>WOVY01005420.1:0-282673 GCA_013436015.1 Rhipicephalus annulatus
GGCTGGCTAAACCGCAGTAATAAACGCTGTGTTTCGGAGGGTGGAGAGTGTGCTTTTCGAAAATGAGGGCCGCTAATCACAGCGCCGAGCTAAAAAAAATCCTTATTTTTTATAATTTGTCGATTTAATCATCGAGCACTGTGATTTCTTCAACACTAAATCGACAAGTTCACTCGGTAGCGCACATAACGCTCAGTAAGAAAGTTGAGTTTATGCGGAGTAAATTACAGACGGGTGCTCGTTCGAGCCACTTACTGTAGAGCAAGTGGAATTCCGGAGCATATTCAGGTCAAAGAACAAATTTCTGAGGCGGCAGGAAAGTTGTTACACGGGATGTGGACATGTCCGACTCAGTACGATAGCTAAGGTATACATTTAAATCCTCGGAGACTCTTCTCAATTTTACATACGAGGACGACGGTAAAAACGTCTAAAAAAGGTTTGGTTTAGGTAGAAGGGAACTTTTCTCGAAAGAATAATGAATTGAAAGTGCGAAGTTGGGAGCTGACGTAATTTTCACAGGCAAGCACGATGCTTGAAATTTCGTAAGCACACTTTCCCGCAGGCGACAGTTGTACTAACCGCATCGTGACGGCCACGTACGCGACAGTAGCGTCATAAAAGCCGAGCCATGAAAAGTGCGCTTACGTAGTGCGGTGAACACGAGGCTAGAGGTGTGATGTCGAGAGGTTACATGTTGACACCTTTTTACCCGAGATTCGTGCATGTTCTGGGGATGTTGCAATATCAGTAACTGGGCACTGGCAGTGCTGGAGTGTTTGTTCGGTGTCAACTGATAGCTGTACATACTTCACCAGGCAGCATAGACAATAGCACTTTCGCATTACGAGAAAGGAGCAGTTTACGGAGCTTTTGTCTAGTACAATCTGGTAGCCCCCATATTTTGTACTATACCAATCCATTTCTCTCTGTGGTTTGCAGATTGCTTCGGTAACCATTGATCAGGAATGAATGAATGAATGAATGAATGAATAAACTTTATTTAAAGTCTGGCCAGTTTTCACCGGGCGAGGTGGAGTAAGAGGGGATTAAACCCTGTCCCTTCCCACCCTACGTCGATTATGATGGCGGTGCTTCAGGCGCCCGCTCGAAGTGCTTGCACCCGGGCGGCATCTTCAGCTTGCCGGACGGCCCAAAGCTGGTCGGCCAGCTCGTCGCTGGTGAGTGCCACCTCCCAGCGGCAGCGCAGCTGACGCCACCAATCGGCAACAGGAAACTGAAACATTTACTGTCGTCCACCTCAGTTATGGTGCTCGGCTGCGAACCCTAAAGTCGTGGGTTTGATCTCGGCCGTGGTGGTCGGTGGTCACATTCCGATGGAGATGCTGTAGGCCCGTGTACTGTCCATTGCCACTGCACGTCAAGCAATGCCAGATGGTTCAAAATTTCTTGAGTCAGTGCTGGGGCGTGTCTCGTAACCATATCGTCGTTTCGGCAAGTAAAATTCCAGATATTACCATCAAGCATTTCCTCACGTCGATGGTGATGGCCATCTCGCGGTAAGAATCGTTGCGTGCGCACGACGTATATTACACTGATTTCTGCCTCCAATTGGCCGACACCCACCTGTAGCGTTCACCGCGTTGCACCGAATTCCCCAAGAAGAGGTGCACTACAAGCCGTCTCGTGGCTCATTAGGATGCAAGAGGCGCGCGCTCACCGTGCACACAAGCACTGCCGTCTCCGCAGTGCAGAACATTTACGGGCACGCAGCCCTGCTCTCATAACTGTCTCCAGAACCGCGCGTTGCGTGTCGAGCCAGGCGCGGAAGAGTGCTGAAAAGTGGTGTGACGTACATGCTGGACTGCAGCCGTTGCGTGGAAGGCTAATGTGTGCCTGCCGGGCACTGTTGCGACCGGGGTTTCCAGACACCGGGGGTCCGGGATGAAGTTGTCGAGGCAGGAGGAAGAGAGACTTGAAGAGGGTTTATTTACAATATATACATTGCGAACTCCCTACACGGTGAGCCCTCAAACGTGGCAGGCCTCCACATGACTCCTAACATAGCGCTCCATGGTGCTTGGTTCTACATGGTTCTGCTCGGTTCTGCTCTGTTCTGCCTGGTTCTCTTCTCGAAAAAAAGCACACCGAATGAGCCGTGGGGGCTCATTATAAAGGGTCTGTCCTCCCCAGATCCCTAGATCGGGGACCGCGTACAGAGGGCACCGTCCAACCACGGATCACACATTACCCGCGAGGGTGACGAGCACGCACGGTCCACGTGAACGTTCAAAATTGAAGCGTGGTCACTGCACGGCCATGTGGCACGAACGTGGCTCCTCCTCGTCAAGGGGTGTCGCTGGGCGAGGGGTCTGAAGTTGATGACTGCATCCATCGAAAGGGCCGCCGTAAACAAGCTTCAAATGGTCGCCGAACGACTCGTTCAATTAGCGGGACGATTTCCGGCCGCCGCCGCCGCCGTCATCTTCCAAAGAAGAAGCTGCACTTGTGGTCTCCCGAACTGCTCACGGTGTCGTGGCGGCAAGACGCCGCACCCTCCGGCCAGGGGGGGAACAATACATGGTGGACACAGGCCGCCAACCCGTTTGGCGACTAAAAAGGAACATCAAAAGGAACGCCGATCCATTGTCAGACCTGGCGCCGGTCCTAACAGTAGGCAGCCGGTCGTTCGGTTTGGTTTGAAGATTAAAGGAGCGCCGCTCCCTCTTCAGCTCCGGCGCCGGTCACAACAGCTCGTCCGCCGGCGGGAGAAGCGACCTGAGGGTGACCAGCTGCACAGGTTGCTCGAAGTGTCGCTGTGTAGTGCTGTCTTCCAGGCCACTGCTGATGACGCTCAGCCAAGGACTCTTTCCCTCTCGTTCCTTGTGGCTCCCCTCTGGGAAAAGCATTCATACACACCACCACAGGCACGGGAGAGCACCCTGCCCGCACTGAGACACGTCGAGTCCGACAAATTATCCAAAAGCAACCTTACTTAAGCAGTATTACCAAACACAAAGCAGCAATCGGGACGTTTCTCTGAGGTTTCACCAAAACTCCTAATCCCGATCCGATAATAATCTTCCCATCAAACTGCTTTCAAGAAAACTAATTGTCAAGTGATGCGCTCACCGTGGCATACCCGAGTGCCTGCGTGAGTAATCCGCCGTAACCCACCAGGTATCATACTCATAAAATGAAGCATTTTACTTCACGCTATCTTTTAGTTCCCGAAATTTAGTGCCGCCAAAGCCAGTCGTCAATTCCTCTTGAGAAGACGAAAGCATAACTGCCGTGCTGCACCTGCATTAGGAACCTCTTTATTATACATCCGCAAACGCACATCACAGTGCGCCTGCCTGGAGGAGATACCACCTAACCGTTCCCTTGCTGTTGCCACTTTCACAAAGCATACATATAAACTCACGAGCTAGCTTTTCTTACACACCGGACACATGCGAACAAAACATTAAATGAACAACAAAAAAAGTTTCGCATGAATCCTGAAAAATCTCGCAAGCAATAACTTTGCGTCTCTACGCTCAGTCATAATTAGTTCATAACGTTGCTCCTGCTCATTTACACGTATCTACCATGACGCAGGCTCCTATGCGTGTCGTTTATGCAATCGCACAACGCTTACCTTAGCTAAACGTACAACGCCCAAGAAATGAACAAAACCAAAAAATGTGTTACCTAAACACTATTTGGTAGACGAGATTCTTAAAAAACACATTAAAATCCAAAACAACTTAAACAGTCAAAAGCAAATTTCAAAACAAAATAAATCCACTAATGACCATCGTCAAAAGCTCACGGATGTCTACTCCTTTTTGGGACTAACGCGCGGTGTCGCGTCCTGTGGGTCTTTTTAGGCGAACGGGAAATGGAACAATGGCAAAACCCATTCGCTTCGCCTCCGACCCCCGCAAAGCTCTGCGCTGACAACCTGCGTTCTTACTCTCGCTGAGTACCTCGCACTCCCGCAGTCCATCAAACATGCCGTCGATAGAGCGACGAAAGGGTCTGCCTTTCTACCCAACGTGCTTTTTTTTTTTTTTTCGTTTTGTCCGGCGGCTCGGACGCATACAAACCAACTCCGGTGCCGATGACAAACGCCTAATTCTGTACGCTCTAATGCGTGTCACTATCCTTCCAATAGATCTATACAACGCATATAGGCTACCAAAATGATAGAGCGCTAACGAAAACAAAGTACAAACGAGTTATTTACAAAATCACAAAAACAAACAAAATGTTCCTTTCAACAGTCCCGAGTCGACGTTTTCCGAGAGGCTAACCGCTGTTCGCAACAACTCTGAGTCGAACTCGCGGTGGTCGCGCCCGGAACGATTTTCTCGAGAAGCGGGGTCTACAACACGCGTCAATCGCCCTGCTACCGAACCCCGCGACGTTCCTCGAAGCCGACTTGCTGTCGCTTCCTGCCCCTCGAAAACCACCGACTCTTTTGCCCCGCACCCCGTCCAATGCACCGCGAGAACAACGGAAGGGTCTCTTGCCCCTCGACCACTTACGCACACGATGCGCTTCTCTTTTCTTTGTTCTCTGGCCGCTTGGACGCTTGCGATACGGCAACTTTCTGGAAATTTCGCTCCGCCATTTGAATACATTCCTCAAACGCGTCGCGATTTTTGCCTCGTCTTTACGGCGCTTTCTCCGTTTGTCACGCTTCTTCGTGCCGTCTACGGAGCCTTTCGCCAACCTCTGATGCTCGTCAGCACCCACTTGCTTGTTAGCTTTTCCCGCGCGCACTGTCTGAATGATTGCCTAGCAATTCATCCTTCCAACACTGCCGCGTACGATGCGCTTTTCTTTTCCGGCGGTTCGGACGCATACGATACAGACCCGTCAGAGAAGACAACGGCACTTTTCTCGCGATGTCACTCCGCCGCTTGAAAACCTTACTCGAACGCGTTGTGCTCATCGCGAGCTTTGCCTTACTGTTGCCCTTCGGACGCTTTCTCCCCTGTGCACGCTTCTTGGCGCGGACCTGGGAGCCTTTCGTCCTACTCTGACGTTCTTCATCACCGATATGCTCCTCCGCCGTCTCGCGCGCCCAGTCCTGATGATCACTTATCAGTTCATCGCTAGACCGCGGCCGCGTAGATTGCGCTTTTCTTTTCCTCACTCTCCGGCCGCTTAGACGCATGCGATTCGAGCCAGTCAGAGAAGACAACGGGCCTTTTCTCGCAAATCCGCCACGCCGTTCGAAGGTCCTCGTCAAACGCGCCGTGCTGATCGCGAGCCTTGCCGCGCTTCTGTTTTTCGGACGCTTTCTCCGTTTGGCACATTCCTTGGTGCCAAACCTGGAGCCTTTCGTCCGCCTCTGACGCTCATCAACATAGTCTACAGGGCTGCAAGGTTCGATGGAACACTCTGTTAATCTTAACTCCGTTTCCACCACCACGGAACCCTCACACCCTGCTGCGACCGCGAGCTCTTTTCTCTCAGAATGGGTTAAAACCTGTTCCATTCCCTTACAGGCACTAGCCTTTTCTTCGGCCTCAAACGGCACCGCCGCTATATCTACAGATATCAGACATGTAGCCTCCGCTTCAGTTGTAAACGGCACCGCCGTTACATCGCACCGTTCGTGCGCTACATCTACAACTTTCTGACCTGTAGCCTTCTCTTCAACCTTAAACGGCACCGCCGCTACCTTGCACCGCTCGTGCGCTACATCTACGGATTGACCACTCTGCTGCAATGCCACCCCTCTACGCCGAATCCTATCTATCTCTTCGTCTAATTCCTGCATCCTTTTCATATGTTCTTCATGCCTGCGCTCAGCTTCCAATTCCTCCTGGCGCCATCTTTCCTTTCTTTGCGCCCTTTGTACTTCCATATGTTCTTCATGCCTGCGCTCAGCTTCCAATTCCTCCTGGCGCCATCTTTCCTTTCTTTGCGCCCTTTTTACTTCCTCCTCCTGGTCCAATAAGTACATATTCCCGAAGTGCTCGATTTCCTCATTGTCACTATTGCTTTCGAGAATCACTTCGCGGAGTTTAGAAGCAGGCATATCATCATTAAAATCTAGCTCCAGATCCCAACACAGGTTCAGCAGGTTCTCTCTCGTCAATCTCGTAAGATCCATGGCGACTACTTTGCTTTGGCTCAGCTGTGACAAAACACAAACCCACCAGCGTTTCAATTCTGGGTCTAGAGAAATTGAAGCCTGGCAAATCTCACAGCGGAGACCACAAGCTTAAGCACCCAAGTAGCACTACGTGGCCAACATCCCTCTCTACTTTTTCTTGTTAATTTTTCACTCCTGCTTTTTACAACATCCTAAAATTTAACCCGCAACGTACCCTTAGAAATTTTGAAACATTACCACTTGTTCCTATTGAATCATCTAAGCTTTCCTGCTTTAGCGTACTTGCTCAGATAATCATCCAGTGCTGCCTTGTGCTGAGATAACAACCACAGTGGCCAGGCAGTTGTTGGTTATATCTATCTTTTAACGAATCTAGGCTAAAAGACTCGATATATCTCAAGCACAAAGCCAGGCACTCACCCCATTACGTGCGGTGGTGGTACGCTGCTTCGATCCCGCCGAGTTCCAGGGCTTTCGGCTGGCCTCCGGTACATGTCGCTCTCCGTCGCAGACTCGTATCCCACCGCTGCCAACCAGCTGTTGCGACCGGGGTTTCCAGACACCGGAGGTCCGGGATGAAGTTGTCGAGGCAGGAGGAAGAGAGACTTGAAGAGGGTTTATTTACAATATATACATTGCGAACTCCCTACACGGTGAGCCCTCAAACGTGGCAGGCCTCCACATGACTCCTAACATAGCGCTCCATGGTGCTTGGTTCTACATGGTTCTGCTCGGTTCTGCTCTGTTCTGCCTGGTTCTCTTCTCGAAAAAAAGCACACCGAATGAGCCGTGGGGGCTCATTATAAAGGGTCTGTCCTCCCCAGATCCCTAGATCGGGGACCGCGTACAGAGGGCACCGTCCAACCACGGATCACACATTACCCGCGAGGGTGACGAGCACGCACGGTCCACGTGAACGTTCAAAATTGAAGCGTGGTCACTGCACGGCCATGTGGCACGAACGTGGCTCCTCCTCGTCAAGGGGTGTCGCTGGGCGAGGGGTCTGAAGTTGATGACTGCATCCATCGAAAGGGCCGCCGTAAACAAGCTTCAAATGGTCGCCGAACGACTCGTTCAATTAGCGGGACGATTTCCGGCCGCCGCCGCCGCCGTCATCTTCCAAAGAAGAAGCTGCACTTGTGGTCTCCCGAACTGCTCACGGTGTCGTGGCGGCAAGACGCCGCACCCTCCGGCCAGGGGGGAACAATACATGGCGGACACAGGCCGCCAACCCGTTTGGCGACTAAAAAGGAACATCAAAAGGAACGCCGATCCATTGTCAGACCTGGCGCCGGTCCTAACAGTAGGCAGCCGGTCGTTCGGTTTGGTTTGAAGATTAAAGGAGCGCCGCTCCCTCTTCAGCTCCGGCGCCGGTCACAACAGCACGTGTACCGTAGGGACGAAATGAAGGTACGAATGGTTAGGCGTGTTCGAAGCGCGCGCGGTCTTGTTAGAAGTGCGTTAGCGAGGCGTGTGCCTTCACATAGGAGTGTGTTTGCGTTCGTGCGCGATTAGCTGCCGCGTTAGATTCCCAGCGGAGACCGTTGGGGCACCGATTACGCTGCGCGCCGAATACAGCTGCAGTGCTCCGCATAATGAGATACAGATGCACGCGTTGTAGCATGTTGCGTTGTCTTTGCGAGCGTCTCGCGGGAGTCGTGATGTGTGTAGTGCACCGTGCGCTCCGAATGGGGAGTCCAGTGCCGCTAATGGAGTTGTTTAAGAACGGTGCAGTGGAGATGGCGTTCCGTTTCCGAACAGTGACGGTACCCGGGTGTTAGAAAATGCGTGCGTGAGCATCATGGTTCAACTAAATGATTCATGAACTCGCTTAACTTTATCATTCCTGCTGTCCCGGGGACGAAATCGTGCTTATAATAAGAAGACAATTATTGATACAGTATAATTTAATGATGTAGCATAACTATGAATATGATCCACTATTTTTGTACTTTTTTGTACGGTATGACGATTGTTGCTACATAGGAAACGGATTAAGTCAGATTCAATGTGTGTTGTTCCGTAAACTAGGACAAATCTAGTAAATACAGTGGATAAACGTGTTAGGGTTCATTTTTTATATACAAAGGCAATAAAAATAAAGGAGGTGGGGATAAAGCCTTCTTTGTCTTTCTTATCACTCACTCGCTCAACCGCAATGCTCCTTTCCCGTAAACTTATAGAGCAGGTCATCTCTCCACGCGGAAAGTTATGCACGCTAGAAATTGTGCAAATTCTATATGTTCCGTAAACTTTCACTCATATATCCTAGACTAAGCCATATAACAGGGTTCCATCCGTTTGAGTTGTGTCACGCGCCGTGTATCTTTGCTTGTGAGTCAAAGGATGTGCGCGCTCGTCCAGCTTCTCTCCTACTTATCTACGCGTTACTAGTACCAGAGTAAAATAATTGTAAAAGAGAGTGATGGGGCTGTTCTCGGTGAAAGGAAGCTCTTCACCGCCAACGCAGTCGCCACGAGCGAATCAACGGAAAGCGCGCAGGACAGCCGGCGCACCGCAATGTTCCCTCGGGACGGTCACGCACACTGGAGTGCGTTGCGTCACATGGTGTGCAGGTCTACTCACAAGTGTTACGGGCTGCAGCCAGGCTTAGCGTGAGCGCTGCTGCGCTCGTCCGTCTGCTCGGAAACGGCCCGTGACGCCGCGCTGCGCTCCCATTATCTGCGAGCCCTCCTCATCCTCTTCTGGGGCATCGCACAACTGAAGACAGCGGCGGGCAGGTAGGCCTGCTAGGCACGGCGGCCGCTCTTATTTTATAGCGCCGGCCGACTTTAATAAGGCTCGCGTCCGCCGGCGTCTGGAGCGCGGTGGCGTTGCGAAGGAAGCGGGAGGAGGGGAAACGGATGGAGAGCGGCAGATGTGGCCCGCGTTCGGCCAAGCGCGTCGGCGGCCCCCGACGAAGCAGTGGAGGATTGCCGGAGCTCGCGCGCGCCTTGGCAGAACGGCAGTGCTTTCACCCTCCGGTCCTCTCTGTTGGGGGCGGCGTACAAGGCGCGCGTGCGTTACGTCGGGAGACGCCTTTCGCGTCCATCTTCCGCGGCCCAGCGAGTCTGGTGTGTTCGCTCGACATTGCTGTTTTCCTGTGGGCGCGCTGGCCGTCGCCTTCAGATCTCGCGCAACTTGCCGAAGCTCCCTGCCATGTGGTTGTTAGTGTGCATCAATTAACGAGTAAGCATTAAGAACCTCATTATGCCGCGAGCAAGGGTAGGCGTTCAATGAAATCCAGAATTTGCACTGACGCAACGGAATCGCCATGTCGTATGGTGGGACGTAAGGCTCGCAAAGTCGCGTGTCACGACGTCGCATGCAAGTGCTTTCATTATTCATGCACATGGGCCGAAAACGTTCCGGCACCGTCGTTATTGCATTGAATCAGCTTAACCGCCCACTATGACGACATCAAACCAGCCATATTGGAGTGCCAGTACGTGAAGAAACTTCGTCCATGGCGTCACGCGCAAATGATAGTATCAGTACGCCCGATCATGTGGTTATTCCTATGCTGCAGACACACTGACTGCAAAAAAAAAAAAAATCGACCCCCCCCCCCCCCCTTAAAAAAAAATGTCTCGTAGTGATGCAGCGTTCTATAGCGCCATATGATGTGTAACCTGTACGGAGTATTTGAAATAAAACAATCAAAGGACCTCTCACTGGACTTAGCCATTGCGTACAAATGATCCTCGTTTACATGATCACTAGGGAGAATGATCACCCAGCAGCGATTGCCCCGCCGCGGTGGTCTAGTGGGTAAGGTACTCGGCTGCTGATCCGCTGGTCGCGGGATCGAATGCCGGCTGCATTTCCAATGATGACGGAAATGCTGTTGGCCTGTGCGCTCAGATTTGAATGCATGTTAAAGAACCCCAGGTGGTCGAAGTTTCCGGAGCCCTCCACTACGACGTCTCTCGTAATCATATGGTGGTTTTGGGACGTTAAACCCCACACATCAATCAATCAATCATCACCCAGCAGCAATCATGTTTGCAAATGTTGATATGGCTGCATTGAAAGAGAACGGTCGCAATAAAATACATAAAACAACGTGCAATGTTGTTCGCGAGAGCCGTGCTTCGGAAGAGAATGAAAGATTACATACTCGCATGGCTTACGTCACGGCATGCACGTGTACCGTGAAGTAAGCCATACACTTTACCCCGTCCTACGCAGCTGAAATGATTCGCGATATTTTTCGCAGGTTCATAGCATACGGCTGATAGATATCATATGCTATAGGAGTTTAGCGCTATTCTTCAGTGGTGCGAGCTACTTTGCCAATAGAGAAGAATTCCTATAAGAGACACGTGACGGACCTTATATCTTGTGGTTCGTCCTCACCCCCCCCCCCCACACACACACACTACCGTGGTACAGTCCATTCATTCTGACACCGCTGTATCAGAGAAGTCATCGATGAATGTCAGATGGCGGTCAGCGCGTGGTCCATGGTGGGCGGCCACTCACATCTGCGAGAGAATCGATCTTTCATTGAGAGGCGGGTGTGGCATGATGGAAACACAGCATGCAGGACATACTACACAGGTCCAAACAAAACACTTCAATCTCAGTTGCCCTGCATCAAGTGTTCACTGAAAATTAGAACTCACATTTGTAAACGGCCGTGCGTCAAACCTCGCGCGCGCGTGGCCGTTTCTTTCCAGACACGCGTTGTGCATGCGCGTTGCAGCGCTGGGGTGTAGAGTGAAACGGTAAGGGGCCCCAGAGGTCGAACCCCGGCGCTGCGTAGTCTTCCCTGATTGCACGCTCGCGCACGCACACGTAGCAGCAGAATAAAGGCACGACTTTATTATTTGCATAGCGGTGTTCCGACCACGTAAACTGGGATGAATGAAACGATCGGTCAGCCAGCCCCGCGAAGGAGGAGTGGTAGGGCTGCTCAACAACGGTCTCTTCGCATCTCATTCATTCTACTTTCCCCTCTCTCAAAGCGTGATGAAAAATCGTTGCATCAAAACCACCTGCGCTGCGCGGGCGTTTTCATTCTATAGCTAAAACCATGCAGCAAGGACGAGGGGCCGATCCTGGAAACATGAGCCAGTTTTGTAACTTTGCTCGCACTCTAATTTGTGGTCCAAGTTCGCGTGCATTGTAGCCGTGATAGCTACAGGGGTCTCGGGAGTCAAAAGACGTTTCCAGGTGGCATTGTACGCTATTTTGAAGCTCACATTCGCTGCCCCTGCTTTCACTACACACTGCACAATTTTAACCACGTGATACCACGTGTGGCCTTCGTCTTTGCAGGGCTGCAGAGCAGTTCCGCGCAGTGTTGTAAAACCTGTCTCCGCTCGTGCAGCATACCATAGGACAAGCGCAACTAGACTCGACTAATGCATCATTACGCGCGACGAAGAACAACCGTCGTTGGCAGGCGCTCGTGCTCGAGTGATGTTCCTCGGTACAGGAAGAGGGCGCGCGCGAGGTTCGTCGGGGTAAACAGGGCCTTCGATCAAGACAGGTGTAGTTTGCACGTGCGTAAGATTGCGCAGAGCAAGAAAGGCGTGGTTACGGAGCTTCATGAATAAGGAGGCTATAGGCGAGTACTCTAGAACGGATGAGAAACGGGCGGGCGGACCTTCTTTCGCGAGACGCTGAGTATTGCTGTTTGCATTTGTAGATAGGGGTGAAATGAAGGTGTTTTTTTTTTCTCTCGTTTTTTTCTCTCTGCATACAGTACGTACCTAAGGCGTGAGCGAAGCTGTTAACGAGCGAACAAACTACGTTATACAATGAGGCTCGCACATGCTTCAATGGTTGCGTCGAAACTTTTTACTCTCCGCGCGAATAGATGTGTTTAACGAAGCAGATTGCTGCGAACTTGGCTGCCGTATTTTTCTCTATAACAACCAAATTTGCCGAATTCAAGTGCTGGGCCTTGAAAAACAGACGAAAGAATGTGGACCAAGTTAGACGAGTTCGCCCTAGTGTTTTTTTTTTTAATATGCCAGGAGGTCTTCACCAGCAGTGTCAACTTGGCATTTTGAGGTGTGTAAAAAATGACAGATGTAGTTCACATATGGAGTACCTGAAATCAGTAATGAGCCTACTGATTTTCTTTTTTTCGCAATTATTTCTTTCAAGAGAGGCCTCCACAAATACTCGTGCACATAAATACATTTTTTTTTGCCCCGCCGCGGTAGTCTAATGGCTAAGGTACTCGGCTGCTGACCCGCAGGGCGCGGGTTGAAATGCCGGCGGCGGCGGCGGCGGCTGGATTTCCGATGGAGGCGGAAACGTTGTAGGCCCGTGTGCTCAGATTTGGGTGGACGTTAAAGAGCCCCGAGGTAGTCAAAATTTCCGGAGCCCTCCACTACGGCGTCTCTCATAATGATATGGTGGCTTTGGGACGTTCAACACCACAAATCAATCAATCAAATAAATACATTTACCGCTTTTGCGGTGCCGGTCGTCTTGGTGCACAAAAATAGCTTTGGCTTAATCAAGAAATGGTTAATTATTCTGTGGCATGCGTAATTACCAACTTTCGCCAAATGCCGACGTCTTTCTCACTTCTAAGGAACAGTAGTTCACAGGTGATCATTGAGCGAGACACATGCGGGTAAGAAAGCCTGCATTCTCTCCGCACGCAACCAACACCAGCGTATTCGCCCCTGTACAAACAAATCTGATAGTACGAACAGTGTTTAGGGGTGAGTTTACAAAGAAAAAGAAAGACAGAGGTAGGGTCGCCAAGGTTGGACCAGATTGGACTGAGAGGATGTCCAAACTTCCAGCAGCTTTCCTCACTTATCATGCGGTCGTATCATTCTTTTCCTTGACGACGTTGCGGAACAATTCCGTCTTCCGCCCATCGCCCTCTCCTCAACTCCGACGATGAGAAGTCTCTGTCTTCTTACGCTATTCGCTGCAAGCCCTTCCTGGGGAGAGCACGAAACGACCGCGGTAAGAAGCCCCCGGCCACCGCGCACGAAATGTTACTGCTTGGTTTCTCTCTTCCATTTTTTTATATGATGCAGTAGCTCTCCGGTTTCCTCGATGACTCTCGTTCTCTTACACTTTTTTTCTTGTTTTTCTGCTTTGCCCCTTAGAGTGTCCCATTCACTCTCTTTCTTCCGACTGCTGTGATAGAGCCATCATCGACGTCGTTTCATGCCGCAGCCTCCGACCGAGCAACCAGGCTGCAATTGACATCTCTCGCTCACGTGTGGGCTCTTTCTGGGCACACACACTCACACAAACTCACTTCGCATGTGGGTATACTCTTCTCCACTGTGGCGAAATCACTCGTGCCCTTATATAGTGAAGAAGAGCCGCACGATTATCGTCCTTTCTCCTTCCCACCAGAAAAAAATAAAAAAGAAGATCTCCCTGGGTGTTCCGGCTCCGACGCGTTCTCGGCCAACGCGCTCGTCGTGCTTAGCCCGAAAGCGAAAAGGCGGCCGCCAGAAGAGCGATTCCTATGTAAGGCGGAGCGCATCCGAGAGACGGAGAGCGAGAGAACTCACAGTCGGGGGAACTGACGGGGTCCGCGGCTACACGTGTGCGAGATGGCTGCGCAGCTCGGCTCGGTATTCCATGTGCTTGCATAACTGAACCTCTCAACGGCCTCGCGGCATCGGAGTCGTTTGTTTTCTGTCTTTCTCGTTTAATTTATCCTTCGGGCTTCTCCCTCATATCTCTAACCTTCCCCTAGTCCTTCTCTCCTCTACGCGATCATTAACAAAAAAAATGGAGAGGGGCAACTTTTCGTCCCGCACGAAAAACAAGCAATTGATGACCGCCGCGTAAGACAATTGAAGTCGAGTGTGAGCTCCTCCGCCACTCTCTCATGGCGTGCGGGCGGTCAATATCAAAGAGCGTAGGCACGTGCGAGAGTGTGTGCGTGCGAGTCGTGTCGGCGGCGTGGTGTGTGATGCCGCGTGCAGTACATTTATATACTCGTATACACACGGGACAGCCTGCCCCTCGCGAGGTACGGGACATGGACGGGGGGGAGGGTGGGAGGGGCGGAGATATACAGGGAACCGATTTCGACAGGAAACGGCGCGGTCACGATGTTGAGCCATAGCTAGCTTCGCTTGAATATGCTTCGAGAAACGCGCTGCAGGGGAGGGTGAGCGAGCTGAGGTGCGAGGTACACGCAAGGGTGAGGACGGAATGTTCCTCGGGCATTTATTGTTTCGCTTTCTTTGTTTTTCGTTGCTCGGGATTACCTCCTCCACATTGACCCCCCTCGACTCTCGGTCGCGCCGCAGCACGCCCCCGCGCACCTCGATTTCTCTCTTTCAAATATTTTTTATCGTAATTGCACCTGCCTCTCCAACTTTTAGACTCTTTGCTTTGACCTGTCCGGAATCCACCGATATATATATATATAGGCGGACGCTTGTTACCCTTGGATAACGTGAAAGGGAACTGAAGCGCAAGAAAATCTCCGAGAAGGGAGTACAACAGGTATATCGGAGAGCGGCGGCGGATGAGGCTAGTGGTAAGAGAGTAAGAGAGAAGATGTAGAGAGGGATGGTTGGTCGTTGGAGAGAAGGTCAAGTGGATGAGTACTGCAAAAGAATGCCGCTCGCGCCCTCTAGGAGCCTGCATATTTCCGTGTGTGTGCATTGCGGGCTCAGACGGGGGCGTTCCAGGCCCGTTCGCGCGTGACGTGAGGAGAGCAAATTCGTCATACTCTGCTTCATTCTTCTTCATTCTTCAGAGAGCATGGAGGCCGCCGGTGCTGCTGCTCTATTGCGTTCCGCTTGATCACCGACTCCTCTTCTGCTCTAGGCCCGAACCCGCGAGCAATGTTTTGCGAATGTTCCATCTTTCGAGTTCCGCGTGTCCTTCTCGTTTAAAGCATGCGCCATGTAGACTGCGTAAATATGTAAGTGGGGGGGAGGGTAGAACTTTAAAACTGGCGAAAGAAAGAACACCTGCTGGAATGCGCCTGCCGCATCTTGCGGTGGCGTTTTAGTTTGCGTGTGATTCGTTTTCGAGGCAGTATATTCTGAGCAACGCGTAGTACCCGATTCTCTGCACCTGCCGCACCGGCACGCACTTCGATGATTGTTAGACGAATCGAACGCACCCCCCAGCGCGGTGCTCCGCGGGTGATCGTGGTGCCTCGTCATTCGGTTCAAAGCAAGAGAAGTTCCGTGCAGTGAAAGTTATTCCTGCACACACTACTTTCCGTTTGTGGCATGGGTGTCGGCAGGGAGGTTGCGCTAAGGGCGCTGCCCCTTAAGAAACCTAAGCACTTGCACCCAACATAAGCTCTACCAGCAACCTTTCTCAATGCTACGCAACACAGGTTTGCGTCCCTCAAGACAAGATCTCACCGACGACCATGGTTTATGGCGTTACAACTATGAAAAAAATTTTAAGGGACTGTTTTTCTTACTACCAGGTCACGCCAATGGTATCATCAGGCTATATAAGCAATATAATATATAGTTAAATTAACGACAATGATGGCGAAAGTTGGCATACGAGGATGCTTGCATGTAGGCTGAATGTCACTGCGTCGTGGCATATCTCACCAAATAGGGCGCTCACATACAAAATATCGCTTCCCGTAGCAATATGGTGCGTGTCACATTACAACATCTACTATATGCCAGAAGAGGCGTTCCGTTTTGAAGATGAGCTGGCGGGCCGGATATCCTGTCACAGGACGAGAAAGTAATGATAAAGGATGCAAGGGAAGGCGTCAATGCTTTGTCGCGTCTTCACATGATGTGTGCCTACGAACCAGTGTGGGGCGACCGTCTTATTTTCAAGCAACGCCCTTGAGTCCTTGAACTCTATAGCTATAGGATTCGGGTGGAAACGTCTGAGCCTGAAAATAATGTGGCTTTCTCGCGATGTTCACATACGGAAAAAATATGTCGCTGGGTGAATCGAGAACTCTGTTTAGGTTTATGCTATATTATCCAGAAGTGAGACAACGGCACGGGGGGTGAAATGGCTAGTAAACCTTTTGTTTATTCAAGCCTCCAACAATCAGGAGGGGGCACCGGGATTTTTCAAATGAGGCGGCATCCACATTAAATGGTATCCTTCAGGGGGACAGGGAGGCTCGAGGAAGTTATGCGCTGTTTTTTTTAATGTTCTTGCTCTTTGGGAAGCATAGAGAGGAGGGAGGGGCACACGCCAATATCTTAGTGGGGGTGGGGAAGCTGCCCCTCTTACCCCCCCCCCCCCCACGCTTCCCGTTAGCGACAGCCCGGCCAACAATGTTCATCTGCTCCTTCTCCGCGTCCATTCGAGGCGATTGCCGCTGCAGTGGTGTCCTGGCTGTGAAGGTATTCGCATATGTGAAAATGAGTGATGACCGTCTATATATTTAATTAATGGGCGATGCGCGATCGCGGGTTTATTTGCATATGTACTATGATCGATTGATTCATTGATTAATTCACTGATTGACCGATCGAACTATTATTCAGATTGCAAAGAGTGACGCAAAGAGTGAAAGGTGGCACAAAACTGGGATGTTATTTGATCAACTCCATCGCCCGCGAAAGCGTAGTCTCATCACAATTTCGACGCATTTACCTGGTGCGGAAAACTCGGCCAAAGAAAGAAAGCGACACGGCAGGCACGGTTACCGCTTTTGCACGTTACCCCCTGCGCCAAGACGGAGGATGTTCCGTCATGCCTCTGATTGCACAGTTTCCTTCGAAGCCCTGTAAATGCAGAATGAGGCATTCAACCTCGGAAATCCCAACCACGCATTCTCTGTGGAAACACGAATCACACGCGTTCGCTGTTTGCCCCACGCACGACTTTCGTCGTGTTTCCTTTCACGTATACGTTCGTCTATATTCCTTGTTCCTGCTTTTCTTCTTCCTCTTCCTAGACCCGCCACGGTGGTCTAGTGGCTAAGGTACTCGTCTGCTAACCCGCAGGTTGCGGAATCAAATCCCGGCTGCGGCGGCTGCATTTCCGATGGAGGCGGAAATGTTGTAGGCCCGTGTGCTCAGATTTGGGTGCACGTCAAACTACACCAGGAGGTTGAAATTTCCGGAGCCTTCCACTACGGTGTCTCTCATAATCATATGGTGGTTTTGGGACGTTAAACCCCGCAAATCAATCAATCAAATCTTCCTTTTCCCGTTCTTTATTCCTTCACACTTATTCTATTTCCCCCCTCGTTTCGCTGTCTTCAATTTTGCACCAATGTCAACCACGTCGTGGATGTTCCTCCCCGATTATCGAATTGATAGAGTCGATCACGACGCAACTATCACGTGGACTCTAAGCCGGCGCCAGAAATCATTGTACGGAGATCACGATTTCAAAAGCCATCGCAGAGGGAAAAAAAGCAAAAACAGAAAGAAATGCGCACAGATACGCACGCGAGGCGGCAACTTACAGAGACGACGGCCGTTTCATTGCTCGATTGGTGCCCGCCCGCCCCGTCGTTCAACAATGCTCGCACACATATACGACCACGGCGTCTGCTGATTGCACTGACCCCCCCGGACGATGACCACTCGGCCGGCCACCAACGCCTCTGCGAGGGTTTCTCAAGCAAAACTGCGACCATGCACTGCGTATTCTCCTCGTTCCTGCAGCGGCACGTACGTATAAGAGCGCGCCAAGAAAAAAGTGAATTCAACGCGCATACTGCATAAACTCATGCACGCACGCTCACGCACGACTTTCGCTGCGCGCCTGTGTGCGAACGCGTTTTGCTCACGCTCGACACAAGTGACGCCACTGTGCTGTGCTTCATGGCCACGCACTTTCTTCGCCCATGCGAACACAAAGCTCGACGCGCACGGCTAAGGCCAGCAGCGAGAGGTGGGCAGTATTGAATTAAGTGGAACGTGCGTGTGTTGCGCGAGACTGCAGGGAGAAAACTAACGCGTCGTCTACGCGGAATGGAGCAGAATGGTTTAAAGCTTCCGCCTAGACGGCAGATGTATTTCTATAATTCTTTCGGTGAAAGCGTGTTAAAGTTTGCTCCGTGTCAGTGAATTCTGAGACACGCTGTTGCTTCCGACATTCCGAAAGACGTAGGAAGTAAAAGACACGAACCAGAAGCATGCAGGGACAAACGTGTTGCGTGCAATTGTATGTGCGGTTTTATGACAGCCGGGTGTGAACACAGGCAAGACGGCGTGCTTTTGTATGTAAAGCTGCCTGCTCTTACGACGTGGCGATATTCCTTGCTATGACAAGAGCTGGGTCATCGAAACCTTGCCGGATGACAATGGATATTTCATCTCGTATTTCCCAAGGCTACGGAATATGAAGTGCGACTTTTCAGGGAGTTGTGAAACTGCAAATCAGTTATGCAGTGCAAACTTCTTTTGCGATACTTGCGTCCATGTGCAACGCGGGTTGTCGATGAATTCGCCCTCGCGCTGTCACTTGCTAGCTTCGTGGATAGCTCAATCGGCAGAGCGACCGCCCCGGAAAGGCGTTGGCCCCGGGTTCGGACCATGGACAAGAACGACTTTTTCGGCTTGCAAGAAGCCTTTTTCCTCAGAAATACGTATGGATTTTCTTGTGGCTTCGTGCTACAAACGGGTGGTTGTCTTTTTTTCTCCTTTCTAAAGGTCTGTAATGTTTAAATTAGTTTGGGCTAAATAAACACGAGAGGAACTCGGGAGTGGCTCTAGCTGGTTATGCTTGGCGTGGTCGCCCGCTGTGCATCTTTAGAACCTGCAGAATCAGCAGGTGGCTTATACCTTAGTACATGTTGGGCTCTCATCGCCAATCTTCACATTGCCACTTCTACACATACGTTTGGCTAAGTTATGCCAAGGCACATGCTGAAGGAGTGAGTTGCTTGCCTCATATATTTCGTATAAAATTCTATAGTTTATTGCTGTCGCATGCATTGCTTCAGGCGAAATGCTAGAGACTCGTGTACTGTGTGATGTCAGTGCGCGTTAAAGAACATTACGGGGCTGAAATTTCGGGCGTCCTCCACTGCGGCGGGCCTCATAATTATATTGTGGGCTTCGCTGCCACTATGCTATGCCTTTGAGGCAAAATTTCAGTTTAATGTAGTAAGCCAAACTTGAGCCAAATACGCCCCTCATGCTCGATTTTTCTTACACGTACTATAAGCGCATTATCTTTATCGAAAGGCGAAGTGTTCCGCGCGTCCTCTATACAAGACGTGACCTAGGAGGATATAAAAAAAAAATTTTTTTTTTATATCCTCCTAGGACGTGACACAGAATGTTAACGACCGGCTCGAATCCGTCTCAAGGCGATGCGTCGGCTCGCAGACCACCTCGCCTACACTGCAGTTTCGTTCGGCGACGTAATCACCGACTCGACAATGGCGTCCGACGGGCCTGACAAAACTTCTTTCCGGCTCATTGCTTCGCTCGCCACCGGGAGCGACATTCTGGGAACGGGCTATAGCAAGTTGTTTTATGCATATCTTTTTTTTTGTCTGCGTTTTGTTCGCGGTAAGTGGGAACGGCTGGCTCGAGACAGGCCCTTTCTGTACGTTCACTTTGTGCGATGCTGAGCAGCCTTCATTCGTACCAAGTGATTTATTTATTAATTTATTTTTAAGACACTATAGATATATAAGTAGAAATAACGTGCAGAAAGATACGTACTTGAAGAGGCTCATACTAAAGACATGCCGATCGTTCAGGAAGTTTATGCATTTCACCACATTCATGCTTTATATACACTAACAAAAACCTCCATAAACGTTTAGGAAGCTGTAACTGCCCTTGTGTTCCCAAATGTGCATTGCATTGAGGGAAACCTTCAGAGCTTATGAAAAAAAGTAAACGTAAGCGACGCAACAGAAACCGATCCAGGAAAAGCGGCCTTTTTGCACCTCCAATAAGCAAATACAACGGCATGCGGGACAGAGGCCGGCATTTTCGCTCTGCGTCTCTCACAATCATACGGTGGTTTTGGGACGTTAAACCCCACATATCAAATCATTTTCGATCGGTGGCTTATAGGAAACTGTCGCTTTAATACACGAATGATTCACCTCCATGATATGTCTAGAGAGGCATTGCTAAGCTAGAATCAATTGACACAGAACCACTGTGGTGTATATATTCTAGTGGTTATGGTGCTGAACTGCTGACCAGAAGGCCGCGGGATTGAATTTTGGTCGTTGTGGCGGAATTTCGTAGGAGGCGAAGTGCCCAAGGCCCGCGTACATTGATGTAGGTGCACGACAAGTAGCATGTACCAGATCGTCTACATTTCCGTAGCCTTACACTACGGCGTCACTCAAATATGGTTTCGGAACGTACCAACAATTATAATAAAATCATTATCTAACCAGCAAACGGTTTTAGTAAACCGGAGTACACGGTTCGCTGCAAGATGAGGTGAGGGGGCTTATATAGCGTTTCCGCGTATAACAGGCATCAGACATGGTCAAATTTATCGAATACGTGTATGTTACGATGATTCCTCGCATTACCATATGCCGTATGCTCTACTCCGCAATAATGCGTCACTGGAGTGGTAGCAAATTAAATTAAGCCAGCCAATTAGGAGAAGGATCTCCCGAAATATACCACAGTCGAGTCACGACCGAAATCGACCGCTCAATCTGCAACTCACACTTTGATTATTATGGCACTTTATATAGCTGGAAGTGCTGGCTACAGATTAGATATATATATATATATATATATATATATATATATATATATATATATATATATATATATATATATATATATAGATAGATAGATAGATAGATAGATAGATAGATAGATAGATAGATAGATAGATAGATAGATAGATAGATGGATAGATGGATGGATAGATGGATAGATGGATGGATAGATGGATAGATGGATAGATGGATAGATAGATAGATAGATAGATAGATAGATAGATAGATAGATAGATAGATAGGAAACCGCAGTGTGGGAAAATCGAAAATATGTCGACATCAAGACAAACCAAACAGAAGTAGCTCAACAGTATCTAAAAAGTTCAAAGTGGCTGTTTTTACATGGAATACAAAAGGATTGTTTTTCCATGGTCCCAGAATGTCCCGTAACTCATGAGATGACAGTTCTTGATGGATGATTAGTTCGAGCCTAAACGCTCTTCTTCCCAGGTTGAAATAGCCGGCAAGGGCTGGTACAACCGGCTATGCATGTCTTCCCGTGTATACGTTGTTCAGAAGAAACACGAGCTGCCTTATCGGCAAGTAATTTGTTACGAAGCTGAGCGACTTGAACTATTGTCAGAGGACCTATTTTTGCCTGTGATCTTCGACGCTAATAGCTTTCTATTCCTTCACTGGGTCACACTGTAACGTTTCCTTGTGCTGATTGTCGCTACTTGGCGCTCCGTTATTGCACCTTCTCCTGATCAATCACAAGTGGCTACTGAGCACTTAAGAGCATGCAGCTGCTGTCTCTCCTGTTCCAGATTACTGTGTGTAGGCCCAGCTCGGAGAATGAGCCAGGCCCCGCTGAAAAAAAAAAAAAGAGTTGACAACGGTTGTTAACGCAGTAAAGAAAAAAAAATGCGTATGGGGCGTTAATCTGCGTGACTGGGCGTGTGAGCGCAGACAGCACTAAAGAAAGAGAGCAAGCATGAAAGAAAGCATGAACGAAGAATAAGAAAGAAAGACCGAAAGAAAACAGAGTAGATCTAAATGTCTGCGCGCCTGGAATGTCTCGTCGGAGACAAAGCAACGGCACGCCCGGTCTACCAAGAGAAAGGGGCGAAGCGACACTGCACCACCTCACGCCCACCCGAGGCTCACGGGAAGCAGAGAAGGCGTGCTTGCGAGCCCAGAGGACCGGCAGGCACAGAGGTATGCGCGCTGCACCGCTGCGTCTTTCGTGAACGACCAAGCACGGCCGAGCTTCGAAGAGAAAAGCCTCTTTGCGTGCTTTCCCTCGCTAGGCCCTACGCTCGTTCTCCTTTTATGTCCTTCTCTCTTCGCTACGTACGACGAAAGATTTTTTTTTTCCCCCTTTGTGTCGCGACGCGCCTTATCGGGTCGTGCGTCGCATGCGGCGCAAGAAGAAGAAGAAGCCAGCGGTGAGAGGCAAAACGAAGTCAGTCACCCCGTTGAGGCTCGTGAGAAGCGGCGCAGGGCGTCCCGGCGTTACCGACGTCGACGGTGCCGTGGAATCGAGCAAAACGGCGGCTCTTGGTTGGATGCTGTGTGTACGAGTCGACGACGGGAACGGGTGTGAAGCTGTAGCATGCAACAACAGTCAACCTGCTTGCGTGCCTCGGCGGGGCCGGTCCGCAGCCATATAGTCCGGGACTGCGTCTCGCGCCTTTTGTTGTTGCAGCGCTACGCAGTTCTCTGAGCCGCTGCTATTGTCGCCACAGACCATGCGCGCGCTCGACGAAGGCGTTCGCTGAAGCTGACAATACGAAACCGTGTGAACCGTTCCCGATTCGCGGTATGTACTGCTCATGGTGTGTCCGTTGCGACGCGAGGTCCATGACCGAAATGCTTTGTAATTGGTTTTAATGCACCATAAGTATGGCTAGTTGGTTTCTGTTTAAACCAGCGTTTACTATAAGCAATAACGCACGCTGGTTACCGTCGAAAGAGACTTACGTTCGAGTAAAGAATAATTAGGTTCAGCTGTATACGGGGACTCTCGCGAGTACTGGACGCTGTACGTACAGGTATAGTTTGCTGTTCTGTCGGAAGGTGAAGCGGGGATGGATGAATTCGTGTCACTCATTTGAGGCTAGCTTAAACGTGAAGCCACCTTGTGTTCTTCGTTCCGGTTCGTTCTCAAATTAGTATGAAGTGTCGATATAGTTACGAGTCTAATGGAACTAACTACATGTGGTCGTGGGCAAACTTGGTGAAATAAGCGTGAAACGCCGACACGGGTGAAAAGCGCAGGATTTTAAAGAAAAGTTTCGATTCCCGTGCGGGGGGCTGAAACTTCTTGCTAAAATTTTCTTTTACTAAATTTTAAAACTATCTAAAATTTGGTCAGCGTTTTTTGTTTATTTCATGACGTATCGGTATGTTGTGACTCCGTCGACACAAATTATTTTCCTCACGCAACGTATTAAGGGATTTCTGAATATTTAAGTGAAAGAACCACCATCTGATTACTAGACACCACCACTGTGAGTGCAGATAAATTTTGGCCGTCTGCGGTTCGTGAGCGATTACCTAAATATATTCACACAAATATTAATGTACGTCGCTGTTATCAGAATAAGGTCAGGGGTGCCGGTATCGAATCGGCAGCCTCAGAGCCGTGATGATGATGATGATGATGATGATGATGATACTATGACGTCAAGAGAGAAAAGGCGGACCCTTTGCGAGGCATCGTCGATTCACGGCGGCAGCTCGGGGACGATGCTCAGCGGGCGGGAAGCACAGGCTTTCCCAACCTTCGACCACAAGACCTTTAGCAATTTTTTGTTGTTGTCCATTCTTTCATAATCGAGACTCTATGCCAAAACAATGCATCGTATACGTTGAACGCCCGCGTGTCGGAGGCAATACGTTACGCAACGGGCACAATACTCGATACGAGACCATTGTGCGATGCCAAGAGAGACGTCGTGAAACCGAACGGCTGACGATCACCGGAAAGAGCAGTCGAGGCCGGGAATGGCATGCCGACGTCCCCGTGCGCGGAAGTCCGCGATCGAACGTCACACGGGCGCTTGTAAGCGGTATACGCGTGTTTTTTCCCCGTTATATGCGGGTGCTTCATACCCTATGCGATTCAGGGGGACAATGGAGGGGCGCTGTGTAGTCCGTATTCGACGTGCGCTTTCGAGTGGTGCGCTCTCGGAAGTGACAGTTTCCTGCACCCCGAACGTCAATCGATGGTTCCGCACGGTTTCCTTGTCCCGTCGCGCTGCGGCCGCACGCAAGCATGCTTCTTGAGTGCGTGTGAGCTAACGACTGCGTCTGCGGCCGGCGTCAAAAGCTTACAGGCAACGATACGCAAGAAGAAGTTGAACATTCCCGCTCCTTCAGAAGGCAGCCTTAAATCCACATGTCCGGCCTGTTCTAAAACCCACTGACAACATGTATATTGTTTGGTTTCATCTAATACATACACACATTTTTGGAAAATTCTGTTTTCACAGACCCAGTTGTCTCCAAATTTTGACGCCGACTGCATGTATGTGCATGCGAGTGAACTGGCGCTCAAGATCCCGGCTTTTCTTATTGTTTGAAAAAAGAAATGCGAAGCTTGCACAAGCCACTCGAGGCTTGAAGGAGTGAAACTAGACGATTATTAAAACTAGTATGACTGCTTCTAGGGCGTTTCTAGTCCTTATCTAGGTGATGCAGATTGTTTTTAGGCTGCTTCTATAAGTTGTTGCTACGCTTTAGTTGAGTGATGCTATATAGGTTGTTCCTACATTGATTCTCAGTGCAGAGAGGTTCAAGCTAATCCACAGATGGTTACAGGCAAGTCACGGCTATCTAAACTCTGGAGACAAAAGTTCGCGCTGAAACCAAACGTTCCCATCCCTCATGTATGTACGGACCCGTCATTGTTGGCGTAGGTCTTCCATCACTTCGAGGTATTCTTGCAGTCGCCATTGCCTTTTTTCGTTTCCTAGTTATAAAGTTCCAACAAAAGCAGTTTGCTGTCAGCCATCTATTTCTATTCCTTCGATCTTCTTCTACCTCCTCTTCTTCTCACATCCTCTTTTCCGCCTTCTCCAGCTTGTTCCCTTGGATCACTACATCATCCCAGGCTCCATTTTCCATCTCTCCGGAGACGGTATGGAAGTATACGTTTGAGGGAGACGCCTCTTCGATCTTGCCCCGAGGTCCCTCGTCATATACCGTCTTCAGTATACCCTGTTGCTTCACTATCTTCGTGACGAAGAAGGGACCAGTAAATGGAGACTTCGAGTCGAGTTCTTTGCGCTCAAGAACCATGGTTCCAGGCTGCACATTGGGTAACGCTTATTGCTGACGTTTATCAAAGTTTCCTTTTCATTGTTTGAAGATATTGATCTTTCCGCTTTTCCGCCATGGGTTGTTCCTTGAGGATAATCTTATCCTAAGCCAAGCTCTATCTATATCAGCTGGCACCCAACTTCATTTTCTGGAAGCCGCAAAGTCCGGGCTGCATCCAAGCCCCGCGCTGTAAGAGCGATTGTGATGTGATACAGCCGCCTCCAGAGAGCATTTCCACCCACCCTTAAAGACTCGCTATAAAGAGAGGAACGTCTTCAAGTCTCTAATTACTCTCTCTGCGAGGGAATCAGGTTCGGGGTGATATTGTGCTGGAAAGCGTAATTTGATGTCTATTTGATGTCTTTTCCTTCTACCCATCGTCTAAGCTTAAGACTTAAGTTAATTGTCAGCAACGATTACTTTGACGTCATTGCCCCCCGTTCGAGGAGCGAAATCACGGAATTCACATCTTCAGAGCCGGCCTTGGCAGCAACGTTTCGCGCGCACTCATCGGTGGCAACGCTTGCGTTTTCCACACACCCTATCCTTTCTTCTTGATTTCGGCAAAGTTTAAGTGCAGTGTCTCAAAAGGTACATCACAGAGTTTCGGAAACACCATTTTATCTCCCGTGGCTTAAACTTTTCCTTGAAAACCTCACATCCGTGGCACATTTTGACGTAATTAGCGACATCTGCCTTCATGTTGGCCCACGTGAACCTTGCAGTTAGCTTTATGTATGTCTTCTATAATCCATCGTGTCCCCCAGATTCTGGACTGTTGTGGTGAAGCCTCAGAATGGTCGCAACTTTGGTCTCAGGAACGTGCACCTTTTTGTTTCTAAGTACCAATTGCCCGGTTCCTTCCCACAGCCTTATGAAGTTTGTCTGCCCTACTACAGTTTCTTGGGTATATGCTGTCGGGGCAAGGCATCTGCACCTTGGTGATTTTGTCCCGGACGATGAGCTACCTCAAAACTGTACTCTTGAATCTCGCTCGTTCATCGTGCATTTCGCCCCTTTGGCGGTGCGAGATGAAGCCGATAACTCAAGGCTTGGTTGTCTGTGAACAGTTTAAAATATCGGCCTTCCAACTATGTCCTGAAATATTCACTTGCAGTTGTCTGGCCACATGCTCCTTGTAATCTCTTTGGTAAAGAACAGCCCTAGTTCCATAGTGGGAAGCACCGGGGTACAGTTCATAGGGTAAGGTAAAATACAGAAGCGTCAATAGAGAGCCAGACTAAACGGTGGTAACCAGCTTCAAATAAGCACGTTCGCAATTGTACGTCCACAGAAATGAAATGGCCTTTTGAGTTGGGGTTTCGAGACACTTGGTCTTCTATGCGTAGTCTTTTAATAATACTCGCAAGTGCCCTGCAAGTCCTAAAAACACACGAAGTGAATGAACGTCATGGGGTTACGGAAGAGACCTGATTCACTGCACGCTTTCTTCCTTGATACTCTTTTTTCTGTCATCGAAGCGTCTGCCGAGAAACACGACAGAGCTGACAAAAGAACTCACTTTTTTAAGCATCGATTTTAAGTATTGCATCACTAAGGGCTTACAACACTGCTGAAAGGGGAAGTACATGCTCATCTCTTGTCCTTGAATACACAGGAATGTCGTTGACGTAAACATTGCAGAACTTTCCAATTGAATCTTTTAGTACGCTGTTCAACACTTTCTGAAAGAATGCGTCGGCGTTCTTGCAACCGAATGGTAGTCAGTTGTAGTCGTACACATCAAACGGTACAATGAACGCCGCGAACTTCTTCGTGTCTTCCCTCAGAGGTACCTGCCAGTATCCTTTACACAAATAAATTTCAGAAAACCATTCACATCCACCGGTTTCATTGATAATATCGTTAATTTTAGGCATTAGAAAAGGGAACAGGTCTGTCTGCCAGCTTATCAGTCTTTAATCCGTGCATAAGCGAAAGGATTCATCTTCGTTAGGTACGATCGTAATTGAGGAAGAAAACGATGACGTGGACGGCCTGATGATGCCTGCGTCCAGCATACCTTAAAGTTCATCCTTTAAGCAATTTTTCTTTTAGTGGCTCAAGGCATATGGTTTCTTTCTTACCGCGTTTTGTTTCACAGTTCGAAGAGGACTTCAATTGCTGTAGTAGCTGTAGGGTATAGGTGCCCACAGACACCAGCTCTTCATGCTTTGACGTCACTTCCTCGGTGCGCATTACAATCCTCGGCTGCTTTCCTACATTACTGGGGCAGCTTTCGACGTTGTCAGTTGTTATGACGTCGTTTCACAATATGGTGATTTGTAGAAGTTACATATCCGATCAGGAAAGAAGGAAATCAAAATTAACACCAGGCATTACGAGGAATTTTCCTCTTACTGTCCGGTCCTTGAAGCACACTGCTGTCTCGGTCCATTTCATGAACTCTTTGCAAGTTACGTTATGGCTGCAAACCCTGATTGGTTCACTTGGCCGGATGTCACCATTGGCTATCATCGTCTCATTGAAGCACCTGTGTTGATCTGCGTTGACACGTTGGAATCGTTAATAATCATAGCAAAGAATAGTATGCATCCGGGACTTACAATAAAAAGTATTTTGCTTCAGTACATGTGTCTGCAAACAATTATGTGACAAGCCTTCATGTGGTTCGTTCATCTGATGCAGCTTATGTGACGCCTGATATGTGACGCCACTATTTGCGTATGACAAGACACCTTGTTTAGATGATTTTGCCTCGTTCGGCACAGGGAGGGCATCTTTCAACCCGAGGACATCTGTGCAATCGGGAGTTGTATCTCATGCCATAAAGTAGCTCCTCGGACGTTTCAGGTGGCTTTATTTCCATTTGCTTTCGAAATTCTTTGTTAATTCCTTGCATCATAAGAGCCACGATGCGTGATTCTGGAAGGATCAGCATCGTACAGCAAGTGCTGTTCAATGAAGAAATATTCAACTGTGTTGTCACTTCTTTGTTCATACGCGATGGCTTCGTTCCACTATTCAGCTTCGTTTTTTTCTGAACACGCTGTCAAAGCTGTTCTTCCATGACTCCCATGCATCGTGCTTATGTTTGGCAAGATACAAGTGAAAGCATCGTTTAGCATTACTAGAACGACATGCCAGCACATTTCGTATCACTAAAACGTAGCCTATTACAAAAAAAGAACAAAAAGAAACCGCAAATTATTTTTCAGGGATTAATAGAATAATAATAAAATAAGAATGAATCAAGAAAAAATGGGAGCTAATACCATATCGAAAGACTGCAATTTTGAGTTGACCAGACAGTTGAGCGTACCTCATCCGATCAAAATTAAATAGAAGCCCTTCATTTATTCACATTGCCAATTATATCACTATTATTCATCAAGTATATATTAAAGCCATTTATTTCTGTTCCTCCGATTTTCTTCTCCCTCCTCTTCCCCTCGCCTTTTCTTTGCCGTCTACTCCAACCAGTTCCCTTGGATCACTGCACTGTAGTATTCTCTCGTTATACGTACTCGGTGCCTTCGGCTCACGGCCTTTCCTTCGCGCCCACTTTTTGGGATAATTATTGACTTCTTTATTTCTGGTGGAGTCAGTGGCGAGTAGTGAGATTTAATTCATTCCTGCGGCACGGCCGTACGGAAATTTCATACGTGGTGTTCACTTGTATACATTATATGTCACCACAAGAGTGTCAATGTCAACATGTAAATATGGATGTAAATATGACCATATGTGGTGCGATTGGTTCATATGTGGAACCAAACACAACCTTATATGGCACGGCTGGCCTATATGCAGAGCCAAATCCAGCCATATATGGCACGGCCACAGTACCCGTTTGTGCTGACGATAGTTTTCTAGGCCTAACACGTAATTTACCGCTAGCTTAAGCAGCGTCGATGTTAGAAAAAAAAGGCGTGACGTTGATTAATGCTGATCAAGCGAAAGAAACGAACTTATAGGCCAGCCACATGATTCATGGGACAAGTGGACAGCCCATGCGGATCATTTCAATGGAATAGATGCTCAGAGATCGGTATGGGAAACGCAGCCGAGGTCAACAGCGAGCTAGATTGAGCGAGAAAATTTATATGCTTGTGGGGAAAAAATGAAATTAGCTCGAAGAATTTCGGGTAAACTGTAAACCATTGAGTGAGGCTTTCGTTCTGCAGGCAACATATGAGTTGAGAAAGATGATTGTTATGACACTATGAAAAAAGAGAAAATAAAGAGGTAGCGAGATCATGTATAGCGTTATGAAAATAAGTCATCTGTCAAGATTGGCTTAAATGTTATGGATAATCAGGACAGTTTAGTTGTTTCTGGGAGATAGAAAATAGCGAAAAAAAATTCCGATATTGTGGTGGTGGGAAAAGATGTTATAATTTCTGCGGCTGTGTATACATTTAGGAGGTCTGATTACTTGATCGCAGTACAATGGTTCCAAGGCACTGGGAACCGTTCCAAGGGGACAAAGCATCATTCAACGATCGTATTTCTGTCTATTCATTAAGAGTACGAAACCACCCACTATTGGTGTATTTATAGAAACCCGTGTATTCCGTGTGCCACCTATACGAAAAGGCTGCAGTGTGAAGCACTTCGGTGCTTCGAGGTTTCTAAACTCACTTTCTGCGGGTGCCGCTATTCGGATGTCAACAACAGAGCAACGTTCATTGATGCCAATCAGTCGCAGTCACCACTTTTTAGGGTCCACAGTGGCAATATAGTTCAAACTCTCCTTCACAGAGGAACCTGTTCCGAATAGAAGAGGGATGCTTTGGCACATAACAAGTGCAATGGCACTGCCATTTGTTATCTTGGAGAAAAGACACTTGCATAGCCATCGCTAAAAAATTGCCCACCTCATCACGTAACTTTGTCAGGTTCATCAGCATAGTGCGTTCAGATGGATTCGTTGTCCATTGGCTTGACTGGCTGGATGCGTGCGGCGTAACTTTTTAGGGGCGAAGCTCCTTAAGACCTCACGATGTCCGCCATCTCCCGTCTGTCCGTAACACGTCTTCATCTGTCTGACATTTCTGAACCATTTTCCATGTAACCTTCAACTTTAAGCAACAAAGGGCGTTGGTGGTAACCGTTTTGCATGCAACTTTCAACTTATAAGCAACAGAAGGCGCTGTGGTTAATTGTAGATGTGATGGCGCTGCTGCCAACACGTTATATAAAAATAAGCACGTTCCATACCACACATTCTCTTCTCTCATATGGACGAAGACGAACGCAGGAAAGCGCGACGTGCTGAGTATCAGCATCACCGTCGACGGAAGCTACCGCGGAGACAAAAGAGAAGGAAGCGGATGCAAAGCGGCGACGGCGACAACAAAGTTCTACTCCACAGACGAGGGCCAAGGAAGCAAAGGCTAAGCGGGAAAAACGCCAAGCTGATGCGCAGTTGAGACAACTTGAAGCGGATGCAAGGCGGCAATACCGACAAGAAAATTCTACACCAGAGACGGTAGCTAATGAAGCTGTGATTATGAAGTCAAAACGTAACCCGGAACTCGGAACCTCATATCAGCTATAAAGAATCACCGCTATATCACAATCGGTCTCAACACTATCTCTTTGAATAAAAAAATACACAAGTATCACAACCACAATCATTCTTAGTACTATCTCAACTTTAATCACAATAATCACCTCCGAAAGCTTCGCCACATAATTATCTTCAAGCAGCTTGAAATGCAGTGATTTTTTTTTTGTCAAAAGGACCTCAACAAGTGTGGAGCCACCGGGACGGCTTTAGGCTCTCCCATAGCAGAGTACCCAGTGGCCGTATAACGAACTGCTATTCCGCGTTCTCTATTCCGTTTTGGCTACCATTGGGGCTCCCTGGTTGGTCGTTCAACCTGTCAGTCAAGTGACGAGCCAGAAGCCCAAATTGTGGTGACGTCGAAATTGCAAGCAAGCGCTCATTATGCAAAAAATTAACGCTCTTTGATTGGTCGTTTAACCTGTCAATAAAGTGACCATTCAGAAGCCTAAATTGAGGTGACGTCAAAATGACAAGCATGCGCTTATTATGGAAAAATAAATGGAATTGGTTCCCAGCTGCGCACTTTTTCTACACACACACACGAGGCGTTCGCTGTTATTCCTGGAATGGCTCTCTGCCCTCGCATAGTAGAGTGAGTACTCAAAAGTGTTAAACGTTTCTTCTGAACACAATGCGTTCGTTCTTCCGTAGTTCGTCGAACGTTTGTTTTAAAAACTCACAGGGTCGATTTGATGGGTACATAGAGAGCCGTTTCTATTCTAGAGCTTTAGCTTCTTCATGCGTATAGTACCAGGGAGAGTTTACCACTCTCCACAGTAGAGTATTACATGCCCTAAGTCGTCACACATTTTTTAACAAACACATCCTGAGTAACCGGGCTGCTTACAGCTGTCCCATGGTAGGGTGCTAATTGCACCGTAACTTATCAATAATTAGCTCTGAATACACAATAAATTAAAAATAAATAAATAAACAGTTCTAATTGATACGTAGGGTTTCACTTCCCAAAATTACCATATGATTATGAGAGACGCCGTATAGTGGAGGGCTCCGGAAATTTCGACCATCTGGGGTTCCTAGACAGTTCCAGTGGCATGTCACTTAGTATTTGCTAGAAACATATATACCGTCTCTAGTCGCTTCAGATACCTTAAGGGTTAAACAGCCATATATCTCTCAGCTTGTCGGCGTGTGATGTCGTCGTTACAGTCCACAATGAACGGTTGAACGCCACGAAAATTGGGTAAAGCCTATACTATTCGTCACTAAGAATATTATGACTTGAACTTCCTTCGTTACTGCCTAAAACGTTGTTTAGATAAACAATGGTTTCAGAGTCCCCGACGAAATTTATAAAGGTGCTGGAGTTTTTTTTTTTTCTAAAACCAGAGACAGAATGTGCATCTCTAGAATAACGTCATCTGTTTGAAAGGCGGCCATACGACACCGTTTGTTGAAACATATCTGCAAACTGATGATGTTTTAATAAACCAGTGATGAGCATAGCATCTTGCCGGAGGAAAGACCGGCACGCAGTGCATGCACGCTTCACCCCTCCATAGTTTCGCGCTAGTGATGCAGACACATTCTTCCCCACATGCTCCTTTACCACGATTATCACATGAGGACTGGAAACAAACACCAAAGAGAGAAGTTGCACTCACAAATACTGAGGCGAGAGCCATATTTCAGAACTTGAGGGGGATGCATACTTAGATTTAGACACACGTCAAAGAACCCGAGATATAGTAAAATTTTTCCTCGTAAGCATGTCGTGGTTTTGGGACGCTCAACACCAACATTTAAAATTGAGCGTCATATTTCGCATAGACTTGGCATTTTTTATTAGAGGGCTTATTAGCGAACGCGGTCAACTTGGTTACAAAACCACAGCAAATCCAAGTGGACGTGCCGTCACGCTCGACTGAATCGGCTTTGCAGCGTAGCGGGAGACGTGTTGTGCGCAAATACACCGCTACTCTCGCGATCATTTTGCGCACACGCACTATATACTGTTGTCACCGCGTGCTTGTGCGGAAATCGACCGCCTATACGGAGATCTGATCGGAGCGAAGCGTGAACTTTCTGCTATAGCGTCTCTAATAGGCCGCAATATTCTCACCAAAGTTAAATGCTTATTCATATCTACATGTATTCATATCTGCAAGCGCCGGGTATACGCAGATTGCACAGCTGATTTTTAACCTGTTAGAAAACGGCCGTTAGCGCATATTTACTGTCTTGGCAATCTGCAGGCCATGCCTCTAGCAAAAAGGCGTCAAGCAATTCGTATGTTCAAGCCCTTTTCCACATCAGAGAAAGGCGCAGTGTAAGCTGTATACACCACACACGCATAACTTTTTTTTTTGGCCTGGCAGTGACTATAGGCGTGCCTATACACCATATCCTACAATCGACCTACTAACAGACTCGCTATCAAATATCTGGATTCTTTTAAAAATATATAAAAAACGGCACAAACAGTGTTCACGTGAGTGAGACAAAAAAAACCAAAATAGGTTGCAAAGGTACTTGGCGCCCACTTTTGTCGCAGTATACAGCACTGCAACGGCAAATCAGGGCTGCGTCGTTCTTCAAGAGACACGGTCCGCTTAAATTAAATCTCGGACCTCGTTGAGCGTTTAGATTCGTTTCAAACGAGCGCGCAAACGCACTCTCTCGCTATACCGTTATATATTCAACAGTATAAGCACAGATGCAACTGAAATACGCGCCCCCGTAAGCCGCTTTTCGTTATCGCATCGCTTTGGCTAAAGTGTAAGTCGGTAGTGCAAGATACATGCCTATTTCCTTGTTTTTCCAGTCGCCGATCCGCAGATTTATTTCGCTTTCGCGCTTTCCGTGTCTCTCTTCGTTGCTTGCATTATTATCTCTTTATTTCATTCAAATCGCACTCTGGGCACGCTCTTCACGAGCAGTTGGCCAAGGCACACGAGACTTATAGGCTATTCAGTAGGCTCGCGAACTTATCTTGCTGTCAACGGCAGTAACAGTTAGATCGGTAAAGTACGCAGGAAAGGTTTGTTGTAGATACCTGCAACGCCGCGAGCATGTGAAATGTGAAATGGGAACGCGTGATCGATTGTCGGCCCTTGCAAATTCAAATTTCGTCCGATGGAAGCAGCTCATGTTTACTCTTTCCTTTCGTCTTACGAGGGCCTACATAGATGCGCCTGGCGTGCATCTTCGGTAATCCCGCGGTTCGCCTTGCAGGAGGTTGCCTGCGCAGAAGATTCACCTTCGAGATTGCTGGAGTCGATTTTTTTGTCTTAGGTCGAGCGCTTGCTGCCGACAGCTCCATTCTCGCTCAATGCGAGCGCTGGGTATACGCAGATCGGGCAGCTGGTTTTTAAGCCGTTAGAAAATGGCCGTTAGCGCAGATTTACCGTCTTGGCAATCTGCTCGCGCGTCTTAGCGAGTTTTTGCAGCCAGCCAGCACGTGCTCCAGCAGTGCACGAAGACTATAAGAAAGAAAGAAAGAAAGAAAGAAAGAAAGAAAGAAAGAAAGAAAGAAAGAAAGAAGAAGGAAGAAAGAGAGAAAGAAAGAAAGAAGAAAGAAAGAAAGAAAGAAAGAAGAAAGAAAGAAAGAAAGAAGAAAGAAAGAAAGAGTGCATTGCATTTCAACGCAGCTACATGTTTGTTGTAGGATGTGAAACGAATTGATAGGTTCGTGTGCGCGTGCTACCGCATTGGAATAGACTGATTCGGCGTGTGGTGCACTCAACTCGGGGTAGGCGCGGAGTTATTGATGAGTGACAGAAACTTCTTGTTCCACTGCTTCATTGTGAAAAAATAATGTAAGCTAAGATTAAAAAAAAGACTACAACAATGCCAGTACACTTTTTTTCGTCCCGCAAAAAAATTTAACTAAATGAAGTGCTTTATAACCGGGAAATCGAACAAGAAAGTGGTAGAATCGGTTTCAGCGTCATCCAATCATTACGCAAGTCTTGGGGAGGTAAGTGAAATTATTTTAGACGTCTGGTTGACTCAAAGGTCATCTTGAAGTTCAACTATACCTCGCGGCGCCGGTCCGCATGTGCCCTCATTATCAGTGACCGGCGGTCATTGATTTGGGGAGGAGATAATTTTATGGCCGCGCGAGGAGGGCAAACGAGCGCGTACCCGATTCTTAGAATCTGGAGCCGACGGCGGATGAAGTAAAGGAGACGGTCCCCTGCATCGTGCCTTGAGCCTCTGAATAATTCCTGTGCGCGGCCACCTTGCGAGGCAGGGTGACGACACGGCCGGACCACACACCAGAGCTGCCGCCCAGGACTGCACCCCGTTCGCCCTTCCTCGGCTTCGTGTCTCACTGCGCCTCACAACGCGAAGAGTCGGCTAAGCACAGGCATAGTTCCGTGGAAGTAGGGCCGGCTGTTGCGCTCCCAACTACTCTGGGAATTCCCGAGCGATTGCTCCTCCCTTTTTCAGAACAGGGGGGGTGGCACCTTTCGCACAAGGACGTGTGAGTTCAGTGATCATCTTCCGCCGATCTATATCTGGACGGTCACGTGATTTGGATGAATTCCAAAGCGGGGAAGCGATGGGGAAGGACAAACTTGGCTTTGTATACTCGGTGTGACCATTTCGATGCGCGCAAGACGAAATTGGGTTTTTGGATTTTCGCTCATAAAGGACGTTCATACAAGAAACTCGATCATCCCTAAACAAATTTCAAGAAGTCGTTGTCTTGTTAAAGGCGCAGTTTAGGAGCATACAACTATGAAAGGGCTTGATATTTCCCATTTATTTAAGCACAAATGCTAATTAGAAGATGATTCTACTAATGAAAATAACCTTTTTTTCTGCATAACCTTGAATCATTAGAGTACACTCCACTCCAACTCCAGTAATCGCTTGTTTTTGCCTCGCTACACTTTAGAACAGTAACACTTAGTTCAGTTTAAGAGAGAGAGAGAGAGCCAAATTGGAAATGCAGTGAAGGTAACCAAGCTTGTCGGTTTAAGAGTGCAGTTTAAGCGCATACGACGGTGAAACAGCTTAATATTTCGTAGTTTATAGGCGAATCTACCAAGAGATGAATAAGTGAATGTACCAATTACTGAAATAAGTAAATATTCTAATTAACTGAAGCATCATTTACAGAAGGCTTTTTTAAGTTCATTCTCTTACCTCCAATTGAAGCATAGCCAACAGTATAGCCTTCTCACCTCAAGAAAATAAAAAAGGAAAGGAAGCAACCAAATGCTTGATACGCTACCACGTATACTCCAGACAGGACATCAATCTACAGCAGTGAGTGGTCCCCTAAAAACACTCCAGACAAGAAGCTAATGGTTTGCACCCGTCATACGAAACAAGACGCAAAAGTTTCAACCGAAGTCCGATTATTCTTGCCGTATTTATGAAATATTTTCAGCCCACCCATTTAGGATCAAGTTAATGCATATAATTTCATTCTTTATTTACTTCTCGTGAATCACCCGTAAATATGCACTTACACTACTGACGAGCAAAACTGCGGGATTATCTAATGTAACAAAAGCATGCAGTATCTATTACTATACAGCAGCGTGGATTTGACAGCAGTGAGTATTACGGTAGCGCGGACACCAACAAGGATGCTTTAAACTGATAGCGTTTTACCATATATGTCAGATAATCCTAATAGACAAGAGTGAAATCAATGCAGACAACGTGCTCGCAGAATCGCGCCATCGTTTTCTCCTCATGCGCAGCTCTCCACGAACAGCAGGTGCTTTATCAGCCTGAGCGGCTTCAGCGCATCCCACCTTGTTGTAAAAGGCGCGGCCGATACTCCTCTTCGTGGGAAGTGCCCGAGGGGCGCGCAATTAAGGCCGGTATCTTGACTATCTTTATGTTCAAGGGAAAGACAGGGTGGCCGCGAGAAAGTGTCCGGTCCTCCGAGGCGGCTACCTATATACCAAGTGCGCGCGCAGAAGCAACAGCAATGGCCGTGCGAAGTCTGGCGAAGCCGTTATCTCAACCGGATAGGCTCGTTGTCTCCATTACCGTCGGCGAGGCAAGCAGCGCATGCGCCTATTGACGACAAGTGAGCTCTTCTTGCGCAGTGCCCCTGTATACACTGGTCTTTTCATCCGGACACTGGTGGCTCGGATAATGCGCCTATAAGGCGCTCACATGCGGGACTACCGTGGCCAGGAGTGGTGCGTGACCGCAATGTACAAGCAGGGGCTGCTGCAGCCACTGAAAACGCGGCGTGCGTCGCGCCACTTAACGGCGCGGCGGGTGCCGCGCTTATATCCTGCGCAGGAGGCATCCGCCACCAGGCTGAGTGCAGAACGCGATGCGGGAACGGGCAAGAAGCTGAGTCACGTACGCCGTGGGACGCGCGCACCTGCCACCCCGGGTTTTGCTGCTGCTATACTTCATCTGCGACGCGATAACGCCTCGGTTTTCTGAAGCGAGCTGCGTTGCACGACTGTGCAGCACACATGCGCGAGAACAGACGCGGAGGTAAGAGCCGCGTGTCGAATGCGTCGGCGAAGAAGTCGCTCACTTACGTATACGCGATCGTGGCCACCAACCTGCGCGGCAGGTCGTGGCTCTTATCTCCGTGTATGTTTGCGACGCTTGCAGTGGAGCTGGAGCGCTGTATAGCCAACGCGCTCCTGTGTTTTGCGATTTCCCCTTGCCCGCTTCTTCGTTCTAAGGTTCACTCAAACCTCAGTGATGTGTTTTTGTTGAAAGATGAAGCGTCTCTTAACGCCTTGAATGGCTCTCAGTTAGGAAGTGAGGCAACGCACCGAACGTCTGCGCGTACGGTTATCAGCAAGGTTAACGGGAACGCTCCGCAGCATGTCCCGAAACAACTTGGTTGATGCTAGCGCCGCGTAACGTTGGGTTAAGTAGCCGAGATGCATTAAGCAAAGTTGTCCAGTCGAAACGTTTGTGTTAAGCTCGAATGTAGGCGCAGGTAAGCACTCCCGTTTTTTTTCTCCACTTTCGCAGTAAATATTTCAGGCAGAACTTCACTGAATATACGTTGCTTCTCTTCTGTTTCTTCTTTACGAGGACCCGCGCTGAAGTCGCAGGCCTTTAGTATCGCGTCTGTATAGTCTTCGAAATTTCGCGCTGGGAACTTTTTCACGAAGTGTGATACTACCACACTTTGTGATTTATCAAATTTTCAATTTTTCGTTTATGTACCGCTGCCTCTTTAGTTGCACTAATCTTCTCCGACATTTACGAGTGAAGGGAAGCGTCATGACCGAAGCAAGCACACGTGAATGCACACAAAGCCGCTGTTTCTGTTTGTTCTCAGGCAATCTTCTTTTGAAATTCTTAATGCGTCGTTTTTATTTCACACTAGCTTCATTCTTACCCGCAAACGTTTTCATTTTCCTTTATGGACAAAATTGAACGAATTTCCCTTTTTTCTAATTTCGTCAAACTCTCTGGTGTCCATTCTCTCCAAATATGGTTATGAGAAATAAGGTGGTTGTGAAACGAAACGGCCGACCGTCTTCACGCCATCAAACAAAGCGTTGGGCATATAACTAAATGCTGTATTGGAGCCAATCATCCATCTTAGAAATTTACACACTGTAGCAAACGAAGGGCAAATGGTCCGGTTGCTGAAAACATCCTGTAGGAAAACGATCCTCAAACGTATACTCCCACGATCGCTGTATGCATATCATCGGTCGTAAATTTCTTACAGGGCAGACCGGTGGCTTTATCACTCGAATGACCTTTCCAGCAACATTTTTGGATGCAAGTTGAACACAGTGTTGTATCGAATGCCACAAAGCCCACACGTGTTATCGCAAGCAAATTGCATGTCACGTTCACGTCCTGCGCTGTCAGAACCATGTATATCTACCTAACCAGCCCGCCGCTGATACCTAGCCGGAATATATGTCAAACTGCGAATGCACTACAAAAAAAAAAAAACCTGGTCTTCTTGTTTTTTTTTCTACTTTCCTGTTCCATATTTAAAGAGCGATAGAGGCATAGATCACAATCGACTTCGAGTACGACGCCACGCGCACGATGTCTTCGCGTAAACACGACCCAAGTCGTGCAAGGGCGCGTGCCCTGATTGGTTGCGCGCGCACGCACGTGCATCGTCATCATCATCGTGGCGTATACGCAAGCATTCCAGGGACCACAGTAAGCGGGTACCGCTCCGACGAGACAATGAACACACGGCGCCGGGAGGTTAAACGCCGGCGTCCGTCCCGAACAGTGGCGCTGTACGACCTCGTTGCCGCGGCTATGCGGCGCGCCGCTGTAGTCCCTCGTGCGCAATGTGACCGGCGTTTGGTGACGGCGAGGAAAAACAACGTCGTCAAAAAAAAATGCAAACAGCTGCGAGGAAAACAAAGCGCACCAGTGTGCGATACGGTGCGCGCCTGCGGAGTGCACGTGGATGCCCGTCGACTGGGCTTGGCCTCGTTCCACGGCTTCCGGCCCCCGGCTTCTTGAGGCGCAGAGTGAGAAAGAAGAAGCCGTTCTGGAGCGTCCCCGAAAGGGTCCATTAGAACGAGGCATTCTTCCTCTCTGCCTCGGTTTCTTTGCCGTATACCTGTGTTTGTTTGCTTGAGTTATACTCGCAGCGCCCATTGTCCGGCGCGTGGGGTAACTGCTAAAGCGCTCTTTTGTTTCCGAAGTGTCTCCGAGAAAAACTGGTCGCTTCACAGCTACGTCCCCCTCTCTTTTCCTCAACCGGCTTCCGTGCAGCCTGCTGTGCCGGGCCGTGTTCTCCTCTTCAGTTCGACGCGTTTCGTTAGGCAAGCCCGTGGTCCTTGCTTATTTGTATGCCTATGTGTGAGCGGGCGCGTTGTCTGTTAAGCGTGTATACGATGCACCGTTATGTCCGCTCTGCTGTGCTTATAAATAAGGCTGCACGCTGCGTCCTCTCGGGAACAGAGGCGGAACGGGACGTTTAAACGCCATATTTAGAGCTGTCAGAAAGGAGGTGATTAGCGCATTTGGGGACGCGTGACACGGTATACGCTCGCAACCGTTCTGTGCAGACCGCGCTAGCTGAGAAGAACGGTAATTTCGCAAGCGCTGTCTGTCCGCTGGTGTCGTGTTTCGTTCGCTCCTTTCGTTCCTTCGTATAGCCTCGTCTTACCGAAAATAGAAAAAAAAAGGAGTATAAGGAATCGTTCCACTCCGTGCCAGCTTCTGTTTGCGCCGCCGGTGTGTGACGCTTTTCAGTCCGTGAAGCGTGAAAGATTAGACATCGTTAAAACTTGCCGCTCAGCCGATCGGTATGGCGCTGTCGCGGAACAGCATTGACGGTGCATTTTTTGTGTTTTTTTATTTCTACCAGAACCGCATGGTGGGAGATGGGCCCTTGATCCAGCTTCTAAAGGCTTACGCTATATATAGGCCTTTTAAGTTGCTTACAGTGTTGCGAGAGGCTTCAGCCAAGTTTCCTAGAGCCTTCTCAAGAGTTAGAACGAAATGTATGTTTCCTACCACCATCAAATTATTTGACAAAAGGAGAACTGCGTGTCGAGATATTCGAGCTACAGGTCTCAAAAGCCAAACAGGAAAGTTAATCAAATATAATATAAAGTGAGTTGAGCTTCAGGGGCTTTCTCTCGAACTTGATACACATGGGAAAACATAGCGGGATAGTAAACACACGGGAAAAAGCGTGACGTAATTTTTTATGAGTGGTTGCGGTTGTGGTCATATATACGCATGCACCAGCCCGCCTTATCTACAGATGTTCATTAGATACAGATACCTGAAAGTAAATTCGGGAAAAAAAGTCAACGATACCGACTTAAAAAAAATGGGGATTTTATCGCGCGCTGCGTTTTCTTATAGAACTCTCTTATATACAAGAACAGGACCACTGAAAATCGTGGTGCAGCAAACACGCGGTACATCATCGGCAGAGCGCACTCTCTCTCTCTCTCTCTCTCTCTCTCTCACACACACACACACACACACACACACACACACACACACACACACACACACACACACACACACACACACTTCCTGGCATCGTTCCTGATTGTAAGACAAACGAAGTGATGTGAATACTTGACGCTATTGACAATAATAACGAGAATAGCGAAGGACACTTTTGTTATAGTATGTATGCACATTGAAAGGGAGACAAGACTTTCAAGAGAGGTTACATATTTTCAGCCGCAAAAGGAGTATACGATTGTGTCGGCTTTTGGTTTTGTTGCTCTTTCTCTCTGACTCACTTAAGCGAGCGTCAGATTTACACGAATGCGAGGAAAGATGAAGTATGTACCAGTTAGGCCATGAGGTATTGCCTGCCTTACCTAACATAACGGCCGTGTTCACCTGGAGCACGCAGTTTCTGTATCTAGATTAAAATTTAATGATCAGTTTCTCCTGTTATAAGCAAACCCATCCGATTTCTAGCAAAAAATAAAGAAATAAAGAAAATGTATGCCATAAATTATGATGTCCTACAACTTTTTCGTGCAGACAACTGCCTTCAACTGCCTTGATTATATATATATATATATATATATATATATATATATATATATATATATATATATATATATATATATATGTATATATATATATTCTGAAGTGCCTGAAAAAATTCTTTCAGTGAAAAGCGGGAGGAACTTCCTGGTGGACTATTTCATGTGGTGTATTAACGTCCACTCTTCCGCGTTTCAAAATGTAACCTAGTTGACTGATTTGTGGGGTTTAACGTCTCAAAACCACCATATGATTAATTGAGACGCCGTAGTGGAGGGCTCCGGAAATTTCGACCACCTGGGGTTCTTTAACGTGCACCCAAATCTGAGTACACGGGCCTACAACATTTCCGCCTCCATCGGAAATGCAGCCTCCACAGCCAGGATTTGATCCCGCGACCTGCGGGTCAGCAGCGAGTACCTCAGCCACTAGACCACCGTGGCTGGGCGAAACGCAGCAAACATTCCATTTTAGACGCTAATTTTTTAAATCTGAATTTGTGCATTTTGTAGAAAGGCGCTCTGGCGCAAGGCTTTCTACCTCAACGGAGAAATTGTGTGTGGGTGAAACTGCTGTCGAGTAGACGGTTTATATAGAACTGTCTACTCAGGTGTATACGTGCGTTCTACCATCGTTTGGAAAGTTGCAAGCGGTTAACTCTGTTTTTCGGGAAGTTTTTCTGCAGTTATTTCATTACGGTCGCAAGTGCGATTGGTCACTTTGGTCATTGTAGTAGTAGAACTCATTGTATAGTAATAGAAGTCACCATGCCATTGAGGTTGGCCAGACTTTTTCATTGGTCCACGCGGGTCAACAGCGGGTTTATTCGTTTACGGTTGCCTTCGGGCCACTTACTTTCGCTTCGATAACTTGACTTCGTTGAAAAAAAAAAACGCGTCTTTACACTGCAGCGTTGCAAGAACTAGGAAAAAGTAAAAATTAGCCAGGAGCCAAGAAAAAGAACGCAAAATTTTGTCGCGTGTTTGTTACGCGTGTTTGTTACGCGACTTTGTTTTGAGGCCTGCATGCCTCAAAACAAAGTATCAGCAGTTCGCATCACCCACCGCTCCACGCTCTGGCCTGTTTAAATAAAGACAAAAAGGTGGACAGGGCGCGCTATAGGTGGTTGCGATTACGCATACATGGATATCTACGGCTCGGACACAAAACCGCAGGAGGTCGCGTACATCACATGGCTGCAGTGTATTCGCGGCCTAAGCACCGACCACGCAGGCAGGCTCGTATACAAGCAAGCAAGTGGGCAGGCAAAGCAGGCACGTCGTGACCACGTGCACCGGTCGCGAGACGGCGACACTTCCTCGTGCCGCCGACCCCGTTCATTGTGCGCCGCCACCCCAAAGTGTGCTTTGTTTCCAGGGCGTCTCTTGCGGCGCGAGCAGCTCGGCGGGGATGCTCGGGTCATTGTGGGTTTTCTTTGGACGCCTCCTTCTCTTTCACCTTCTTGGTTTCGTTCTTATTCGGTCGCTATCATTGTCTCGGACTTCGTGCCTCCGCTGCATGCACGTATACGCGCACATACGCACACCTGCGGCTTCGTCGTAAGCAGTCCTGCGAGGTCCGACGGTGGTGCACTGCCACGGCCATTCTGAAGAAAACACCACCCATATGCCGTATACACCCTTCTAAGGGCCGCATCTCCACCCTTGACAGCCCCCCGTAGGCTGAAAAACTAAATTTCAATGCGGTGGAAAGTTGGACAAGTTGGTTTTGAGACTGACGGCTTCAAAATGCACGAAAAAGACCACTATATACATGGAATCAAAACACAAGACGGCATCTTACTAACTGAGATGTTTTATTGAGAAAAACAATTATTTATACAACTGTTCATCCCGGTAGGCCGAACGTATCGACGAGAAATGATAAAACCAAGCTATGCACCAGTTAGCCATATGCCGCCCAACGGAGAGCAACTATATACGGAGAAAAATTCAACCGGTTCAGTGCGCTGTGTACATTCCTTGCCGCGTCTACCTATAGAACCGAAGACGACATGGCATCGCTCACAAATTCGCCCACTAACCGAGTTTAAGTACTGCGACAGTGATTAGCTAACATGAGTATCCAGAAGTGCATCGTGCAAAAATGTTTGAAAAGAGCTTTTACGAAGAGCATCACATTCACTATCGAGTTTGTGGGTGGACATGAGGGGTTGGGGAGGATTTTAAATAAACGCCTGGTCGTTAAAAAAAAATCGTAAGAGCCGCACCTCGTGAAAATTGTGAAATGTGTGTTGCCATTACGCAAACGTGTACGGTACACACCATATGTCTCTTTTGAATACCAGCGCCTCACGGTGTACGGGAAGCTGCAAAAAAAGTCGCTAAGGCACCATTGTTCTTGCGATTTCTTTTCCGAGTCATCGGCGATCGTAACTTGGGTCTGCGGTCGCACGAGAGAGCGGTACTGATGGAACGTTCAGCCATATTTGCCGGTGGTACTTGCTGCTCGTGACGTAATAGGAATTGATAACGGCTCCGCTTACGACTACACGACGAGTCGAGCGTGAACTTGCGCCGTTTTGTACTTGTATTCTCTGTAATATTGTTCGGCAACGTGTAGTATAACTCATATATGACATGACCAAGATGTTTCTTCTGTAAAGTTGGGACTTGGGCATGTTGCTTTGTCATTAGATTGCCTAAAGTTTCGTGACTGAGACATGGGCTGAATAGAGACACCATTAGCCACATGAATCGCAGACTTATAGCAGTTTTATTTCTAAAATTGCGCCACATTTTATACGCATGCAGACAACACACTATACGCATGCTTCGAGATTTCACATTACGCGTGTGCACTATCGCTCAAATACGCGATCTTCTCTTTCATAGACAAAGCAATAGCCGGCTCACTGATTCATCTATCTTGTGATTAGAGATGCGTTGAGCTTCTACCATGAATCGCCTTATTTCATTTTCTACTCTACCTTTATAGTATCGCGTTGAAGCAAATAGGCTTGCACCTGCAATCCCTGCTGTGGATCACCAATCAGCCACCTATTTTATCAGCATTATTAGCGTGTCCACGTAGCCTATCGTTAGCCCGCTGGGTTGATTGTGCTATGTAAAAGCTGTCACATGATGACGGTAGGATGTGGACCATATCTTCTTTACACAATACGTATACTTGGTGTGAGACTGCTTACTGCATGTCTTCTTTTTTCTGCTTTTTTGTCAGACATTTTGCGTATAGTTCCGCCAGTTTATCAGGGCAGTAAACAGCAAGGTAACCTCCACATGTAGGGCATATTTTTTTATAACTGTGCGACATATTTTAAGAATACATGGGATTACCCTAGTATTTTGGGCTTCTTCACGTAGAATCGACATGCGCCATCGCCAGAATTCCGTATGGTCTTCTGCATGTTGTGTTCTCGATATATATATATATATATATATATATATATATATATATATATATATATATATATATATATATATATATATATCAACTGCCCGAAACCACACCTCCGCACCGTACTTTACGAAAATGATCATGGAATGAAGTGAAGTAGCTAATTGGGCTTGTTGAAACATACTCATCATGGAATGGTCGGTGAAGTTACTCTACTGTTTTCAACCAGCTCACTGACACGGTAACATATATTTTGCGAAGTCAGTCGTCTTAGCTGGTCGATTTCAAATCTAAGGAACGACTCTACATTGAAGCGGACTGCGCAACTTCTGCCTAAATGAAGCTAGCAATGAAAATTCGCAGTTGACCTCGCATTTGGTGATTTGTGGCTGGCCTTACGTGCGCGTATTGTTTCGTTCAGTGGCGTATGACCCTGGCGAACATCCAAAGCTGCTCTGAGCGAATAATGTAAAGCGCAAGCTACTCTTGAACCATACCGTGATGTGGTTTAAGCGGTTTGTTTTTTACACAGTCGTTCTGTTATTTCCTCCCTGCGTAATATAAGTAAGGAATACATTATACAGGGTGGTTTTTTTTCGAATATATTTACTTTTTAATGCTACATGGTAATCAGGCCACTTTTGTACTCGCGAGCTAACTCTACGCCTAGGCGAAAAAAAAAACTTTGCAGGATAAAAATTTTCATTGAAACGCGTAATCAACAAAGCCTCTTAAATAACTTTTTAATAATTAGACTGAGGACCGTTGTTCATATGAAAAAGTTGTAGGACGGGACAAATTATGACATGCCCATTTAAAAGAAAAGATTGCCGAAAGAGCTGTAGTTTGAAATACTAATAACAATCGAAATTCAAGGCTCCGATCGAGGCGAAACCATAACAGATCACACCGGGCATGGCATGTTTGTCAGCACTATTACGTCGGACTGGAATTTCACACGACATTTTCTGAAAAATGGGGCAGGCCTTCCCCAACCACCGAAATGGACCGCTTATTCTGTGCTTATCTTTGCTTATCTTCGCTCATTGTGCTCCTCTATTTCTTTCATGCTGTATTAGAAAAAAAGTGTATGTTTCCCTTTTTCTTTTACTGTGTGTAGTTTAGGTTGAAGTCACTATCACGCTGATTCTCGCAGACAAGGGAACGACAAATGATAAGCGGTTCAATGGGTTATTCGAGACGGCTTGTCGTTGTACCTGGCCATTATCTGCGGTGACGCGCCTTTTTAAAAGTTCGTCCCGTGATCTTCTGACTTGACTTAACAGGGCTGACGGATTTCATGAGTGCCCGGTGCACACAGTGTCGGTATCTCCTCAATCAGAGCCTTGAATTGTGTTGAATATTATTTCAAATGGTTGGGAACTTATACTGTGAGGAACCGGTTTATTCAGCCAGGCTCGAGCTAAATAACACTGGTGTTGATATTTACAGATGATGAAGATGTACAGGTGATGATATCTAAAGAGAATGAAGAGTCATTCGCTTGTCGCGCTCACACTAATTCCCCCGCGCGGTGAAAGCGGCCGCCTGGTTGCTTGACAGTACTATGAAACGCGTCACGCATAAGGTTTTAAACGAGATACGTTCGCTATCTCTGTCCCTCGGCAACGATGATCAGGATTAGCGCTAAGAGGAGAAACGCGGTAATTGACAGGAGCGGTCTGTTCGACCACCGCGTACGGCCCAATGAAGCGACTGATGAATTCGTTGCATAAGCCGGGGACGCGCAGTGGAGTCCGTAGAAGAACTTCCTCACCAGGGGAAAAACTCACAACACGGCGACATGAGTCCTAGCGAGATTTTCGAGTGTCTTGAGAGAGGCCGGTGTTAACACGGGCCAGGTGACAGCAGTGTGCGAGACGAGGTAAAGATTCTTCAGAGAAAGGAGCCGTCGAGGGTGCAGGGGCCGAAAGGAAAGAGACATCCAGAGCGAAACTCGGCGAGCGACCATGGACGAGAAAAAAATGGAAAAATGCCGGTAGTGCGTTGTGCAGCCGTATTATAGGCGAATGTCACGATGAAACCGTTCAGTCAATCCGTTGGTCGGCGGGTGGTAGCTAGAAGTGGCCTAGTGAACAGTGTTCGAGGCACGCAAAACTTGCTCGACAATGGAAGAGAGAAAGACTGCCATGATCGCTCAGTAGGATGCGTGGAGCTCCATGACGCAAAAAAAAATGTGTCGAAGAAAGAAATCGGTTACCTCAGTGGCAGTCCCAGATGATATAAAAGCTGTTTCTGCGTAGCGGGTAAGCTGGTCGACGGCCGTGACAATCCAGCGATTCCCATGGGATGATATAGGAAGAGGGCCATACAAGTCGATTCCAACAACTTCAAAAGGTGAGGCGGGACAAGGAGGTTGCATTAAGCCAGCCGGAGCAGTTGTCGGTCGTTTTCGCCGTTGGCAATGGACACATGAGGCGACGTACTTAGCGACGGCTGAAGAGAGGCCAGGCCAAAAACAACGACATCGTATTTTGTCGTAAGTCTTGTGATAGCCTAGATGAGCGGCGGTTGGATCATCATGAAAGGCTTCCAGAACTTCACGTTGCAGAGAACGCGGGATGATGGGTACCCACTTGTTACCGTCAATGTGGTAAATGTAGCGGTATAAAGCGCCACCGACAAGCTTAAATTGTTTAATTTGTCGACGGAGTGTGGCGTTTGGAGGAGTAGTAGAGCCGGTCAAGCGGTCAATAATGGTGCGGCAGTATTGGTCGACACGTTGTTGTGAAACAAGGACGGATAGGGTGACAAGTGATGATGATATCTAAAGAGAATGACATCTGAAACTGCCACTGAGGTCGCCGATTTCTTTTTTCGCCACAATACGTTGGGCGTCGACTGCTCTTCGAGACGGCAATAAAAGGACGGTAGGGGCTGCTTGCTTACCCCCTTGCCCACTCTTTGCTCCGCTCCTGGTAAATGGTACCGTGACGCGGAGTGCAACTGAGAGGTCGCCGTGCATTCGGGGTGCGCCTTGAGAGCTTTCACGAGGGCGTCAATAGATAGTATTTTAGAGCACTCCTGTTTTTGAGCACTCACGTTAACGTATAGCACTGTAGTGAGAGCACGACGCACTGTTATACGGCACTTAAAATTTGCCACTATGACCAATTGGACGCTATGACCCGAAGGAATACTTAATGCTGTTCATGTGCACTCGCGTGGTCTCTTTTTACTGCGAACGACAGTTGCGTAACCTACACCTCTGAGCCACATCGTTATGAAACAAACCATAGAGGCTTCGCTCCTACAGAGTAGCCGTGTGTGACGCTGGTCGTTCGGAAGGAACTGCCACTGTTGCGACTTGCGAAAGGGTCCGGTGCGCGCATGCCCGAGAAAGAGTGGCTGCTAAACGGATGCGCGCGCTCAGCCTACATTTCGCGGTGAGCAAGGAAGACCGAAGAACAAAAGCCGAGAACAAAGCCTTCCAAAGCTATGCGCTGTACGCTGCAGGCCGGACAACGGAGATTAACAAATGGAGGTGCAGTCTCTGCACGACCATGGGGCGACGGTCGAAGGACTTGCGACAGTTGTGAAAGGAGTCCGAGCAATGTTTGCATTGTGGCGAAAGTATACATGTGTAAAGCGGATCACATACTTGGAAACGCACTCATTTCGCTTAAAGAAGGAAGTCACGGAACGTGGATTTTGTCGCAGGTAAAAAGTGTGACACGTTGTGATGCAATGTTTTGACGCAAAAAGTGTGATACGTTGTGACCCTTATCAATGTTTTCACCGCGCTTCGGTGAAAACATTGATCATTTGTACTAGAGCGATGGCTTTAGCTATTATACTCAATGAGGTCCAATTTATTCAGTCACTGTTATGTCAGGGGTGAGTGTGCGCAGAAGTCAATTCCACTTTTAATACACTTCCGCAAATATTAAAGGGACCTATTGTTTTTCTCGAACAACGCATATATGTATATAACCTCTATTTGCTTTCCTTGCGAATGAGGTTATCTATCTATCTATCTATCTATCTATCTATCTATCTATCTATCTATCTATCTATCTATCTATCTATCTATCTATCTATCTATCTATCTATCTATCTATCTATCTATCTATCTATCTATCTATCTATCTATCTATCTATCTGTCTGTCTGTCTGTCTGTCTGTCTGTCTGTCTGTCTGTCTGTCTGTCTGTCTATCTATCTATCTATCTATCTATCTATCTATCTATCTATCTATCTATCTATCTATCTATCTATCTATCTATCTATCTATCTATCTATCTATCTATCTATCTATCTATCTATCTATCTATCTATCTGTCTGTCTGTCTGTCTGTCTGTCTGTCTGTCTGTCCTGTCTGTCTGTCTGTCTGTCTGTCTGTCTGTCTGTCTGTCTATCTATCTGTCTGTCTGTCTGTCTGTCTGTCTGTCTGTGTGTCTGTGTGTCTGTCTGTCTTGTCTGTCTGTCTGTGCGTGCGTGCGTCCGTCCGTCGTCCGTCCGTCCGTCCGTCCGTCCGTCCGTCCGTCCGTCGTCTGTCTGTCTGTCTGTCTGTCTGTCTGTCTGTCTGTCTGTCTGTCTGTCTGTCTGTCTGTCTGTCTGTCTGTCTTGACTCTTACTTTCTTCAAGGCCTCCCTGTTCGTCTTTGACCCTTACTTTCTTCAAGGCCTCCCTGCCCATCTTTGACCATTACATTCTTCAAGGCCTCCCTGCCCATCTTTGACCTTTACATTCTTCATGGCCTCCCTGTCAGTCTTTTCACTGTGACAGCTACCGGCTTAACAGATCTACCGCGTGGTAACCGCAATTTAAAATAAGTAAAGCATAGTCATGGCTACGATCGGTGAGACTGCGCATATAGTCTTAAGCTACGCTGAATCACATCTCACATGATCAGGCTATCACTGAGAAAAATCAGAACTGGGGCAGAAATAACAATATCACCCGTCCACTGTTGACAGCCCGTGGGGGAGAGCTCGGAGATATGAACTACGCCATTGAAAATACGCCAAAAGTGGTGTTCTCTTAGCGCTACGTATTTCACTATATTCTATTCAGAACACATTTTGGTGAAGAGGACCGACTTTGATCCACCTTTTTTTTTTTGTGCCCTCTCGGTCTCCGCATCTTCCTCTCACTTTTTATCGAGGCAACAGGCCTTCGAGTGATTGTGCCTTTGGAAAAAGGACAACAATGTCTATAAAAATACGTGCATGTCAGTTGGCGAAGGCAAGGGACAACCAATTCCTGTGTGAACACTGACCCGTAGGTGGCCTTTTCAAACCTTCAAGAACTTGTTATTTTCACCACAGTAGTGCACGTGTGGAGTTTGCGTGGAGTCTTATGAGTCAACTTGAATATATTCCTCGTCGAACCCCGTGTTAACGCGTATTGAGGAACATAAGCCATTGACGCTGATGAGCAGCGCTTTCGTTAACTAAATTGTGGAATGCGTGGTTTGTACTGTGATATGTAGGGATTTCTTTCTCTTGATTAGACTCTTTTTTTTTTACCCTACACAACTTACGGTTGGCTGACCGAGGTGACAACGAATACGGTAGGTGCCGGTAAGGTCATTGACAAAGCTCGGAAAGAGAGAGAGAAAGAGAAAATAAAATAGAACCGTTACACTATCTCAGCCTTCATTATTTCTGGCTTCCTCTACGACCCGGTAGATTTTTTTTTGTTACTCTCTTTGCAGGCTCGGTAAGACTGCAAAAAAATAAAAATAAAAAATTCCGTGAGTGCTGTTTCGCATTGCGTATACTACCCCACCGTGAGACACCTCATGAATCGTCAGCTTCTCACGTGCTAATCTCGGTTTATAAAGAAAGAAAGTAGCGAGATAGATGGGACCGCACGTTGTATGCCCTGACGTTGCGAGAGGAAAGATTTACGACATTCTATAGTCCAACAATCTCACCTTCCGCGTTAAGCATGCAGCGACCTCCGTGTGGATTCAAACTTCTCCGCACGTGTGCACGAGGGGCTCGAGATTTTAAACCAGTTTAGTCCGCGTCGCGACCCTGCCGAGATGTTTCGACGTGAATGCACAGCCTCGTATATTACCGAGTGTTTACCAAAAGTCAGGAAGCAAATGGCCTGTTTTCTCGACTTTATCGGCTTTAACGGCCCTGTTTAAGCGATACCGTTTAAGTTTATCGCTTCGCTGCGTCAGTAGCTGAAACTGCGAAAGGAAAAAGAAAGAAATTATGTTCTGTACCACACACGGAAGTGGGCACTATGCCGTGAAGTGTCCATATATAACAATATTCACCCTGAAACGAAAGATACAAGTCTAGCACTGCTACCTTCCCCCAAGCCCTCACCCTTTCTTTATTTCGGTAGACGCACCCTTTGCAGGATTCAGATGATGAGGCCAAGAAATGCATACAAGGTGATAATTGTGTTACTTAATTTAACTATTAAATAAAATGGTGTAGCTGAAAAAATCAACTTGTGGCCGCAGTTGACCCTGCACTGCAAGGATCATGGGGTTTCTTGCTATTGCGAACTTAGCGCTTCTTTTTTAAATTTACTACTCATTCTATTTTTTTGTCAAAAGATAACGTAGCGCTACATGAAATACGTGTTCCCAATGATTGTCAAGTTTACGAGTCATTTCTAAAATTTTACTTCATTATACGTAATTCAGATTGCTTCAACAATACACGAGTGAGCGTACGTGGCAATTACGGTTCACTTCCTGGTTTCTTGACGTAAAACCTCATATATTGAAAGGTTCACCTCCACTTCTTTCCGCAATCGTTAAAGTACTTCTCACACTGTTTACTAAGCTTACAGTAAACGAATCGTTGCCTCACATTTTCTTGTACCCAAACCTCAAGCTGCTGTAACGCTACAACATGACGTTACCACTGACACGTGACAGGGGTGAGCTCATTCGTTTCCTTAACTGCTCTTTCCAGGACCCGGTGGCTGCGCGACGAAGCCAGAGGAGCCGGGAGCCCTATGCGCCGCCGTCATGGGAGCCGAGATCCCCGTCTGGGTGGGCGGTGTCCAAAAGTGGGTCACTGGCGTCGGTCGCAGGACCACGTGCGAGGAAGTGGTGCGCGCTCTGCTCGCGTCGAGCCGATCATCCCGAAAGTCCGCGAGCCAGGGAGTCTACCATGGCGCTGACCCTCTGCAGTATGCGCTGGTCGAGGTCTGTCCTAGGGGCATAGAGCGTCGACTCGAGGGTGACTCGCGCATCCTCAAGCTGTGGAACAGTGAGGACGACGTCAGGTTGAGTCTTCGACGCGTCCGCTGCTGGTCTTCGACGACGTCTTCGCCTACGTCGGACTCGTGCGTCGCCGAGCCACCGCGGCACCATCACAGGCGTCGCCACCATCACCACCACAGCCACCATCGGAGAGGTCAGGCATCGGGTGGTTCGAGTTCAACGACTACGACGTCTTCGAGTGCGTCGCCGCGTCTCCTCCGCACCGTGCACCCGCGCAAGCTTTCAGCGAGCGTCGGGGCCCTCTCCACGTCTCAGAATCAGCACGGGGGACAACAGGAGCACGCCGCCCTGCAGAACGAAGAGCTCGCCGAGCTGGTGAAGCGGGTGATCTGCCAGGGAGAGACCCTGGAGCGCCAGGCGGCGCTTCTAGCGCGTCGCGACGCCGAGATCGAGCACCACGAGGCCAAGAAGCACGCGATGCGAGTGCGACAGATGGGGCCCGACTACATGCTGGACGGGTACCGACCGGAGGCCTCTGAAGAGGAGTCCCTGCAGACGTACCAGGCCACTCTGGAGGCTTACGACCGCGTCCTCCAGTTGTGTCGCCGCATCACCGCTGAAGAGGAGAAGGTACAGAGGTTGAGTGCCGAACTGCGGCAGTACACCTGGCAACAAGAAGAGGAGAGGAGGCGCTCGCAGGAGCAACTGAATGCGGCGAGAGAGGAGCAGGAGAGGATGGAGGAACTGTCGCGATCGCAAGAGGAAGCGCTCGAAAGAAACGAGCGTGCGCTCAGGGACTTGGACCACGTGCTGGAAGACAAGAAAAGGATGGCGGTGCAGCTGGAAGAACAGTTGAGGTTAGTGGAGCTGGAAGAGGGAGATATGCTGGTCAGGAGATGCCGACCGGTCGAACTCCCGGCGCCGCCGAGGCCAGCAGTGATGACGCCGTTGAACCCACCGGCGCCTGTCGTAGCTTCTGCGGCTTCTTTGGTGACGTCCTCTGCTCGGTGCTGTATAGATGCCCAGGACTCGAGCTCAGACACGGGCGTCAGCTCTATGTATAGTTTCGAGGAGGTCAACCACGTCTTGGACACGCTTGTGTGACGACAGTGTGCGAGACCAGTGGTTATTAGGCTCTTCTACCTGCGTTGCAACGGACACAAACTTTTCACGTTATTCTCTAGGGTCACTTGTTTGTCCTAGCATCGAGCTTCTTAGTAGAACTTAACAAAACATATCAAATATCAAAATTGCCCTTAAGCACCTTCACTTACTCTTTCAATGAGCATTGGTCTAAACATGTTAGCAGCATAGTTCATTTACTTGGAGCTACTATGCGCGTTTTTTTTTACTACGTCTCATTATATAGTATGTCCCAGTTTCTTGTTGCCGAAAGATTAAAAACACAAAATGGGTCTCTGTTAGGCGGGCACGTCTTCTTCCTAAAACATGAATGTACATTTTTTTATCACCAAATCAATGCTCAACGACTGTACCTGCTGACTGACCCCACAGAACAACATGAAGTTTGTAGAGTTCTTGAAACGAGTTTCGTCGTTAAAGTTATCACACGGAACTCTTAACGCATGTTTGTTACAGTGACTTCGAAAGCGTTCGCGTTGTCGAACCGACAAAATTTTGTGTAAAGTTGGATAAAAAAAAAGCCGAAAGAATGACATAAGTCCATGCAACAGAAAGTGAAGCTTCGCGAGTACCCGGTGTAATACTATGTAATTATGCAAAGTGTATTTATGTCTATGAGAGCAATAGTATACCGACTGTAGCTCTAATCAACGTTTATTTGTATTAAAATAAAGCAATAATGCTGACATATTTAATGACACACCTGAATATATTGCCCTGTTTTCTTTGACATTTTTCGAGTCTTCAGCCTGCTTTGGCTCGTGGGCTCTCCAATGTGCCAAAAGTCTCAAGTGAGTCTACTCTCGGTAACTACGAGGAACTAAGCGTCTTGGCTTGATACATACGTTGTTTTGTACCGTAGTCAAAATCTGTAACCTAGCATAAAGTTGATTACTAAACCTTCCTTCTACGTGCAAAACATTAAGTATGCCGATCTGCCGTGATATGACCACAATGTCGTGGCTTTGGTTCGCAGCAATGGCAATCAAATTTATATCAGCAAAAAATGTAAGAGCGCTCTTAATGTAAACTGTAAAAGCTCATTTTAAGAATTTAATCGATATCACGTACCGCTTGTGCATCACCTTCCTTGCTTTTTTTACTTTTGTCACCTAGAATAACTGAGTCCGAATCCTCGTTTCGGTAACAGCGTCCCTCTCTGCAATAGAAACCGATTTCGAAGGCCATGATTTTGATTTAACGGCCGGAGAACGTTGAAGAGCCCGGAGTACGTCACAGACGCCATCGTTGGATACTCCATAAAGAACACTTTCTCATTGCAAAGACGATTTGGTGTCAAAAGATAAAACTCACTTGAGATGCCGAGCTCCAAGCGTACATTTATTTGACTGCACAGAATTTCAATCCTTTTAAAGATTGATCCACTTAGCCGATAGCTGTACAGGGCTCATTGCCGTCTGCCACCGTCATAGTGACCGACTCTTGCCAAAGAGTGTGTCTGGTGGGCCCCCGTATGACTTGCCTCTCTAGCCGCCTCTATTTTCGCCGTTAGCTTAGAAAAGGCATTACGAATCAGAAAAGCGGCTGGGCAGGATTGACTTCTAAGCTCCTTCAGATAACGACGCTATTGGACGCACTCTTCTCTCCTTTCAGTGACGTCACAAGGCCACACGGTCCAATGAGAGGGCGCGTATCTCCGTCGCAGACGTTACGGATGCTCCGAACGAGGATGCTTCGCACGAGCAGGACAAACAAAACGAAACAGGCGACAAAAATAAACCTGAGAAGCAGTAGCAGCACCAGTGCCATCACCTCCCTAGCTCGCACACTGTGAGGGGGTGTAGAAGGGCGCTAGCAACAAAGCGGGGCCCACAGTTGATCCACTTTGGCGATGATCGCTGGCCAGGTCCGGCTAATCTCTTCCCACACGCTGCGAGCGTCTTGGCAGCGGCCGTAGTCCCCGCGCTGTCGGTGAAGCCGGCGACACAATATCGGGAATGAAGCATAGATCCCATCCACGGGCTCGGGCTCTGTACGTCGTGCTGCTCTCTCGCAACCAGAAAATTGATTTTCATTTGGCTACACGGGCCATCCGTGTATCAAAGCACGGCTGCGTGATCTGACGAGGCGCCGAGGCCTAAATGGGATCACACAAGCTGGCCGTCGCTGCTGCAGCGGGGGTGGCCTAACGGTTCGGGCCCGGACCACTCCTCCGGTCTTGACTACGGCGCGTATATATAAGCACGATGGTCGCAGGGGCAGGACTTCGTACGCTGTCCGCTGTCTCGACCCCGAGCACGACAGCGCAACCGCAAACACCGTGCCGTACTCATTCTGCGGTCACGTCTTCACAACGCTCTGGGTATATAGGATACGAAAGCGGGCGGAGGTCGCATACATCACGAAGGCCTGTAGACACACTCCGAAACGACTAGGCGGGGCATAGGGAGTTAGGAAGAGCAACGGTTCGAAGAGAGACCACCGCTGCGTCACGGACAGCGTCGCCCAGTTCCAAGCTAAAGATGAGACGTGTGATAGTCTGGGCATCCTGCATCCAGCTGGCACTGCTCTATGTCACCTTCGCTAAAGCCGGTAAGATTGTGGGCTTACTTTATTATCGCTTGGCCAGTTTTTTATGGGCCATTGTACTGCTGTCAAAGTCATTAGTGAATTATTGCATTCATTTTATCCTAAGGTATGTCATTTGTACGTATAGCGACTTGCAACCGAATCTGGGTAATAGTGGGGATAAATAAAAATGGTTACAAGTGAATATCTCGAAGCATTGACGCCATGGAAAATCGCAAGAGGTGTGCATGTTGCTGCAGACATCAAGGGAAAACATTTGTTTAGTTCTAGACTATTGAAGAAATTCTTACAGATTAGTAAAAAACGAAGACAAGAACAAGAGAGAAAGTAAAGACAGAGATAATGGCAGGTCTAGTTTAAAAAAATAATAAGTCTACTGGGCTACAATGAGGGATGATAAAAAGAGAGCAGCGTTTGTTTTTCACAACTGTTGCAAAGTCGGAGCACTTTACAGGCACATGATGACAACTAAAGGTTATCGACAGAATACAACATTTTAGCTACATTTTACGGCTTGCTTTACGGCTTGCTTGTTTTTTTAGAGGTACATTCTTTGTACAGTTATGGCGGGACTGAATTACCATAATGTCCTTGGTTAACCAGATAAAACCATCTCTGCCAACTCCTACCAGTATAAATGCATCATACTCTGCAATGGCTAAAGATTGCATTTGCAACTGAGACCACCTGCACATGTATCAAGATGTACTTTTCTTTTTTGTACACGTCAGACAGTATATTCATCGCGTCATTTTTTCAATTTTGTGGAAATGTGTATTTCTCTGAAGTCTCACGTAAATGCTGCTGGCGCAAACTTAACTAACACTGAGCTAAACTTAACTAAACTGGCGCAAACTTAACTAAAGTGGCCTAAGTGACTAGAAATAATCTAAAATAGGACAACTTTACATTACGCTACACCAATGATTACATGGGCGCAACACCTGGCTAACCTCGCCAGGACGCTGTTATGCACTAAAATTACATGGTCGGCCCTTTGTTCTACGCAAGTGTAATTCCTATATATCTTATACATTATTCTTTTAGCAGTCACTAACATTTTCAGGGTGCACAGCTCTTAAAGTGAGGTGGTATGAACGTATGAGCTTTGTACTATGAGGAAAATACGGGGAAAATGAAAATCAAAGCCCCTCTTTCTCGTTCAATAACTTGGCAGGTATAAAAAAAAACTCATTCATCGCGTAGACGTATACTGGTTCCTGCAGGGCACAGAGTGACAAGAAGAAAACTTTCACACTTATACATACTGCTCCTTGCTATAGCCAATAGTTTCGTGCTTTTCATGACTCTATCACGTGCAGCATGTTGTGGGCCTATACGTTTCCGAGGCAGGAAAAATGGTCCTTTGGCTTTTCACATACTCGTACTCTAGGCCCGGCGATAGGGTTTACAGTCGCTAAAACTATCAGCAAGGCCGGCCACGGGAACTACGTTTTGGAATTCATTCGTAGCTGCAGCCCTTTCGACCATTCCTGTCGCGAAATATTTAAGTTTATACGTGGTTTAGAGCATGTTGCTAATAAAACAAACTACTGCATAGCGTAATCTGGACATCCCGGTGATTAAGAATTACCACTGCCTCGAGTTCAGGGACTGAATATAGGCGCGTTAAGACGAACCAGAACAGAGGTACTAAATCCTAGGGTTTTTGAAAACTTCAGTTATTAAAAAAGTCGTAAATCATTTAATGTTATATTCCTCGCTAGACCCACAATAAAGTATATCACCTACATACTTGTGCGCTTCATTAAGCGTATGTACCATGTCCGCGTATGCCAGGCTTTATACATAGAAGCCAGCATCCTTGACGAACCGCACAATGGCTGTGCATGGTCTTGGTCCTCAGGTCACGAGTCTTTCTACGATGACGACTCGTGGTCTCTGGCCGGTGGCCCACGCTGGGGTGAACTGCAGAAGCGGCAGGGCCTCATTCCCTTCCCCAGAGTCGGAAGGTCAGCATCGGCCCACGACCTCAATCCAGATGATCTGATCCCTCTGGACACAGACTCTGCGGCATCGGGTGGATGGGCCTTCTTACTCCTACCCTACAAGCGTCGCAGCAACACCTTCACTCCTCGCATTGGCCGTAAGCGCAGGTAATGACAGGTATTCACACTGATGAACCATGTAGCCCCCACTGCAAAGCCCGCTCGAGCTGTCTTGCAATTTTCTACACGAGATGCACCTTTTTAAAAGATACCACAAGATAATGAGCTTGTGTATTATAAGCATCACTTCGAATGTGTCAGTATTACTCACTACTTATTTGACTTCCTTTCCACGTTCCTTAGGGTGGAGTGACAGGTCTGATTAGGCTACAACTCAAGTCAATGTTTCTGCCAGTCTCTAAATTTCTTTTTTCTAACTTCTTGGTGAGGTGACAGTAAGATTGGCTGAAATATTGCCATATGAGGACAGTTGCATTGTTTTAAAGCACATCTATGTACAAGCCCTCATCGATTTCTTGAGCGCTTTCTTATCTGTCCAGGAAGGATCCACCAGAGATTGTTCCCACTATGAAAATAACGCAGAGAAAAATTTTGCCTTTGCTTTATCTGTTATACCGCAAGTCTCGAATCACCAAACTGACCAAACCACCAGTTCTAGGTGTGTCCCCAAGGGTTGAGCAACCCTGCGTCACGCAGGACGAGAATAGGCCAATTTTGAACACCCTTACCTGCTGTATAAAATGTTAGGAGCGTGAGAATTTGGCCGGTGGCCGCCGTACTTCGATAATTCATGTGGTAGTGTGCACTCTGTACGTGTACTTTTATTACATGTATTTTCTCAGCGTGAGTGGCTCAAAAAGAACGACACGCATGGCGTAATTTTTTTTAAAGGTAGCACAGTCAAATAACACCACCATGGCAATGCGAACAAAGCTCGGATCTGTAACGGTCTCGATTGTTCTCTCAGATCTGTGGGCCGACCCGATGACGGTGTGCACAAGGAGGACGGCGGATCGTCGCGTTCTCGCCAGGCTGCCTGGGCAGACCTCGACTGGTCATACTCGCCTTTATCTCGGCAGCTGGTCCCCGTCATCCGCAACGGAAGGGGAACATTCGTGCCCAGGCTAGGTGAGCTATGCCGTCGAGTTGCCAGCACGACTGTGAACCTCACCTTCCGTGTGTTCACAAAAAACCCTGGCCCCGTAGACATACAGTAACAGGCTGCATTAAATCACCACTAAACACTCCATTTATTAACGATAACAACGACCTTTGGGCCTTGGCCTGCTCTAGCCTCGATTATCTGTTGAAGCTGGTCGCAAGGACACAAAACACTGCCTGAGCTAAAGGCATATCCTACACTACAGGGCAGCTCTCCTTAGCCACTTTGTAAATATTGATCTATAGCCATACGTATTAATACTTCGCACTTTGTACTTTAAGGCAGTGATGTTCTTGTGTCCCTCGTAAAAGCAGAAATATAATAAAATAAAATGAAATCGCTCATTCCAGCTGAGGAGCACCGTAGTTCTGGTGATGCGTTGCCTGAAGTTAAGTAAATGAGTAACAAAAGCTTAAAGTCGCAAATAAAGTTGAAAAAAGACCATGCACTCCGAGATATTCGCAGCTGCTTGGAGAGTTCATTGTAAAGAGCGACACGGCAATGTACTCGCGTGCGCCTTTGCAGTAATGCATCTCACACAATTAGCTCATATCAGATTAGATGCAGATAGCGCTAAGTCACGTCAATCAAGTGAGACATATAAGTTTTCTGCGTAGTCGATTGTGAACTATCAAATGCCACAGCTGTTGAAATGCCAGCTCATGCATAGCAACGCAATACTAAGGTTGCGCTGTCGAAATACCCGACAACTTCACTTGCTTTCAATAAGGTATGAATAAACTGAGAAGAATCACGGCCATACTACACAGTAATCCATAAATCTTTTTTTCACAGGCAAACGGAGATCGCTGGGCTCCGGTTACGGCGACGAAATCGACTCCGGCTGGGACACTAGCCTCGAGGTGGCCTCCTTCATGGACGACCCGAAGCGCGGCTCCTTCACGCCGCGCATCGGACGCGGAGCCTTCACTCCCAGGATCGGCAGGACACCGTTCACACCACGCATAGGGCGCTCCGGTGGGAACCAGGAGAAGAACTCGGACGGCGACGACAAGTCGACGCCCCGTTCGTCTTCGTCATCCTCCGGCGTTCAAGGCAACGCTGTTTGAAGGAAGAAGCCCGCAGCGCGACCGTCCTCCACTTGCTTCCGCCCTGCAATGTCACATCCGTGAATGGACTGCCGTCACGAAAACGTACAATGGCCCCGAGCTGTTGGCGTGAACGATAAAAAATATTTACCGGAGGGGGAAAAAATGAAGAGGCAGCTGGAGGTGAAGAAAAAAAAAGAGCCCTCAAAAGGCATAAGCATCTGTTTTGTTGCTTGTTTACCAGAAGCGGGTAGCTCCGCTGAGAATCAACCTGAATAAAAAACCAAGGTTACCTTTACTGTGATGGTGTGATGGCTCTCTTTTTTTTTTCTTTTCAGAAGTAAAACGTACCAGTAGCGCTGCTTGTAGTTTAATATACATTCAAAGAGAAGAATTCACTCAATGCGAATGTCTTGAATACTTCTCGACATTGTATATCATTTTTTAGCAGTTTAAAGATTAACGTTTAGTTGTTAGTTTTTATTAACTAGAACCCAAGTTCGTTTCGCACGAATAGTAACAGATGTGATCAGCCTATCAGTTTCAATGTACTGAGGAGGCAGTAGGAGACTCAGAGACAGCAGGGCATTTTTTTTTTCACATTTCGCGTTTATACCAGAGCAAAGGGTACGCGTATCTTTCTTCTCTTTCAGCACTTCAGCCAACAAGCATGTTCGAATGGCAGTGAGATTTTCTGTAAAAGTTTCAAACCACATTCAATTGAATTGGCGATAAAACGGAACTGGCAGCGGGATACCATTGAATTGGCTGTGAAGAGTCAATTGAGCGGAACGGGACATTGCCCTTGTTATTGGACACCGCTCTCGTAATGAAGCTGCTCTTGTTAATGTCGCTTTTATTTTGTTGCGTTAGTCTTTCACACGGCATCAGAACACTTCACGCATGGTTCTGCAGCTGGCTGTATACGAATAAACGCGAAGGCGAGCGCTATTTCTCACAATGAGTTTTAACCGGCTCACTTGACCCCTAGCCTTATTGCTGGTAATTGCTAGCATATCATACTTATTCCTGACGCCTTCTACAGCATCGCCGCATACGTAGAAAGAGCAAGACCCGAGGCAGTGGCCAGCAATGGTCGCTGCACTACATATAGTAAGCAATCACGCGCACCAAACGACGCACAAGTTTGTTCATCCACGGTCAGCGAGGGCGATCTGATAGGCGAAGACTGATAAAGTTCGTTTGCCAGTTTAACCCTTGACTCGCTGTATAGATTTCACCGAAAGTTGAGACGTCTCGTCCGAGACAACGACAGTCGGGGTGGTAAACAACACTTTCCGTAGTTCGCCCTTGCTCGTGCCCATGCTTCCGCGATCGCGCCTGGTAAGTGCGATGGGCTTACCGCTCACTGAACCGGCACTGGTCAGTCGAGTTATTTTGGGCAAACATAATGAGGCATATCGATTAGCATTTGGTGTACCGCAGCAACTGCGAATGTTTAAACAGTAACTATTAGTTATTAACTGTCCGCCACTCTGGATCCGTGGCTACTGGACTCAGCTGCTGACCCGAAGTCGCTGTTTCCGATTCCGGCGTGGACAGTTGCAGTTCCACGGAGGCGCAAATGGTAGAGGTGTGTGTACTGTTTCGATGCCAGCGCCCGTTGAAAAAAAAAAGTTACATGGTTGAAATTTCTGAAGTCCTCCACTGCGGCCTCCCTCATAGACATAGCATGGTTACGGGACGTCAAAAACCCCGATAATATTATTGCTGTTACTATTTTAAATCGGCGCTGTTAAATATAAGTAACGTATTTTTATGCTCGACACACATATCGCTTGCAGCATCTTTAGTAGTGTCTCAATAATGCACGATTCGGGCACATATCTTATCGATGCGGTGTTCCATCACACGTAAAGCAAGGTAATGTCCGAAAATCCTACCCAGTTCAGCCGATTCGCTAGCGCATTTGTGAATATTATGCTATAGTGGGAGAGATATTCTGTAAAATAACACAGATTTGAAGGAAGTAAATCAAACGTATAACAAACTGATAAAAAGACGAAACATGGCTGCTTTATCAGTGAACTTTCCTGTTCAGATTTTCTAAGCCTCCTTTATTGAACGCAGACACTTTCTGTAACTGCTGAAATGGTGGCGCCAAGGTTTCAAACAGGTGCACTAAGTTGGTCTTAATAAACTCGTAAATGAAACGATATAAAACAAATGTGCATTTAATGTTCTGAAATTCGTTCAAGAGGCCATCCTTCCGACCACGCTGGGTGCCTTTATGCATTGAATGCAGTCCATGTGAGTTGTCTTTCTGATTGATTAATTGATTGATTGACTGATATGCGGGGGTTTATCATCCAAAGACCACCTTATGATTATGAGAGATGCCGTAGTGGAGGGCTCCAGAAATTTAAACCACCTGGGGTTCTTCAACGTGCACCCGAATCTGAGCACACGGGCCTACAACATTTCCGCCTCCATTGAAAATGCAGCCGCCGCAGCCGGGATTTGATCCCGCGACCTGCGGGTCAGCAGCCGAGTACCTTAGCCACCAGACCACCGCGGTGGGGCTGTGACTTGCCTTTCTAAATATTTCTCTGTTGCTCGAAGCTACACATTCCTTGATACTATTGTGCATACTCAGAGCCCAACCACGAATGACGATCAACCATTGATTGGCGCGTAAAGAAAAAAAAACTGCGTACGGCATGTTGCTCGTTGTTATAGTTGTCTTGCAAATAAATATGTAGTTAGTACGAGGGAAGCGTTGGAAGTTCATAGACCTGAACATTGTAACTGCAGGCGTTTGCTGTACGCAGAGTTTCGTAGGAAGCAGTCTTATGTGTATGTAGGGCCGTATTACGGAGTACAACGGATACTATGTTGTACGTTAGTGCATCGTTTAATCAACTTGTTGCTTTGCTATGAATTTATAATAAAGTAAGTGAAGTAGCCACATTTTTCGGACTACTCGTGACATTGCGAAATAACAGTGTCATGTGCCTTAGCATGCTGGCTCACGTGTTATGAGCACAAGAAAATTACAAGTGAAAATGAAAAAAAAATAGAAGCACAAAAACAACGCAATCTGCAATAATAATAATAAAACTAATACGTGTAGTGTTCCATTACGTTCGCATGCCTGCCAAGACAACGAGCATATTGACAGGCTAGATGACGTCTTCCCCTCATGCGTCAATAAATGTATTGCCTTATAAGCATGATTGGTATTCAGTATGATTGATATTCTTTTTCGTAGTTGTTTTTCGGCTTCTAGGTATGACCTAGTAAGCACTAGGGTATAAATTGGGGCTCGCGACGTTTCTCCCTCTCAGTTTGCATGGGGTTATGCGTTATACCAGCTGACATTAGCCGCTGTGGCGCTGGCGGGCATCTTTGTCCCCCTTATCTCTGCGTCCATCGCAGACGTTGGGGTGAAGCCGTTCCTTTCCAGCTACCGCCCCATTATTGCCAACCCTTTCACAGGTCATGGCGTCGCACGGACACAAGAACGGAAACATCGCGCGTAGCTGGAACGAGCGATCGTTGAACATCCAAGAAAACTCGACGGGCCGTTCGAAAGTCGACGGATCCTACGAGATAATCGAGTCGACGCCGAAGAGGAAGGAATCGGAGTGTCGCTTGGACTTAAGCCACCAGAAAGGACCGAGCGCTACGCAAAACAATGTCAATGGAGGGATCAACGGATCGACGCGTCTGCGTTCTAAAGGTGACGACGCGAAAACCTGTGAAGTAGTGAGTGACTTCCACGTAGCCCCTTCATGCCGTTAATCATTGCTGTTAGTTGAAAGGTCTGATGCTGACCACAAGGTCGCGGGTTCGATGCCAGCTGTGGCGGTCGTATTTCAATTGAGGTGTAATGCTAGCGGCCCCAGTGCTGTGTGATGTTAGTGCACATTAAACACCAGTTGGCCAAAATTTCGGAGCCCTCAATTACGGCGCGACTCTTAATCATATGGGGGTTTTCGCAGGCGAAACCCCAGATATTCGTATTAGTTTAGTTTAGTCACATTTCTGGCTTTCTTTGAATAGCGCAGCGCGTACAGCTGCAGAAGGAAAAAAATTCTTTATTGTTCAGTAAGTTCTGATCTAGTTCTAAAGAATGCGGACTACGTGCGGTAACTCTGGGCGAGTACGTCAGGTTCGGAAGCGTCAACTACGTCTAGCGTGCATGAAGAGCGAGTCAGGCGAAAAAGAAAACTAGCCTGACGTAAGACATTGCCCAGAACAATGAAAGAAGCGAGACGGCCATACATCACAACCAACTATGACAGCGCATTCCAAGAACGCCATATATAACCTTACATTTTTGAACACCCAAAACATTGTTCTAACTCGCAGGATGGATGTAATCAGAAGCGTTACAAGTTCATGCTATAGGGCCGTGCAAGAACAGGCACAGGGGAGAAGTCATGACGCCACAGATGACGGCTAACAATTTGGTCGAAAAGATGATAGTCAGTCAGTGAACAAACTTTATTCGGGTTGTAAGGAACTACAGAGACGTAGTTGCGGGCCACGCCCACGTTGGAGCCGGAAGACCACGGTCCTCCGTCCGTTCGCGGGCCCTTTGAACAGCCTTTAGTTTTTTATAAAGATCGCCGTTTTTGAGGTCTTCCTCGCAGTCCTCTCGTTTATTAAAAGAGGCTTTTTGTAACGCTGAACAGCGCCAGAGCAAGTGCGCTAACGAGCAATACTCTTCATGGCACTCGGGACACTGTGGACCGATGTCCGGAGCAAAGCGACAACCTTCCTCTCGACGGTAAACATGCCGTTCGTAACATCCTGAGGTTGTCAGATTGTGGCGTAGTCAGCTTTGGGCGTGGGAGCGCGAATTTTCTGCGCCCAAGTTGATGGTGTTTTACTATTTCGGGAAACAGAGTAATGGGTCGAAGTTATGCACCAACCTAGATTGTCTGGCATATCGGGACCATCGCGGAATGTCGGCCCTCGCGCTTGGTCATGTAGTTGATTCGGATTGTTTTGCTGGAATATAGTAGATTGATTTTCATGCGCGCTGGAAACCACGGGATAATGTGAAAGGCATCAAACTTTTTGCTTGATTATAGCGACAGCTTCTTTCGACATTAGACGAGATAAAAAGGCCGGATGTCTGATCCCGATTCATTGTACATGTAAGGCCGTGAGGGGTCGTTCATAACTAGCGATGACAGGAAAACTTATTTGCTCATTCCCAGGCGAGAAACGAACCTTTCAACGAGCACATGTGGTGGTCTGTGTTATAGGTAAAATCTGATGTTTTAAGTAAAAAAAAAAGATATGATGAGGCCCTCCACAGTGGAGGGCTGTTCGACCTCCCGGGGTTCTTTAACGGGCGCAGACACAACGCAGCACACGGGAATCTACAGCATTTCGCCTTCCCTGAACTGCGGCTGTCGCGGCCTGGATGTAACCTGTGATCCTCCCAGACTCTCGATTTCTTCTTTATGCAAGTTATTCTATGGTTGACTCACTCATGCACTACTTCTATTCATATACCAGGCCTCAATCACTTGATGCGTTTCTTTATCAATTAATGACGTGCAATTGCACGCTCGACAATGTAAAGATAGATTAGATGGTGGGTTCTGCGGTTTGCGATAACTTTTTTTTACTTTATCTTTGCTTAACGCAGCGACCCGTTTGTACTTGTTAGAAGTAGCCACAGCTAGATAGAATCTTGCACGTAGTACGTACACCACACACGTATACGACAATCAGAAACTTTGTTGGTACATTTTCCAACAGCCATTCTAGTCTGCTTGTTGTATGTTACCCTCACGTTTTCTTTTTTAACTGCACTGCATACATGACGTACCTATACCTCCATTACCTTCATTATTTTAATAGGCGCCTTCGATGCACGGTCATGGCAAATGTAAACAATTTTGTTTTGCTGGCTACTTATGAGACTCGTCCTTAAGCATAGATTGGGTATAGTTTAACATGTTGCGTGCCGAATCGCTAAACCCGAGGACGCAGGTTTGATTCCCGGCCATGGGGGTAGCATTTCAACGAGAAAGAACTATTGAATCGGGTGCACTATCATGAGCAATATGAGTTCGAACGTGCGAGTGCATGGCCAAGAGCCTCAAAATACTGATAACGTGATACGAGGATGGCGCTGCCAAAACTGGAAGGGAAAGCAGTACGCTCTTCCACTGACTGTTTGCACTCTCGCATCATCATACCCGCATGATCGTTGCTGTGAAACGGCAGTTTATCGCGCGCCTTCGGCCGCTAGCAATGATAACATGAAAATAAAAAAACACCGAAAACAAGGATGCGTATCAAAATACTCAGCGAACACCATCTAGATGTAATAAAAGCATGGCCTGTGCATCGCGGCCGGTTACGTCACAGCCCATGTTTTATAGCGAAAGCTGTTATGAGATCACAACTCGGGTGACGCGCAGTTGTATTTTGTCCACCGCTGCTGCCACCGCCACCGGTGTCCGTAACCACATCGCGTGAAATGGAAAAAAAAACTTGCAGCAATGACACAGTGAGGCTTGAACCCTGGTCCGCTGGGTGCCAGCCCAATATTCTACCACTGAGTTACGCCGGTGCTTGTAACTTGTTGTAAAACTTGTCTTAGGCAGGCGTGACCTAGCACTAATGGCACAGTGGGGCTCGAACCCGGGTCCACTGGTGCCAGCCCGGTATTCTACCACTGAGTTGCTCCAGCACTTGTGACTTGCTGTCAAACTTGCCTTAGGCAGGCTTGATGTCCGGAAAGCAATCGCGTTAATACGACTTATAAAGCGTTTTACAACAGCGAAAGAACAACCAGTCATCGCACAATGCGATTAGCGTAACGAATGAGCCGTCCAATGCTCCAAACCATCACAAAAGCTTGTTCTTATTCCCCTTTAACTGTGGTGCATACCCACTTCAGCCATATTTCCTCATCGTCGTCAGCCACTGCATGAACAATTGGCATAAAATTCCTTGCAAGTGTTCAACGGATACCACGCTTCTCAGAATAATAACGAAAAATAGCATAGTGAATGCCGCCCTACTACCAAAGAGTTTATTATTAATGCCCTAGTGGGTACCAAGCAAGTGTGCTTGCAGTAGTTACCCAATGATTGTTTTGAGAAGGCTCTGAAAGGCCGCTCTTCTAGCTTTCGCTGTGACTGTGCTGCGCCTACCGCGCAGGCCTGGCGTTTTTTCTTTTTTTTTAGGCGGTGGTTTTTGCTATCTGGCTGCACTGTTGGATATTTTTGTGACACACCACAGTTATGGTGCGCTCCTTTGTGCTTGTTGCATTCATGAAGGAAGAAAAAACAAGATCATTACGTCATCCAGCCAGCCTTGGTTATGCAAACGCTTGTAAGAGCCGGCAGTGTCGGCACAACACGTAACTTTTTACGTTGAGGTCCCACACACGCACACACACACAAAAGGGATTTGCCGAAGAATTGGGTTTTGGCGCCCGGTAGCTTTTATTGAAAGCGCGCTTGTTCTGCGAAGACTAAAGAAACAGTATATTAAGCCATTTTTCGGTAGCATATATACGGCAGCTCCAGCGGAGACCCACTGGCTCACGGAGGAGGTATACATAAACAGAAATAAACAGAGAATACTATAATCTATGAAGTGCGCTGACGTTTATCATCACGTGCTTGACCGACACAGCAGTCTCAAACCACATTGCGCAGTGTTCCTTATGGTTGCATTGCTAAGTCTTCCCCGTCTTCCCCCTCCTACTCCCCTTGGAAATCGTGCTCGCGCGACGCGTGGAAGAATAGAGATTCTCGTATACTCTCAATATAGCAAACTAGAAAATCACGTTGTTGACACCTACGTTTATCTTTCTCCATATTTCGACGTTACCTCACGTCCCTTAACATCATATCGTTGTTTTTGAGAGGAAGAGAGAGAGAGATATATAAAGATGCAAGAAAAGGTAGGGAGGGTTATTTTTTTAACGTAAGACACTAACACTGTTACCTTACCACAGTTGTCTTCTAAGGGGAAGGGGGGGGGCAGGTTTTACTTGGAACATGCACAATGTGCTGCCTTCACTTTTTGTTGGTTGATTTGGTGCACGCTCATAGTTGATTTTAAGGCGCGGAAAAACACAACCATGCAAAAGATAGCATGACAGATCCCGTGTCCGCTCTTGTGGTTGTGTTTTTTCAAGCTTTACCACCAATCCTGCTGCCTTTCAATTTGTTGTTTATAGTGGCACATTGACAACGTTCTGGTTGTTCTCTGTGTGTCTCATTTGTTTTTATTTTGATTTTTTCGTGCACTAGATATTTCCTTCTTGCCTGGCGTTGGTCGTGAACGGGCCGTGCTGGTGTTGCTAGCGCTGGGCAATTTCTGCGTCGGCGCTAGCATTTCATTGCAAGCGCCCTTTTTCCCGCATGAGGTGAGTGCAGATGTGGACATGGTTCCCCAGCAGTAGTACGAAAGGAACTGTTATATTGCAAGGAAAGAGAGAAAAAAACTAAGGCCAAGAAAAGCACCGAATAACAGTGTTGAGGTTGGAGGAAGTATTTCAGCACGAAGGTAATTCGGCACGGGAGTAATTCGGCACGGGAGTAATTCGGCACGGGAGTAATTCGGCACGGGAGTAATTCGGCACGGGAGTAAATCGGCACGGGAGTAAATCGGCACGGGAGTAAATCGACAGGGGAGTAAATCGACAGGGGAGTAAATCGACAGGGGAGTAAATCGACAGGGGAGTAATTCTGCAAAAGAGTAATTCTGCAAAAGAGGTTAAATCAAAGGAGTAATTTTAACTCGTCAATGCCGAACGCTGACGTGCTCGAATGCAGGTAGGGAGGACTTGACAGGCCAATAAATGACGAGCACGAGCGGTCGTGTTCATCATTCGGCATTTCAGGGCTTTTCCGATTGTGGCTGCTGCTCATTTTCACCATGAGCGAGAGTGTTAGACTGGAGCAGCACTGCTCCACTGCCTAAGCGAAATGGTGGATGATACAGCGTATGGAGACCGTGCGAATCATGAGAGTTGTGTGCAGTGAATCACGTACACGTGTACGCACATTACGTGCGCATGTTCTGCCGATATACCTCACTTACATTACATGGCTCTAGAGCGTGGATATGAATAAATACGCATCCCATAAATGCATTCCTCAAAACCACCGTTATTTGTTGGTCACGTGGTCACTTCGATCACTGTTTCATGACTTCGTGGAATTTTCCTCTCCCAAGCGGATTTGCCGTCCAATGCAGAGCACGTGGCGTTAAGCGTCTGGCGCTTGCACGAAAGCAAAGCTCGCCCAATTGAACGGTTGGCAACAACGTTGTAACTTATTAAAGCGCGGAGCACTGCTATGCTATCGTATACTGCCATCGTTTGCTGTCGTAGCTTGACGTAACGCAGGCAAAACCCCGAATGGCACAGCCATCTGTAGCGTATCGAGCGTGCTTGCGCCAAGGCGAATTCTTCCTCTTGCTCGACGAGTGCATTGACGATAACTGCGGAGCACTTGAAGGACCCGGGCCATAATAAAAACAATAGAAAGAAAAGGGAAGCAAGTTAGTAATAAAAAGCGAGAGAAATAAATGGCAAAAAAGAAAGAGAACAGGGTGCACTCGCCCATTTATATGGTTCTAGCTTGATGAAGAAAGCCCCGCAGATTTCACGAGTTGGCTCAACAGCAAATCCGAGCAAATACGGCTGTCCTTAATATCTTCAGTCATATGAGAACACCAGGGGCAGTGATTCACCTAGTGTGCGACTCTCGCAAATAGTTTGTGACTGGGACGGCTTTATGTTTTCCTTACTTTCCCATGGTAGAGTATCAAGTACTCTGAATCGTTCAACATTTATTCTAGACACGCTTGTTTTCCTTTTGTGACTGGTACGGCTTAATGCTCTCCCATAGCAGAGTACCACGTACTCTAAATCGTCACAGACTTATTCAAAACAAGCGAGTGATTTTTCAGTTGATGTCTAACGCTTGACCTGTTTGCGTGTCCCTCCCGTCTGTGTCTGTTCCTTTACATATGATATCTTTCTCTGATATATGTTATATTATGCATGCTTAATTAGTGGCTTCAAAAATACTGATGCATTACACCTTATGCTCCTCCACGTGTCAGTTGCAGTGGGGTACAAAAAGTTTACGAAAACGATGTGGTATCCAACAATAAAACGTTTGTTGGAAGTGTAGCGCTATGCGTCCCTTCGTTGGCCACCTTGTGTCTTGTTTCTTCATACTGTGATAGTTTTCAAAATTTTCGCATGCCCGAATCATTTGTTACCCGACCGCATTGATTTCTGCTTTTTGTGTTTCCTATCGCAGGCGGAGAGGAAAGGATCGAATTCCACCGAATATGGATTCGTCTTCAGCGTTTTCGAGCTTACCATATTTTTCTTCGGTCCCGTTTTTGCGAAAATTGTGAGTATTGAAACAGGGTGGTTTCTAATAAGTGATAAAAATGAGCGTTTCTCAAGGTTGCTGTAAGTGCTCAACGCTTTTATTTTTCATTGAATCGGTGACAAACCACCTGAAAGAAGCAATCATTTTTCTTTGTCGACTTTGTCACTGTATACAAAGGAGGAGCAAGACAGTTTCATTGTAAGTTAAGACGGCAATTGAGTAAAATGACATGAGCTACACGTGGGCAACTGAACGTTGTGAACATCTTTAAAAGGACAGTCAAATAACAGTTTACGTAGGAGTCAAAGCTCAATGTATGACAAGATCTAAAACGACAATATTATCAACAGCAGTGCCCTACTTACCAAAAAATTAAGCTAAATGCACAAGAATACATCCGGCGCAGTAGGACATTCTGAAAATGAATCCGACGACGTCAGACGAACCACCTATAATCAATCGCTAGTAATTGATCTAGCTGTACTAAAGAACCTTCCATGCAACAAGAGACGCAATAAAATTCTGCTTGTTCTGTTTTTGTTTATTCAGGAAAAAAAAACCACCGGACGTTACTATGGGGAAATGGCGCGAGTGGTTCCGAAATTCAATATTCACTCGCATTCCTTGGAGAGAGAGAAAAACCCCCTTGCCGGCACAGACACACCTTCGCACAGACACATTTATTAAAGGTAGTGGCCCCTGTTGCAGCAAAACTGGGCCCTGCTTTGAAAAAGTTTATTATTAAGACTCACGGGTGACGGCAACACCATAGAGCGCAAGTTGTCGAAGCAAGAAAAAAAAAGCTTCAACAGCTTTCAGTCGCCGCCATTTTAGCCGCGTACATCACATTGTGTATTAGCTTAACGACAACGTATGCAATGATCCCTACTGATCAGCACAATGTGCGCTACGCGCCTTTATTTCGATGACACAACACGTCGAATGAAACATTGGCGTTTACATCAGCCACGATGACAAAGCACGGTGACGCGAAACGCACATTTGGTGTTTAAGGCAGCACAAGAATCGAAATGCGCGAAGTCAATCTCAGATCGCTTCTCCATTCTTCGCTTTAAGTCGCATTGCCATGGTTACAGAAGACAGCGAAGAAACGGGGCAGCGAAAGTTTCATAAAAAAATTTCAGACAACCTCATGAAATGTGATTATTGCCCCTGGTTCGTTTGTGAAACCACATAACAATTTGTTAATTTTAAACATTACATTAAATGCGTCATTGTTTGTTTAGTACAACCTTAGGTACCGCGCAGAAACATCGCCTTCGAGAGATGGGCATTGCTTCTTCGTGGACTCCGAGATGAGCGCGAGGCGGGGGGGGGGGGGGGAAGCGATTTAAACAACAGATATATTGCAAAGCTGACACGGAGGTCCGCGCCTTCTCACGTTTATTTGTCGAGCTTTGAATTCTGTATTTCCACACCAATCATTTACTGTAAGGTAATGCTTGAATGCGTGAAAATTATGTCCACTGTTTGGGGACTACTTACTTCGTAGCATGGAGGCATGGAGAATAAGGACAGTGATACCTCGCGGGTGGAGCCTATATTTATTCTAGGTTGTCATCGACTGTAGAGATTCTATAGATAAGGTGACGCCCTTGAGTCACTTGCCCAATCACTATATATCAGACGAGTTGGAAAACATAAGTGACGCTAATCAGCATGAACGTTGTCATTTACTGCAGGTGCCGATCGTGAAGCCGAGGTTCATGTTAGTCTCGGGTCTATTCTACGTGGGATCGGCGTGCGTACTTTTTGGGTAAGTCAAAGTCAATAGTTGCCTTTTTATTGAAAATATTGTCTCTGTGGCTACGCCTTCTGCCACGAAGCATTAGGTGTGCAGTTCGATACCCACGTCAGCCGCCACATATCGATAAGGGTTTTTGAGAAATTAGAATGCTGGTGTGTCAACGCTACGCTATACTCTTCTGTGATATCCGTCACAGTCATTGCGTTTGAAACAGTGGTATTCTGGACAAGACCTCATGAGATTGTGTAGTATTATTATTGAGGGTGTTATTTAAATGCCAACCGAGATGATTGCATGAACTAGAATTATTACGCAATAAAATATGAGCCACAGATATGCACGAGGCTCTTTTAAAACATTTATATTAAAAAACAACACACACAAAAGGTCAAGCTGAAAAGTAATGCCAAAGTACAAAGAATACGCAAGGTATAAATACACGATTTCTGTATAATAAACGTGAATATTACCTATATCATAATAAGTGTAAATAATATTCAAGCGAACTGCTTAAGAATTACTTGATGTTATAAGTAAAAAACGTATGTTGAATGCGTTTGACGAATTGTAAGGGCCTGGGCTGCAGTGTAGTTAGGCATCGGCACCTTCACTTTACATTCACTTCCGGTGCTGTTTGGTCATTTCTTTGGACTTGTTGAGGTGGGGACGATTCATTTAGGCGTATTACAATGTTTTAATTGTGGTTCAAATGCATACACGTCTCTTTCCCTTCACGTCCGCAAGGTTTTTGAACAAGTCTCCGCCGGGTGCCACATTTCTCAGCCTGGCCATCGCCACCAGGATCGCCGAGGGCATCGGCACCGCCGGATTCCAGACGGCCGTATTCTCCATAGTCGCCGCCGAGTTCCCACGTTCGCTGGCAACGTCTTACGTAAGCGGTGTATTAAATAGCGGCGAATCGTCACTAGCGTGAAACACATTGCGAGGGTTTTTTTTTAATCACATTTCCTATTGATTCTTTTTTTTCGGTAGGGAACTGCGCGGCCCCGGGATTTGAACCACAGACCTCTTGCATGCGAGGCGGATTCTCTAACCACTACGCCATCGCCGCACCCGGATTGTTATGTTCTAAATTTAGGTTTCAGCGGTGTATCAGTCAAGTTTGTGGTTATTTTTATAAAAATGTTTTAATGAAATGAGATTTCTGCTGATTACCCCCTTAATTAAGGGTCTAGAGAGTACAGAGTTGGGCCTCCGATTAGCCTATGGGGTGCTGTTTAATAAACAGCACCCCATAGTATATATTAAGCGGACAAAATTTAAATTCGTTTGTGAGGTGATGTTACCAAATCAATCTTTTTAGTGATTAGGCTTAATTTTGGTCCCGAAATAGTTCCGGTACTATTACTCCTGTCCTGATGGAACCTGAGCGGCGACAGGTCTACAATTAGGGCTTTACACTGTATGAGTTAGAACTTTCCCGGTAGGTTATTAGCAAAGTTAAAACCGATCGTAAGGGGAAAAAACACGTGGTTCCTATTGATTCATCAACGTATACGTGCATCATCTTCATTACGCAGTCAACGAGCTTGTGAGTGTTTTGCAGTTAATTTATGCTGAACAGCCCTTCATATGAAAGGCGTGTGGGAACATTTTGCGCGAACTCAATTCAGGTGCTGCCTTTAATGTACTCGGGGACTAAGGCTTTTCGGATGTCACTGTTGTGTTTGTAAATAATAATAATACTAATACTACTACTACTACTACTACTACTACTAATAATAATAATAATAATGATAATGATAATAATGATAATGATGATAATGACAATAATGATAATAATGGTGGTGGTGGTGGTGGTGGTGGTGGTGGTGATAATAATGTAATGTAGCGGACTGCACTGACATAGCAAAGTGCACGGGCTTGTAGCATTCAATCTCCATCAAAATGGGTGCACCACGAATGAGATTGAACCCGCGCACTTGGGGTCAGCGAGTGAACACCGGTGTCTGTCTTCTGCGTCTTAAATTTCTACGAAACCCTATTCTCCCCCACCTTGCAGGCGTAACAATTTCAATGCGGCCTTGCACATCCTTTGCTGTCATTTCATTTTTTTTGCGTCTTTCTTTCTCGTCACTGCTCTCGTGCACTCGCGTTTTACTTCTCGTAAGAACATGAAAAGTGACGCATACCACTTCTGCTGGAATATCGATGAGAGTTTGACCCTTGCTATGGCCAGTCGTAAGTATCAAGCATTCAAGACTCTGGACTTGACAAGCCGGGGATAGACGTCGCGGTCATGTGCACTGAGTTGCTTTCCTTGCTCTTACCCTCCAGCTGTTTGCATGCCTCAGTTTGATTTTTTCTATCCCAGCGCCAGCTTTCTGAGCAACGCCGCGGATGCGCCACTTTGTATATCCTCTCGAGATGCCCGCAGAAGTTATGGACTCTGATTTCGAAACGCGCTCGTCGATTTATCGATGTGTCCTTCACAGAAGGAAGAAGTCCCTGGGGCAGTATTTAGGTGGATTACATGCATTTGACCTGTAAGCTTGTGCTTACGTGCACCGAACTGAGATGAGCCACAGGCGTATATTTCCTAGAGACTAGAGAAACTGAATTGATGGAGTAGGGCAGTCAGAATACGCTGCAGCATGCTGTTAATACTTGGCTGGCGTGCTTTCTGTAGGCAGGCTTTTCCGCGGCTGGCGCAGTCTTCTTGGCCGCTTACAGCGATTGCTACAGCTCATCTTACTGCATAAACGAGATTTAGGCCACGTAAGGTATAGTGCGAGCGGAAGCGGCAACCAACACTTTATCACGAGGTGACCTCAATAACTCACAGGGTCCAACTCTCTCTCTCTCTCTCTCTCTCTTTTTTTTACTCGGTAAATTGGGCTGATCCCCATACGAAAGCATTTTGTACTCATCCGGTTTTGCACGGCCCCGGGTAACAGTCCCCGTGTCACCAAACGTCGATGTCACAGGAAGACGTTATCATGTGGCGTCATGTTATGGGACATCATAGAAATATTATGATGGGGTCACAAATTTCGGTGATCTGCGGTGTCGTAATGACGTCATGTAGTGCCATCATCTCGTCATTATTATTTCTTGTATCTCTCATGCTGATGCCGATGCTGGTGATGCTCCATTTCTTCTCGTTCGTCAAGACATCGAACTTTTTCATTGTAATAACGCGAAGTTAGTCATTGCGATGAACTTTGTGCTACTTGGATGGAGTGCATGTTTGACCACCTTACCACGATGAAGCGTAATTCTTTGAAGCACTAAAGAAATGGCTTATATTAGTGTTATCTCCAGACGATTATACGACGTGGATTATGTGTGTAATGTGAACGTTGTACCGCAAGAAGAGGCCAGCTTGTGTGCCTCCTTCAACTTGCAAAGACTATACGCCTTATTCCTGCTTCGGCAGTGCCATTTTCATGGCTCATGTTTTGCATCGAGTATACATCTTAAAAGCAAGTTTCTCAGAGAGTGCAGCAAATCTAAAATTTCCTATTGTCTTTGAAGATCTATGTTCAAAAGTCAATGTTGGAGCTTAAACTCGCATCACATATTCCATGCTCAAGCAATCAGGGGCTTTCCCAATCATTCTCAACTAAAGTACTACACATCGTGGTGCTGTGGTATCGAAACTATGCAGTCGTGCCGAGTGAAGTGATGGAAGAGTGAAGGATGAGCAGCGGGGTATATATACTCGCAAGCCTGGTTTACCACCCCACGCCGGAGAAAAGATGTCAGCTGCGTAGAGAAACTGCGTGCAATTGGTCACTGAAGCCTGCCGGCTTCAAGAAACGTGTGTGCAATCTACATACCACTTTCGCAGCAAGTAAAGCCTGTGGATATGGTCGTAGTGTTGTGTCACCAAGAAATATTTGTAATCTAAATGGTCTAGCGTGATACGAAGTTCAAAGAATTGGTTAACGCAATGTAATTGCGTTAACCGATTCCACAGGTGATTGAAACTTAGTATCTACCCAGGAACCACGAGAACACAGATGGACAATTTTAACCCGCGAGCGTTAAGAAATTCCTGACAACGGTAGCGTGGACCCGACGAATGCAAAGAATAAATTTCAGGGTCGCAGCTGGAATCGAACTCAAGCATTTTGCGTGGCAATGACGCACTTTACCACAGAGCTACGCCAGGTCTCGGAACTACTTTTCAAATAGACACTAATCTTCGTGAAACGTCAATAGTGGTTGCCGTGCTGCCTACCCAATTTTGTAAACATTACATATGTACTCCTTTCATACAGCCATCATGTCGGGTTAACGTCTATTGTGGTTAGTCGCCATGCGCTGAAGTTGATTTACGTAGCAGTGTTCAGGGCCTGCATCCTCGCGAGCATCAGCGCTTCATATCAGCTTCTGGTGTCTAATACGCATGTTCCAGTTGACATTGTTGCGCAAGTAAGTGCAAAGAACTGGTTATATAAACATCTGCAACTCTTCAACATGCAACATGTCTGTGCGTGCAACATTTGTATACATGTATATTTAGCGTGGTTTCATGACGTGTCGCTCAACCAAAAAATTGCAACACGGTCACTTTCCCTCCGCATGCTTCGCACAACGTTAATTCCCAGAGATCTGCCGAACTTTTTTTTTCGTTAAGTGTGTCGCTTTCGATGATTCACCGTCCATCCATAAAGTAATATATAAGGTTAAGAGATGACACTTCCATAGGCCCCTGCGGCTTATTTGTCTTCGCAGCGCACCAAACGAGTGTGGGGAAACTTTGCAGCCTCAGAGATGGCAGACCGCAGAAAAGACTGTCCCAAAGGCCATTTAGTATTGACTGGAAATATTATACAGCCTCCGAGACCACTTATACGTACGTGCTTGTCTCTGAGGCCATACTTTTTTGAACGCGTCGTTCGCATGCATCGATGAGCTTAGTGTAAGCTGCACCGCTATAGCGGCAAGCAAGTGATGTCAAGGTGTGTATCACCAAATTTAATTAAAACACGAGAATCGCTGGAGGAGCCAAAATTTTTATTATCAAGGGTTATTCTTGGTAAGCACATGCCCACTTCATTAATTTTCGATAAACGTAGACACAAAGAGAGGTTCATTGCACTGCGAGACGCGAAAATATAGCTGCCATATCATGATTATAAATAACATACAAGAAATAAACATAGTAAACAATATAAGAACCGCAGCAGAGTAAAACTGCAATAAACGCACACATTTGCACTTAGAGTGCACAACACGACATGGCAGTAGTTGCCTAAACATTTGACTCGGGCATGAACCAGAAAAAGAAAAAAACAAGATGTCGGCTAGGTTCTTTTTTCTCATCTTCGCACTAATTTTCTCTTACGCACTTCATATCGCTCTTTCGCGAAAAACAGTCACAAATAGTTGCTGCAGCAAAAACAAAGCAATTTTAGGCGTCATGCAAGCCGTTAACGAAGCAGAAGTGTTTACTCAAAGATCACGTCCTAGCTTTAGCAAGCAAACATTTGATCTAGATTCACCACTTCTCTCTTATTGCGCTCGTTAGAGCTTCAAGCGATTTGCGAACGGCACAGATAACGATACTGAGCATAGGTGTACCTTTAACGAAATCTCACTCATGGAGTGGATTAGAACACATGTAGCGGCACAAAGAAAACCTAACAACGTGAGCGGCGACTCAATTTCATGAGGCAAGAAACAATTTTCTCGAAAACGCGCTACGAAGCATTCCAAACAGTCTTCTTTGAAGCAATGCACGAAAGCAGGACGCGAAGTGATAAGCACAAAAAAGATCTCTTCGCCGAACAGCACAATGCCAGAAACGTTAGATGAAGGCTTCAGTGACAAAAGTATTGATGGCGTTCGTACCTAGCACCACCCAAGCTGAGAGGCAGCCGAAACAAGTTAAGAGCACGACGCACGCCGGGCACGTTATCGCACATCTTTTATGGCATCTCCTTTTTGGCATCTCCTTTTTGGCATCTCCTTTTTGGCATCTCCTTTTTGTACGTCGCATATCACGACGTACAAAAATCGCAGACGATGAAGACAGATTCGGGCCACTATCACATTCGCAAAAACGCGTAGAAGTACAATACACTAGAAAAGGTATCTGTAGTAAATAACTAGAACACGTGTTTCCTTGAAGCAGTGAGTGATGTGTTGCCTTCTTACAGCTGCAGGGTGAAGCTGCGTAGCTCAGCCGCTTTTTGCCCCGAGTGACAATCTTGTCATTTTCATGTTTCTCTATGGTTCATCGTTCACTAAGGGAGCCCAATCTGCTTACGTGTTCCACCAATCAAACTTTCATCGTTGACTCGTAAAGCTCGGAAAACTCTCGTGTCACCGGAGGCCACTATGCCTACCATTCCGAATTTTTCAACGACAGCTGTTGCGTGCTCCAGTGGCAGAGGCACGCAGTTACACCCGCTGCTGCTGCTAGAAGAATAGCCCGAAAATCTGGGACTCCGCTGCAGGCGGCCACTCGCTGACAGCTTGAATATTCAATGTTCCTATCGTCTCCGTAGCCATGAGACGCAACCAGGTCAGCGTCGGGAATGAAAAAGCTCTCGCCTTCTCTTCGGCCTGAAGAGATTTATCTGCGCCTCGCTTTTCACGCACGATATAGCTTTTCTGTCTGCCGGCGTCATTCGACTCGACAAGCGTGCGCACACTGACAAAAGGTAGCGCCGCACCTTCATCTCCGTCCCTCCACCTGCTTCTGTAATCCCACTTCTCTGCAATTTTTGTCGTTATATGCCTCGTTCTATTTCGTGCTTTCGTGGGAGACGCTCGTTGCGTTCAAGAGGATACGGAAAGACACTTTTCATAAAACGTTAGCCTTTCTTTTTAAATTTATTTCGGCTTGCAGCGGGTGACAGTAGCGCTGAATGATCAATGCCTCTACGCTGGAGTTGTGTGCTTCCCCCCCCCCCCTTTTTTTTTTTCTTTTTCATGGGTGTCTTTCTGAGCCAGTCAGTCGGTGACTGTTGACGGTGAGAAAGCGTATTGAGAGGCTTTGCTAAAACCTGTTCTATAATCGTGTTTCTTTTGTCCATTCAGAGAGTGCGAAAAAAACATCAAAACTCGCGAAGTGCGCATTGTCACCTAGACAGAGAACGACGCTTGGAGGCACGCTAAATGACGCGCATTGTCGAAGATGTCGAAAAGTGAACTCGATATTGTTCCTGGCGTGCGCCCCCAAATCAACTAACACGCACATCGCTTGCCATACACACTCCGGTTTTCGTCTTTCTCCTCACTTCTGCTTATTCTTTCCTTAACTCCTCAGTCTATATTGCCCCATTGTTTACAGACATCAAGCAGAGGTCCTCATGTGATGCTGTCTACTGCTCTTCGTGTGCGTCTTTTTGTTTTATTATTTGGACCCGTGTTATGGGTATATACGGAAAAGTCCCATCAAGCAGGCTGTTCGTATTTCAATCGATAGTTTCTGCTCAGTTTGTACGTCCGCCTCGATGGAACAGGGGCTAGGTCGTAGGTTTGATCTCGGCCGTGGTGGTCACATTAAGGTCGAGGCGAAATGGTACAGGCCCTATACTGCGCGATGTAAGTTCACGTTAAAGGACCCCAGATGGTCAAAACGTCCAAAGCCCTCCACCATGACGTCTTTCATAATCATATGGTGGTTTTGAAACGTAAAAGCTCAGGTGTCATTATACAGTTCGTACAGGAAGTAGTGAATTTCTATAGTTATAAACCCTTCGCGATGATATAGTTCATGGTGTCGAAATCCCTGCCGCGGCGATTGCATTCGACGAAGGCCGAATGTTAGGGGCCCATGTACTTCACTTTTTGTGCACGTTTAGGGCCACAGGTGGTCGAAATTCCCAGTGCCCTCTATATACTACGGCGTCTCCCGTAATCATGCAAGGCTCATCGGTCGGGAAGCCTGACAATTATTATTTCCATGTTAACACCTGTCGATTCAAACAACCGCCGCTTTTTTTATGTGTTGGTTAATGGGTGTACGAAGTTGTGGTTTGTATGACTGGGTGAATTACATTTTCAATCAAGCGGAAATTACGCTCTGTGGGAGTGCAATATAAACAATTTTATAACCGGCGAATCCTCGTGCTGGTGCTTGTCAATCACGCGTGTTGATATCGAGAGAGATCAACCTGTGTTTTGGATGTCTTACCGCAAGCAGGCTGCGCTTGAACACGGCGCTTGCAGAAGTGAATAGTCGTCTTTAATTGGGCTTACTGCATCGCGGGAAACCTATAGCTTTACAATTACGAAAAATGTCCATTAGTCGGAGTAAGTTTTCATTAAGCCAAAATTGCCTTTTATAGTCTGAGGAACATGGCGAAGGCGTACATTAATTTGATCAAGTTGTTCACGGGAGCGTTGGTACAAGATACACAATCAAGGAAAAAAAAAACGGAAGGTACACGGAACCATACTGAAAGAGCAGTCACTTGTGGATTATTATATCTTACCTTTTTCTGCATCCTCGCGTTTGTTTACTCTTTCTTTTTTCCCTTCGCCTTTCTTCTAACCAAAGCTTACGAAGTCAGGTGTCAAGCGTTTCGTACAATTAATAAAGAAGCCAGATAATCTATCTGGAATCTATCTGTGACCCCGCTGCACGTTAAGTCGCAGCTCAGTATTGTATTCAAGTGTAAGTGCTCCTACATCGCAACACGGTCAACCGTTGTGTATCGGTAACGAAAGGTGATCGGCTGCTGATCCGAAGGTTGCGGGTTCGATGCCGGCTGAGGCGGTCGCATTTCGACGGAGGCGAAATGGTAGAGGCCCGTGTACTGTGTGGTGTTGAGAAACACCAGACGGTCGAAATTTCCGAAGCCCTCCCCAATACAGCGTCTCTCATATTCATATTGGGGTTCTGGGACGTAAAATCCAGGATGGCATTATTGTTGTTAATAATATTAATAATAATAATAATAATAATAATAAAAATATTAATAATAATAATAAAAAATAATAATAATAATGATGATGGTGGTGGTGGTAATGATGATGATGATGATGGTGGTGGTAATGATGATGATGATGGTGGTGGTAATGATGATGATGATGATGGTAATGGTGATGATGATGATGGTAATGATGATGATAATGGTAATAATGATAATGATAATAATGATAATGATAATATACTCCCTGAGCTGTAAAATCACATGGTCAACTGGTATGTCACGTATGCTCTACGTCCCTCCTTTTTTAGATGCGGAGCATCTAATACTCGAGGCTTGTAGTGCGGCGCCGTCCGCAAGCTTCCTCCTCCTTCTTCCACCATCTGTGCATCCCTTCCTCCTCTACACACCGCGCGCGCTTCACTCCTCCACCATCTGTGCACCCTTCCTCCTCTACACACCGCGTGCGCTTCTCCTCTTCACGAACATTCGCTAGCTGTATAATGTAGCGCGCATGCGCCGTCACGCTTCGAGAACATCGGCAGCTGACGCGCGCGCATGCGCCGTCGCGCTTCGAGAACATCGGCAGCTGACGCGCGCGCATGCGCCGTCGCGCTTCTCCCTCTTCTCGAACATTCGACAGCTGACAGTGCATGCGCCGTCACCCACCATCTGTGCCGCGCGCGCTTCTCCCCTTCGAGAACATTCTACAATTCTCCTGATTCTCCAGTGGACGCGCATGCGCCGTCGCGCTTCGAGAACATTCAACAGCTGACAGTGCATGCGCCGTCGCGCTGTATATATACTCAAGGTCGGCGCTCGCTCGCTCAGTTGCCGCTCGTCGGTTGGTTTGTACGGCACGTCGACGTCCAAGGTCGCGGTGAAATGAATTCCAACGAATCCACAAACACAATGATCGACGTCCCTTCGACCAGCGCCGCCCTTTCGCATACGTGTGTACGTGTTCACTCATTTAACACCCCCTCCTACAACCACGTTAACCAATTTAGCCATCGACCCAAGTAAGTCGCAATTTAACACCCCATTTCACAACCACGTTAACCAATTTAGCCATCGACCCAAGTAAGTCGCACTTTAACACCCCGTTAACCAATTATATGCTCCGCATCCTCCTCAGTGTTCCCCCGAGGGAAGCTGCGGGCAATTTTTTTTTCATACACTGCCTGTAAAAAGCAATCGTGTCAATCATTAGTCTGTTCGTTGGCGAAAAGCGAACGATAGTTTTTGTGACCTTGTAACCACATCGCTGTAACTGGCTCTGCCGGGCCTATAGTCGCACAAGTCCTTGGAACTTAGACAGGCCCATTTCTTTCTATTTCGTTATGGATGTGTACGATAAACTATTATTATTATTATTATTATTATTATTATTATTATTATTATTATTATTATTATTATTATTATTATTATTATTACACTGCAACACAATCTTAAGTTTAAGCTGTTGTCGTATACATTTCCTGCCAAATCCAACCAAGCTGTCTTTAAAATAATGTTCCCAGTTAATAATCTCGTACTAACATTATACAAGTGCTAATCGAGCCAAGAAAACTTGTGGTCAGCTTGTTTCTATTTGAAGATAAACAATCGCGCACTTTTTAAATGCCGTATTAAGACTGCTTTTCAAGCTATCTTGTTGCCTGTGCAAATGATTCGCCAGACATTTCTAACTCTGATTGAGAAACGTGTATGAATAGGGCACGCAATGTTTTCTGTTTGCAGTGTACTATTGGTGCACCTCTTTTCGACAGTTGCTGAAAAACATGAGCGCTATACTGATTTTGCCCTTCGCATACATTTGTTGTCGCAGTCAATCCAGCAAACGGTATTTGGCGCTGGGCTCGTCGCTGGCCCCACTGTAGGTGGTTTCCTTTATCAGGTGGGTATTTATTTATTTATTTATTTATTTATTTATTTATTTATTTATTTATTTGCATTCTTCTGCCCCGTCCAAGCAGTTCCGGTGGAGCACTTACTTCTAAATATTTATTTCAAATGCTAGGAACATTCAAGAAGTCTTCTAAAAAAGTAATACTCCCACAAAGTTTGTTTCTGGTTGAAAGGTAGAGTCATATCAGATATTATATCGTAACATAGCTTTCGTTAATTAAAAGTCCAATTAATCTTCAGGATAACTAACAAAAATTAGTTTGTCTAGTTAATTAAGACAGTAAATGGTTCCGTTGTGAGCAGCTGGTGTGATCACGGCTCTTGGCGGAGCACATCTGAACCACGTGGGCCTTTCCGCGTAGCCTCTGAGATTTGCTTTCACTAAGCGTATGCAGACCTATGCCACCACCATCATCATGGGTTCATCATAACCTATGAACGTTGACGCGTGAGAGCCATTATCCGAGAGTCACAGATGAGGGTCTCCTCTAATTTGCAATTTCTTCATTTACTTATGGATTCAGTGCCTAAATGACACATCTAGGGTGAGAAATGATTACTCTTTTCTGTCTCCCAGATTGGAGGATTCATGGCGCCTTTCGTCAGCATAGGCATCCTCCTGCTTGTATGTGACGTTCTCATCTATTTTCTGATGCCAGCCACCGGTAAGTGTTCATTCGTTTGATGACACATAATATTGAAATTAAACATAGATGCAACGAAGGAATCACCCTTCATCACTTTAGTAAACGTGAAGAAGAGGCGATGTTACGCCATGAGTAAAGCCGTATATCCAGAATCCATATACATGTCAAAAATAACTATTACAGCACGAGCAATCTAAATATAAGCATTGCCTGCTTATATTTATTTATTGATTTCAGAAGTGCTGCCAGCCTCACACATGAGGCCTTAGGCAGGGGTGGGTGATACAAAAAAGGAAACAAATATGAAGATACAACAGAAAAGGAAACGCGTCACGTAGAGCTACACCATGAAGAACTATAGTGCATCAAAGTAAAACGCCATTACTTACACAATTGTAGTGGTTTACGCATACACGTACAAAAAAAAAGTATGATGACAAACATCTGCTCATACAGAACTAAGAAACAAATATCATATAACGGTTCAAAAATCGGCAATATTTCAAAAATACAACGCATTGATATGAAAAAAGTGATAAAAGTGGAACATAAATGGAAGCTTGTTCAGGATGCGCAGTGGAAAAATAGAGGGCGAAGAGCAAAGAAAGATCAAAGTCAAGTGGGTTGCTGGTGTTTGAGTTTTTCCATGAACGACTGAACGGTTTCGTAGTTCACCAGATCGGCAGAAAGAGCATTCCAGTTTGTGACAGTGCGCGGAAAAAAAGTGTTTTTAAAGGCTTTTGTTTGACAGGAATATTCCTTCAGTTTTTTTGGATGCTCGGAACGAGTTAATCGGTGGTGAACCATTTTTATGTACGCGTGCTTGTCTATGCGTAGCTTGTCGTGGTAAAGTATAAACATGTACTTCAATCGATCGTGTTGCCGTCTTGCCTGCAATGTATCCAAGTCAGCTTTTTTTAACAGTTCACTGGGTGACGTCAGAGCGCTGTAGCGATTATATACAAATCGAATTGCTTTTCTTTGAATCATTTCAACTGTATCAGTCTAAATACAAGCAAAGCTATGCCTGGAACGCGGCTCTCTCTTCAATTGAGACCTTGCTGCCAGCACAAAATCTTCGAGGTCGTGCCTCCTACCGCGTGTTGCGACCGTCCGCCATGTCATATTGCTATTTCATTACTTGACTTTGCTCTGTGGCAGTTTTGGCATCATCTGCTCTGATTAACCAGTGTTCGCGGCGTTAAGTCAGTGAACCTTCTTCAGATTTCAAGTTCATAACATTTAAAGCACTGGAGGGGAGTAATGTCGCTCGCCCCGTTTCTGCGGCACGTACCCCCTTAATCTTGTACCCATATGTCACATCACATATCACTGCCATAGCTTTGTTGCCCACATATATCTCACGCTTCCATACCGAGTGTGATTTGAAGTCTCTGTACAGCCGTAATAGACCTGCATCTTACCATCTGTATACTATAGTCTACGCTAGCACCACACCACCAGTCGGGGTGCTCATGGGCCACTCATGACCTCTGTGCCCCAAGAGAGAAACAGAACTTTGTACATGTAACTGATTTGCTATCCTACACAGGGTGGAAAAATAGGGGTTGGAAAATAGGGGTGGAAAATAGGGAAAAATAGAGAGAGAGATAAAGAGAAAGGCCGTAAGTTAACCAGATATTAGCATCCGGTTTGCCACCTAGCACGTGGGGGTGGGTAACAAGGTCAAAAAAGAGGGTGTAAGGAGAGAGAGAGAGAAAAAACAAAAACAAAAAGCATGTGACGCAGGAGAAAACAAAACACACGCACACAGGAAGAGCGTTCCAGCTACAAACGTTCAGAGCGGCCAGGCCGGTCGATCGCAAAAAGCGCAGTAGGGCTTGCAAGATCTTCTGCGACGTGCATTCTGACGATGGTGTGAAATTCTTTCCTACGTCAGAGGTTTGTCATCTAATTTCTTGAGCATGTTGAAAAGGTGTAGTCGCTGCGCGATATACTGTCAGCAGTCAGAAAAGATATGTCCAATAGTTTCTTTGTTGCCAGAGTAATCACAGGTGGTGGTATCGGCCATCCCTATGCGGAAAGCGTAGGCGTTGGTAAACGCAACGCCCAACCACACTTACTCAAAAGGGTCGCGTCTGCTCGGTGAAGATTCGACAGGACTTCAAGACTTAGCGTATATATGGTAAAAGAAGTGTAGTTGGGCATGCTTGACGTGAGGCTGATTTCATTGGGACGTGGTGCGTCGACGAGCAAACCAGTGAACTTCGGTGCAGCATCGGCCCTAAAAAGTGATAATATACAGTACCTCAAGGTCGTCTGCGTGGGCTGAGCAGACAGTTTGATCGGCTCGTTCATTGCCGATGGTTTCGCAGTGACGGGGTAACAACTGAAATGGAATTTGGTGCCATTGCTCAGTTAGATTGTGTGTGAGCTCCACTGTCTCTATTACCAGCTGCTCGTGCGGTCCGCGGCGAAAGACTGACAGTACAGACAGCGGTACCACTTTCGATTCACAGAAAATAGTCCACTTGTATGTTGGTTGGGCAATGGCGAATTGTATTGCTCTGCGAAGGGCTGCCAATTCTGGTGCCGTTGATGTTGTGTGAGCTGCCTTGAATTTAATTGTCGTGACCAACTTTGGTATCACGAGTGCACTGGTTGAGCTGTTCGGCAGAACAGATTCGTCAGTGTAGATGTGTATGGAGTATCTGTACTTCTCATACAAGAGAAATGATGAGAGCTGCATGCTGATGGCAACAAAACGGCTTTTTTCTGGGCGCCAGGTATGGTATTTGGTTGAGCGAGGCACCATGGAGAAGTCCGAGCTCTAGTAGCAGGAGTGAAGCAAGTTGGTATCGGCTCACCATGCGCAGTCACTGCTTGGCAGTAAGATGTGCGTGGTCGGTCCGCTGGTAGAAAGGCTATATAGTAATGGTGGGGAGTTCGAGTAAGGTGTCGTATATTTGTCCACAGCCCTTCAACATCAATTTGAGTTTTGATGAGGTGGGCTCTTGCGATGGATATAGTTGCCACTTTTGATGCTCTTAGAGGCAAGCCTAGACATATCCGGAGTGCTTGAGCCTGAACACTGAATCGTCCGTAAACTTCTTTTTCTTGCGTTGGTCAACGCAGGCACGTTTTATCGCAGGAAGCAAAGAATAATAACCCTGTATAATCGCAACATAGCAACTGAAGACATTCCCCATCTCTTACCAGCGAAGAACATGAACAGATTACGGATGCTCGTCAACCACTTTTTCAAGTATAATACATGAGGACTCTATGAGACGTCTGTCACTAATTACAAGGAACCTGTACGAACGGAGGTGAGGTATCCCTTCGCCGTTTATCATTACGCTGTAGCTTTCTGTTGGTTTGCGCACAAGCGCACATTTCTCGGAGGAAATTTCCAGGCCTAATTTACGCAGGTAAATTGGAGCTTGAGTGGCAGCTCTCTGAATTCGTGCTTGCAGCCGCGGACTTGTTACTGGAGACGTCCAAACGCAGCTGTCGTTCACGTACATCAAGAGAGAGAGAGAGAGATAGAGAGGAAAGGCAGGGAGGTTAACCAAGCTTGGCTCGGCTGGCTACCCTACACTTGGGGTGGGGGAAAAGGAGAATAATAGAACGGAAAGATATAGAAAAGAAGAGGAGTAAGAAAGAGAAGCATGAATAGTCAGCTCGAGACTACACAGCACGGTTTCGCACAGTTCTTTCACAAGCGGTCGTGAAGTCTGGTGGTCCTTACAAAGTACAAGAGGGCTTTCGTGGCTTCGCGCGTATGGGAAGCCGTCGGCCAAGGTCCCAGGATCTTCTCTTCTGTAAGCGGCCGTGAATCCAGCTGACAGAGCTTGGCTTCCATAATACGTCGTTCGGTCTGGTATGCTGGGCAATGACATATAATGTGCCCAAGCGTTTCCTCGCAGGTGCAGATGTTGCATGCCGAAGTGCTCGCCATTCCAAGGAGACGAGAGTACGAATTCGTAAATGCCACGCCCAACCTCATGCGACACAGTAAAGTTTCAGCGCATCGTGGGAGCCCGGATGGTTAACGAAGTTGCAAGTTTGGATTGATCGAATACAGGTGCGTGTTGGAGAAACCCTGCGTATTCCATTGTAGGAGAGATATACGGCGAGCAAGTGGTTGTAGTAGCCTTGCAGTGTCCGTTCTCAAGAGTGGTATGGGCGTGCGCTGGTCTTGGTCATGAGCCGATCAAGCAGCTTCATCTGCGCGGTCATTGCCGACGATTCCGCAATGACTCGGCAACCATGCACTGAAATACAATATCGTGACCTTCCGTGAGCGCTTCGTGGTAGTCGTGCCTTATCTGATATATTGATTGTTCATGTAACCCGTGCTGCATAACAAACCGTAGTGACTGTAAGGCTGACCTGGAGTCGCAAAAGATGGCCCATTGGTTAGGTTGCTGGCGAAGAATGTACCAGAACAGTGGTCTATACTAGACTAATGTACATCAAGAATATGACTGTGCTTGGCAGCTGTTCATGCAGATCTATTCGCGTCAGGTTGAAGAGCCCAGGACTCAATACACCACCCTTGGGAACACGACGGCGACTGTAATGTATCGAAGTGGTGCCGTCCTCAGTTCTTACGAATAAAGATCGCTCTGAGACGTAGCTGCGTAGCCACTGAAACATCCGACTGCCCACTCCTACCTCTTCGAGAGCGGGGAAGATAGCTTCGTGAGTGGTGTTGCCATACGCCCCTTTAACATGAAGGAATAAAAAAAGTGTAGATACGCTTACGACCTTTTCTGTGTTGTACGTAGGTGACTAGGTCGACGATGCCGTCAATCAATGACCGACCATGGCGAAACCTTGTTATAGCATCTGGGTAGATGTTGTGATGCTCCAGGTACCATTCCAGACGTCCTTGGACCATCCTCTCTACTACTCTGCCATGCAACTAGCCAATGAAATGGGGTGGTACGATGTGAGCACCATTGGTGACTTTTCCCGCAGGTGGCGGGATTGAATCCCGTCCGTGGCGGCTGCATTTTTGATGAAGGCAAAAATGCTGTGTGCTCGTGAGTTCGGATTTGGGTGCACTTTAAAGAATCCCAGGTGGTCGAAATTTCCGGAGCCCTCCACTTCGGCGTCTCTCAATCATATGGTGAACTTTGGACGTTAAACCCCATATATAAATCAATCAATGGTTACTTTCCAAGCTTCAGTAATGGGTCCAGATGACCGGGAGGGTGCCCTCTCTCAAGCATTCGTTTTATAACTCAAAATCTGAAATTTTATTACTTTCATGAAATCCCGGAGTCGGAGTCGGAGTCGAAGTCCCGGGGTCCGAGTCTAAATTGGGACCTCATGCACAGGAGAGAAATTCTCGCATGCTCGCCAAGGTGACTCCATGCTCGGAAAATTCCACTAGGATCGGGCGCCGACGTCCTTCTACACAAAGCTAGTGCTGTTTTAAGCTCATGAATTGAAAAGGGTAGGTCCATGCGGGGATAACGTAGTGTCAGACTGTCACGTGACTGCATGCAGTTTTTGTGATGTGTCAGCTGACCAGATAATTTGGCACAGAACCCTTCTGCTACGTAGACTTCTGATCGTTGTTGAGACAGTGCTAGAGCCTTGAATGAAAGCCGATGGAGCCTGGTTATTCTAATATGTCGTCCTTTAAGGTGGGTTATTCTTTTGTATTTTTTTGGTCATTGCCAAAAATCCTTCATTCGCTGTAAAACTCCAAGACTGCGACCACTTTACAATGTGTGGTTATCGACGCATATAAGCAATAAAACGGGAATGCTAAGAACTTTCATCAACGCTAGCATCAAATAAAATATGAATGCTAAGAACTTTAATCAACGCTGGTCATACTATATGGGGTTGAGTATCTTCCTATTGTGCTACCAACATCAAGTGATGTAGAATCTGGTGCTAGGCGACTTTTGCTCTTAGCACACACCATTTCTTTCTTTTTCTTTATTGCAAAACACAGTGGGGCGACCTTATTACATTGGTTTTGTTATGTTCATCCTTAGTTATTTCGATCAAACACATTATCATTCATTTACACAACCTTTAAGAAATATTTCGTTATTTAACAAAGCATAAATTGCGCTATGAAATGTTTTTGGACGACAAAAATTCAACTGCAGATCTTGCTGAAGTCTTCGTGATGTCCTTACGACTAATGAGTCTTCTTGGCCTACAGAAGTATCTTCTCTAGTATATAAACGTTACAGAATTACAGAAGCATTTCCCTGTTCTAGACAAGTTATGAGGGCAGAGTCCAACTGCAAGTTACTGGCGACTAGTGAATATGCTATAGTTCCACCAACTAATCAGCCACTTATCCTGCACAATGCAGAAGGACCTAACGAGCTGAACCAGAAGACGGGAGACATGCTCAAGTTCTGGGGAAACACCGGCATTGTTCTAGATGCGTACTGCGTCTTCTGCACGTTCGTGATCATCGGTTACAACGCGGCCGTCCTCGAGCCTCACCTCAGACAGGTACGTTTTATCTTCTCAGTAATCTCCTCGCTATTTGTCGCTACGTTCTATCACTAAAGCTTATGGGTCAAAGCATGCATGAACGGCAGCTATAGCACCCGTAGCCATTTTAAGATAGCTTTAAACGGCCAGTGTTACGCGCACCAACTTTAGTGGCTATAGCCTAGCGGCACGGTGTCCACAGGGAACTGAAGCAATTAAGGAGCGACTTAGAAGGCGATAAGAGCGGTGCCCAGTTACGATATCGCGTTCTGCTCTTAAAGGTGAAGCAGAATCATCCTTCTATTTTGTTGTCAGGTGCAGTTTTCAACCTCGTGCACGAGAAAACATTGTAGAAACTCGCAGGCTTCCTTACACAATCGCCTAAGGTTACACGGAGCTAGGTGAAAGTCGCCATCTCTTACTCCTTCTCAGTCGATCCTATTAGGCTTTCTTACCTCGACAAAAAAGCTTTTGCGCCCCGCGTGCCTTTGCGGCATTGCCTCCGAGAGTGTCCCAACTTCACCAAGTGACGTGATGAGATAATTTCATCACATGACGTCATGTTAAGTGACGCATCACAGCGACGCCATGGCGACGACGTCATAATGATGTCACAATGTCTCCCATCTGTGACGTCACAATGTCGGATGATGTGGTCATGAGGCCAGAATTCGTGATCACATGGCTTTTTTGTATCATTTATGTTGACGCCGACGGTCAATTTTCGCGTGCGAAGAGGCGCTTAGGGTTTTCGCATTAACAAACAATAGCGAATGTTCACCTCACTACGCAGCATCAGCCATGCTACAGGATATCTACTAAATGGTCAAAATTATCGAAGAGCTTTTTTAGAGCCCATGAAGGTCTCGTACATCAAGATATACACAACGACCAATCAAATCAACAGTTAAGAAGGTTTTCATTATAATTTATTGTTCAGAATATTCATAAGACCAACGTCATCAATTACAGCTCAATATGGTGTCTCAAATGTTTCAAAAGGAAGCTCAAAGGTAGAAAATATGTGACTATCCTTGTCAATAGCGTAAAAACGAACAAAACAAAAATAATTTCATCAACTGCAACGTTTCCTTTCACACTGCAAGTGCGCAATATTCATAAACACATACTCCCACAAACACATCCTGCCCTAATTGTGCGATTTCTGTTCTGTAGGCTAACGCTATAATATCTAAACCATACTTTTTGTGCAAACATAAAGCTTTTAAAGTATGCTAACGGATGTAGCCCACTACAAGCGCGTATGCTTGCTAATAAAGAATGCAATGTACTAGCGAAAATGCGTTCTCTTGCGCCTTCCATAATGGTTATGTATCGCTTGACTGGTTTAGTGTATGTCACTATTGTTACAGTTCAATTTGGAACCGTACATGGTTGGCTTGGTGTTCGTGCTCAATGGCACTGTGTACGCCTGCACTGCCTGGATTTGGGGAAAGGTTGCCGACAAAACGGTAAGTATTCTGTTCGTTTTTTTTTTACGGAAAGGTTTATTCTAACGTGATCTAAGACAGCCTATATTTCCTAACATTCGCTTTGTAAGTAACTCACTGAACCACGTAGGTCACTGTATGAGGACGTTGCAGCCATTCAAATATACAACGGATCTAGCTTTTGTAACGCAGCTCTGAGGCGCCTGGTCCAAGTTTGGAAGTAGTCCTTCGTAGTGCATCGCCGTAACGATAGATCTCTCGACTCGCACACCTCGAGCCATGCGATGTCCTTCTTCATTTAGTGAAGTCAGCTGTATTCATTTCCATTCGTTCGTAATTACAATTCAGTTGAAAGTAACAGATGTCTCTTATGCTTGTCCCTTATGTCCCTTTCGCTTTCCCTGGAAAAATACGCTGACCTCGCCTCTTAAGTTTACGAACATAACCTTACAGGTTGTAATTGCTGATCTTTCAACTTGCAGGTTCGCACCAAAGAGCTCTGCATTGTGGCCTGCCTCATGCTGTGTGCGAGCCTGCTATTGCTCGGACCTGCACCATTTCTTCCATTTCCAACGTACGTATTTATTTAAAATGTTTCATTGCCATCCACTTTCACTACCCACACAGTTTCTGAAACTTAAGGGGGGGGGATGTCAAGTTGAAAAGTGACCGACCTAAAGACTATAAACAATAGATATCAGAAGACAAGATCTGCAAGCCGCTTCAGCACCACTTGCGAGACGAAGAGTCAGTTTTTTTTTCGTTTAATTAGATGATTATAAGCGGATTATGGTGCTTTGTGGTGACAATAGCTGTTCCTTTGCTCCTCCGTGCGCTGTATGCAACACCTGGAAAAAATTGATGCATTTAAGCATTCAAGAGTTTCTCAAATCGTCAATAGTCTGTCGCACCAGTTTCAAGTGCACATCCGTAATTAGCAACTAAAATACACTATCAATACACTAGAATTAAGAAACATACAGTGAACACAAGTGTAGCATACATTTTCAAGATATGTGCGCCTATGGGTACTGTATAAAAAATGCCTATATATTGTCAGAGCTACACTAACGTTAATCTGAATGAATTCTTGCGAGTAGCGTAGTAATTTAATCAATTCGTGATTATACGATACTCTCTTATAATTTGCTGTAACTGGTCCTACAGAAAGTTTAACACATGCTTACATTTCATTTCCGAAATCATCCTATACGGGGCAACGCAAGCGGCAGATAACGAAAAGCTATCACTTTGCAGTGCTGTCGTAATCAAAATGAATCGATGTTATGGTCATATAGGGTACGCAGGGTTCGCCATTGGGGAAGGGGGGGAGCAAATATTTAACGAAGTGACCCCCCTCCCGCATATCCTCTCTGCTTTTACGATGAGAATGCCCTGAATAACGATGTATTAGGAGAGCAAGCACCCATTTTCTTTGCCTCTCCCCTCACCCCTATCGGCGTCAGACGTCAGGCGGCGCTGCGAAAAACGCCGATATCAGCATCCTCGTTGCCGCGCTGGCCAAAACTAGGTAGTGCAAAAAAAAAAAGCCGTCTGCAAGCGAGCGTGCATATATGCCCTTCTCTTTTGTCGGTGCTGAGGCGTGGTTTCCTTAAAATCAAGGACTTGTAAAGCTTCTTTCGTCAATAGAACCTCGCTTCAGAAAAGAAAAAAACCTCGTCAAAACGAACTCCGCGAACAATGCAAAAGATGTTTCACTTACTTTGGTGTGCTGCGACTCACAATTTAAGTGCAAGCGAGCATCGCATGGCATCAAGTTTGAGTCAAACACTTCAACGAGCGTTCTGCAACACCTCAGTGCGTAAATCTGGGCATAAACATGTTTCCAAAGCGATGAGGTGCATACATGAGCCATGTATTTTACGATTAGTCGTACGACCGAGGCTCGCTTTATCCAGCATGAATGGCTCCGGTGAGAATGCTGTAGGCCCGCGTGCTCCGATTTGGGTGCACGTTAAGAATCCCCTGCAGGTGGTCGAAATTTCCGGAGCCCTCCACTACGCGTTCGCATACAGCATGACACAGGCTAGTCAAAGAGCTGCTTCGCACCTAAAGTAAGGTATTGATAAAGTGCATCTACATTGCAATTTTTCTTAGGCTCTTTGACAATCTCAAGGCACCTTATAACCTGTGTGGTGTGTCGTTTAACACTGTCGTTTTTCAGAGCTGTCTGGACCGTGATGCTGGCCCTCGGGTTGTTCGGTCTTGGCTCGGGCGGCACCATCGTACCCTCTTTTGTCGGATCGTTCCGAGATACCCTGTGAGTGTGCGACGCGAAAGTTTCACTGCGTGGCTGTACACTTATACATGTTGAAAACACTGGCTAACTACTTGTGTCCTTTGGCAATCATGTCGTTGCGAGGCTTCATTTTCGAAATCTACCTTTTTAGACCCCAAAAGACATTGAAGCAAATACATTGTCAAAGAAAGGTTGGAGTGTTCTATTGTTCGAAGTTATATGTTTACTTCTAGTTATGTTGAACAATACCTTAAATTATTCTTGTTTGTTCCCGCTTCTCGTTTGGTTTCAGGAAACGTGGATTTGCGGATGACCTGTCTACGTACGGCCTGGTCTCTTCGGTGTTCACCGTCTCTCATTCCATGGGGTACGTACGTTTTTCTATGCAACGTCAATCAGTGTTTACCAAATTGTTATTTATGAGAGTCTGTGTTCTATTATTCTCTTTTTCTTTTACATGGAAACAAATTGTTTTACTCTTTTGCACAAATTTTATGTATTTCTTGGGCTGTCTCACTTTTTGAGCAATGTATGGGTCACTAGGCCTTAGTCAGGCAGACAGTTCTGCCTTTAACCTTGCGATCTAAGGCATACTCTGTGTCTGAAATAAAATATGATATCGTAATACGCAGAGCATTCGTGGGACCCACGCTAGGAGGGTATCTCTTGGACTCCGTGGGGTACCGCATGGGCACCATGGTCCTCCTGGCAAACGAAGTCTTACTCGTAAGCATTAAGCGAATATTGATGTTTTCAATTAGGACACCATTGATATTTGCTTCTTCTCGCTTTCTACTAACTTTTGAGTTTCGCTATGATGGCCGTGTTACAGCGGTAACGACATCAAGTTCTCCATTTTTTTAACTCGTGCCAAATACTGAAGGAAGTTCCTAAATATTAAAGCTCCACAAAAAATACTGATTGACCTTATTGATACGAATAAGCTTCGATGGAACCTTGCGCCCACCTCCCCCTTCTTTAATGAGATACCCTGCACATGCCTTTGGTTACTATACTACTTTTGTCGACATTGAGGCAGTTATATGTGGATTTCCCACTTTGTCCAGTAACGGAAATTCTTTTCAGTTTGTGCATTGCACTTGATAGTTTACCGACTGCGGAATATACAAACGACAGCGTTATGTGTTATAGACAACACTGTACAGGAGACCTGCAGATGTAACTATAATACGTATATATGAGTCATCTGCTTACGACTGTAAACGAGAAAAGATCGACGTGACTGCCATGGTCCTTCGGAAGTTATTTCCCGTCAAATAAACCAATTGCTACCGGAGTAACACATAGCCCACAGTTGCAAATAAAACAATACGTGTCGATATAACTTGTGTGTTGAACGAAAATGAAACAACGTTAAAATTACAATGCCCATGAACAATTCACTAAGGTTTTAATGTAAGTACATTGGCTAGAGGAACTTTAGTCAAATGGCTCATTTTCAAGATTTAACGTAGTGTCCGAAACCTAATTTCTTTTTTTTCTGCGAATTTGACGTTGCAGATACTTGCGCTGTGCATCTACGTTGTTGTCCATCGCAAGCCTTCCGGGGACCAAGAACCTCTTCTCAAAGAAGTCACGTGACTTAGCCGCTAAAATAGTTTTTCTTTTACCAGATGAAACACTCTACGAAAGTTGTCAATTGGGCCTGATTTTCTCGTTTTTAGTAGCTTGTACTATTTCCCATTTTACAGTGTAAATTAAACAAACATTATTCACGCCCATGTTTTGTAGTGGCGCTTATTTCTTCTTATCGTTAACCAACATATAGCAAGCTGTTGATGGCGCCGATACGTTCAAACCTTTCACAAATAATACTTTACTTTACACGTATAATTGGCATGTTGTTTTTGTTGTGATATGGACTTGCCCTTTTGGCATATCCCGCCTTCTCCTCTCTTGTGTCCTGTCTTTTTGCACTCAGCTTTTATTTTCAGACAATGCACCAGCTTTCCCAGCCATGCATTCTATAATGGCATTATTCTTTGTTCATATCTGTGCTTTTTTTATGTGTGTCACAAGATCAGTGTTGTGTATAAAGTGAAGCAGACGCTTGTAGAATCGGTCATCGTGTATCTAGCGGTCACATCTTGTCATGTCACTGTTGCGAATGGCGGGCTATCAATAGTATACGGATTCATTCTGAATGTGACCCTTGACATGTTGACGTAACGTAGAATGTATCTTTTTACGCAAATACTCCTGGCACTTCGAAAATTTCACATAAGCTGTGCAACACAGCAAGTAAGTTTTAATGAAGGCTCAGTCATGCTCACAGACGAGGTCGAAGCGAAATCGTTGCTGTGTAAGTGGCTTATTTTATTATTAATGTTTAGCACTCATGTATTCCAGCATTTTAGGGCCTCCTGGAGGGATTAAATGAATTCCCCACTTTGTCACGCAATTTTCTTTTGATCCCTACTTCCAGCAGATGAGTAACTGTCTTGAGGAGTAACAAACCTTTGACTGACAAAATTTCTCCGTTCAATGGATCAACTACATCCCAAGAGGCGCCCTATAGTCAAAGTATCATCCGGAATTGCGTGGATAAAAGTGCTTATGCCTTAAGTGTGCTATAGGAGCTGCGACACTCGTCATTAAATTGTAGGAGCTGCAGTGATGTTCCTGCTACTGCATGTAAACTCTATGAACGACATGCGTGGTAATGCTTTGGATATTGAACATATGGGCATAGTCAAGAAAAAAGTGTCCGTAAATGCGTCCCCGTGCTTCAATAAAATTTCGCTTCATGGTATTCCCGCGTAGCGTTTGTAAATATTGCCACGTTCTATTTCTCAAGTTATGTTATCGCCCCAAAACACTACACAATTCTCAGCGCAAACCGCGCCTGCAGTTTTCGAGAAGTAGTCGTCATCCGGGTCGTCGGGTGGTGGTTGGTCGACAGGCGCACGAGAGACAGTCGGCGTCGGAGTGTTTCTTGCCGGACTTATAAACGACGGCAATGTCATATTCTTGAAGCCTCCCCTACCTCTACGGCAGGCCCTTCAAAGTTGTGAGCGGCCACCACGCCTTGTGTTGGCTATAGCCACCTTGAAGGACCCTTCAGGTCGCCTCGCACGATGGAGCCTGAGACTTCAAGAATATGACATTACTGTCATTTACAAGTCCGCCAAGAAACACTCCGACGCCGACTGTCTCTCTCGTGCGCCTGTCGACCAACCACCACCCTACGACCCGGATGACGACTACTTCTCGAAAACTGCAGGCGCGGTTTGAGCTGAGAATTGTGTAGTGTTTTGGGGCGATAACAAAACTTGAGAAATAGAACGTGGTAATATGCTTAATTGTAATGCGTAAGGTCAACTTGAAAACTCTTGACTAAGCGGTATCTCCGACAACTGAGCTACATACGTTCGTTATAACTACGTTACGGAAATGTTTACCACGACTAGTGCCGACTAAACTCGAGTTTTTCTTTTTTTTATGCGAGACCGAGTGACGTTACGTGTTTAAGAGCAGGTTTTCTTTACGGCGATTCTTATTCTGCTCCCGTACCCGAGCTCCCATGCACGAAGTTCAGTACAACTATACACACATACCAGAAGAGCCACAAGTCGTCGCTTAGCATTTTGTGGTGGCACAAGCAATACACAACGGAGACAATGCACGATGAATTAGAGTTGACTCATTTAGTATCTTTGAACCGAGGCGTTTGTGTTACCCACAGTGCAGTAGCATACTTGTTGCGCCATTGACCATGACGACTGGATGTGAAACTACATTACGTGCAGCTTGGTGTCTGGAGGTTGCTCGTTCCTTTGGGCTGATCATGTGACACTAGCGAGAATGCAGCCCGTGCATGTGCTATACCGCGTCTGCTCGACAGATCCGAGTCGGCTTTTGTATAAAGCTTGTCCATATTTATATACGCTTCAACAACACTAACAAGGTAAGTGCCGCGTTCCTCGGCGATCTGCTGGAAAAAAATACTCGTCGAAATGACTCAAGATGTAAGAGGTGCACTCGCATGCGCGCTCAACTCTTGCTCGTAAAATGCTACTACGCGACAAAACAATAAGAACTCGCGACAATCTAAACACGAAGGGGGCACTTCGCCTGCAGTAAAATTCTCGTCTACATAGTTTTGTTCCAAGCGCACGGACTATTCGAGTGCCGTGTCCTATTCTTGTTCATCTGTACTTTGTCAAAAGGACAGGTCGTTTGAGGTTATTATGTTTAGGTCAGCTTCTAGAAGTGGTCGCCTAATCAAGTCGTGCGTCTTTATTATTACCTTCCTGCGTGACGCTTGGCGTTTTGTTTCCGGCCTGCCTCTTAAAGTGAGTGAAAAAAATGTGGCTGACCAGTCTGTCGTTACTTGCCCTCACGCCAACGTGTGGTGTTCACCGACTTCCCTAAGCTTTTAAGACCGCTGCCGCAGTACGGACCTGGTCAACCACTAGATCACCGTCATTAGGTCTTTCTCCATTTCTTGATCTCCATTTTAGACACTGACCCCCTTGACCAGGAAAGAATTGCGAAGCACGACTTGCCTGTAACATTTGTGATCCCGAGCTGCATGAGTGGGGATGGATGAGACGTGTGTCTTGAGGCCATGTCCAGTCCGATGAGCGCGGAACAATAATAGACGAGTGGCTCTTCGGCTCTCACGTGCACGTCCTGTATACCTTGTGCCTTGCGCCGTTGGAATCGACGTGCACGTGTTAATCTAATTGTGCCAGCGTTAGCGATAATGCTGGATCGATAGCAGCCTTGTTGTGAATGCAGTTCTGCTTTATTCTTCTGTTGCTTTTGATTGCGCCCCAGGTGTGTAATGAGCCCAGATATTGAAAGTGGAATATAGGATAGGACTTGGCCCTGAAGTGGATGCAGTCGAGGATATGATGAAATCGACAATCCCTTGTTATATACACACTTGTAAGCATGTCAAATATAATTCCCTTCCTTCCATTTTTTGTACTTGGTTTGAAAACAAACGTGCCTTACCACCAGGCATCCCGTCGCCTGCCTAAAAAAATACTTTCACACGCCCCTCCTCTTCTTAAATAAGGAAAGATCGATAAACAGGCATTGTTGTATTTGGATCTCACGCCCTTCAGTGACCTGTTATGGGGTGAAAACTGAATGTTTAATCCCAAGCTTGAATAAAAGTTGCCTGTTGATTCAAAAGTTCTTTTTTCTTCTTTGTTTGTTCCGCAGAACTGTACGTCAGCTTTCTACTCTGGTTCAGTGCTTAAAAAAGTTACCCCACTGTTTTTTCAAAAAGATACAGAGCCCTTTTTGATAAGTGCGTATCATTCATGTTCATGAAATGCTTTCCTGCTACATGATTCCGTGACTGCCACTATCCTAGGTGATGCGGCTATAAGCTAAACAAAAAAAGAAACAGAAACTTTCTCAATTAAACGCCTTTAATGACAGAAAAACTTGGAATATCCCGAGCGCAATAGTGGGAAGCAAGCAATGCCCACACCACTGTTGTGTGACACGCGGTAGTAATGATCCTGCGGTGCTATTCTGGACATTGCCAGAGACTATACAAGTTTGTCGAAGTTCGCCGTTGGTAAACCATGATTGACCCGGAGTGCTGATGCAACCTTTCCGAGTGTCTTAAAATGTCGCAATTATGAAAATTGATAAGATCGCAGAATTAGCAGTGTCCGGGACAGCACCCTTGATCTTGACATTCCCCGGTGAAAAACCATTGTTCTCCATTCGCGAACGGCCCCGGCAATAACAGAAAGACAACCATTAGGGTGACTACAGTTTTACCCTTATTTGTTTGTTTGTATTTCCTTTTTATGAACGCTTGCAATGCGTGATACGCATAAAAGTTGAAGATATCAACTTTAACAGCTTTTGCTTAGCAATTTTTATTCTCCATAAAGAAAAGTGGTGTTGAATGTGTTGAGCAGCGTGATTGCTGTCCATCACTCAATACAGGGTTTGTTCGTTGGGGTCACTTTGGTAGTCTCTTCTATATCGCTTAAGGAGCAGTGGGGCCGTGGAATAATTAAATGGCTCAGTAGCAAAACTTGGAGTGCTAGGTAAAGGATACGACCCAATGTACAATCTAGTATATTGGAGGCTAAGAAGAGTAGTGAAAGCAAACTAGCTCTTATGAGTGCACATCGTTACACTCTACGGCAGTTAGAGTTGCCCTAAAAATGTACGTACAACTGAAAGGTGCCCGGGACATTCATGCTTTTAGACAATGCTATGGCAAATGCAGCCGCATCAGAACGCTCCACGTTACGAGCTTAGCACGTGTGCAGTTTTGGGATAATCGGGTCGAACCATGTGAGCTCGAGCTCAGCAGTGTGATGCCATGACCTTTATCGCTATACCATTGCAAGTGGCTTCCCGCTATTCTGCAGCACTTGCCATGGCAGACACGTTAGCAGTTGCATTACCGAAGAAGCAAGGATTCCGGATAGTTTTTATGGCGACGAAATAGTCTGAATGTGCCTGTGCAATTCGGGAACATTCATTGGTGCCTTAGTTCTTTACGAACAACGGATTATGCGGAGAGCAGCCCCCTCTAGCTTTCTACGGAGAAAGGAGTACTTGTTTCTATAGAACAGTCAATCTGGTACGAGGTTTGCACTGACATCACTGAAACCGCCATTTTGATGCACCGCAGGGCAAACACAAGGCTTACAACACCACATATTAGTGTTAACATATATCACTTGCCATTTCTTTTTTTATTGAAGCACTGAGGCTTATAGAATTCGGCCGCATCGCTATCGTATAGAAGCAGCTGAAAGCGCTATGTGATAATCTGCCTCTACGATATCAAGACTGCCATGTTGGTGACGCAGCACGTTATTAAGCTGCTACTATGACGTCAGCGTGCGAGCTAGCATTATGCGTGTGTTCCTAGATAACAACCACATTGTGCGTATAGAAAACGATATGCTTTAGCACGTGACTGGGATCATCCCCCGCTATGACGCTACCAAGAACGCACTCGTGGTCAATTCAGGGCACCCCACTCCGCCACTGCGCACGTCTTCGAGCAGGCAGGGTATTGCGTCGTACACGCTTGATCCCCGCCGTAGCTGCAACAGCAACATCGACGACGCTTGGAGCAGCAACGCTGGACGAGGATTTCCGCAACAAGCACGGACAGCGAGACGCAGGCGCCAACCATGAGAAGCTGCAGCACTGCCGCCACGTCCTGCAGCTGCAGGGGCGACGCGGTGCTCACCGACTGCGTCGACTGCGGAACCACCTGCACCACCCGACGTGCGCTGGCTTCGCTCCACCAGCAGGTTCTTCCAGTGGCTGGCCATGCCGGACTCGGCCACCCAACGGCTTCTGCACACAATCATTGGTAATGGTGCATTTTAACTACAAGGCATCCGTTTCATACATCGGGTTCAATGCTTTGAAAGCTGAAGTTCAAGCCATGTGCAGGTCCGCGAGTCTTGCACTTGGATACCGTCGTTGTAAATTTAAACGTGACCTACTGTATCCGGCTGCTCGCTACTGGAACTGATTGCGGAGGCCCCGATAAGTACACAGAGATGCTGAGTGATCCAGAACAAATGACTGATACCATATAAATACAATGTATGTTTGTGTCTAAAGCGCAAAGCATTTTCGTTTATTATTAGCCCGAGAACGAGAAAAATTGCAGTACATATGGTCATCGAACTATTCTTAGGTGAACGTATATATCGCAAGAAAGTCCTGCGAACTTTCAATAGCGCTGCACCTGTTGTATGAAACGGAGTATCAAACGAAGAACATGGTCGCTTGATTCGGGTGGCCTTCTTCATCCTAAAAGGCCGCTGCCATCCGATATCCTGATCAACAAAATCAGTGTGGGATAGATTGATTGATCTATTGATAATTTATTGATTGATTGACTGACCCGGTGATCTAAGCTGTTGTATACTTTCCGCCGTTTCTTGAGACAGCAATAGATGTCGTGGAGTCTTATCAGCCTCATCTGATTGTAAATCGAGAATTCTTAGATATATTTGCGGAGACAACCACAACTGAAACAGTGGACATTGTAGTCAGCATGAATGCTCTATGCGAGATCAAGTGACATTATATTTGTACCTACGAGCGAAAAGAAAGCAGTCATGCAAAGGAAGCCTCTCTTTTTGGAAATTGAGCTGTCTTCCAATGAAGGAATAGCATTAGATATCGTGCGCCGATCAAAGTTAGATGTAACTGGTATAAAGCAGAACACACTATATTCCTCTACTTTCAGAGATGTAATAAAGAAGTACTGCTGCATTTCCGATGGAGGCGGAAATGTCGAGGCCCGTGTGGTCAGATTTGGGTGCATGTTAAAGAACCCCAGGTGGTCAAAATTTCCGGAGCCCTCCACTACGGCGTCTCTCATAATCATATTGGTGGTTTTGGGACGTTAACCCCACAAATCAATCAATAAAGAAGTATTTGTGAAGGCATTGCCAATATGTCGCATATACATGGTTATGTACCAATTAGCATATAAAAAAGACAGAGGCACACACAAATGTGTCATTCTGAAAAGAGCATGCTGGCGATACGGGCTTGCTGACTGAACGCAGGAAAAATTAAGGGCACAAGAAAAACACGTGCACTGGGCACAAAAGCGAAAATTGAAGCATTGTTTTCTTCATTTACCCAAACTAAAGTACGTTCAAGCGGTAGGCATCGCAGATTACGCGAATTAAGTTCAGATAAACATATCAAGCACATGATTTTTTTATCGTACATATACAGTACGATCTACTGTTAAAAGGAACACTGGAATGCGCACGTTGTGTAGTGCTGATGTAATCAATAGTGGATGTAGGATGTGGAATGTATGGCAGACGCCTTTCAAAAGAAGTCAGGACTGCCGACCACTATGAGTCCTGTGCAAATCTGAGCAGGTATGCTTGGGCAAGAGTGCAACATACGGCCTTGCTCTGCCGTCAAGTGTTCCTTTATATACTGTAGACCTGTGTGTACTTTTTCGTCGCATTCAAGTAGCGAGGTGTCGAGATTTTTTTTTCTAACTAGCCCCCAACGGCGTGGTCGTTACCTCGGAACTATTAGGAAAGGCGGATATGTCATATGAGATTTTTGCGTGTTTTTTTTCTTTTTTATGACTTTCGTTCGGGACAGTGAGTAATGTAGAAGGTAATCTGTCGAAAATAATAATTTTACGAATATCTCAACGCTGTTACTGGCATTATAAGGGTCACCCGCATCGTCAGAAATGATTTAAGTGCGACATATTGTCATTTTGTTGACTAGTTGCATCAAATACAATTATTTTTTTCTTTCACCAATATGAAGAATAGACAGCAGTTCACTGTTATCCGCTACTCTTTCATTCATTCATTTTTATTTCCTTAAAGACCCCCGAGAGGGTATTACATATGGGGTGGGTAACATACAATCGATATTTTTGTCACAATAATAAATGTGAAGTTACATTTGAAATATTATGCATGAAGCTTGATAGAGAGGTGATTGTGGCGATATCGTGGGAAAGGCCATTCCAGTCTTTTGCTGCTCTGGGAAAAAAATAAGCAGAAAATGTTTTAGTGTGGGCACGCGAGCGAAAAACTTGAAGCGCATGGCCGGTGCGACGAGATATGTGAGCTGCAGGGATAATGTAAGGAGTGTGGTTAAGTGGAGAGTGAAAAAACTTGTGAAATAATGAGAGGGTTGTGATGCGCCGGTGACATGATAAAGATGATAAGTTACACGCGGCTTTGAGGGATGAAACACTGATGTCGTATGAGTACGAAGCATGAATAAATCTAGCTGCACGATTTTGAATAGATTCAAGGGAATTTGTAAGACCAACTTCAGGCGGGTTCCAAATGGAAGATGCATATTCTAACTTTGATCTAACTAATGATGTATAATCAAGTAGTTTTACATGACACGGAGCGCTGTGTAAGTGGCGTTTTAAGAAGCCCAGGGTTTTGTTTGATGTTGATACGATTTTATTATTGTGAGTGTTCCATGACAAATTGTAGGATAGAGTGACTCCAACGTATTTGTAAGTGGTTACTGATTCGACAGGGACGTTAGCTATGTTATAGGAAAAGCGAAGAGGGTTTAGACGGCGAGTGAATGAGATTAGTTTGCGTTTAGTAGGGTTTAAGGTCATAAGCCAGTCATCACATCACTGTAGGATATGGTTGAGGTCTTCTTGCAATAACATTTGGTCAGAAGGGTCAGTGACGGTACGATAAATGACACAGTCGTCAGCAAACATGCGGCAATTTGAAGATACGTGCAACGGAAGGTCATTACTGTAAATTAGAAATAAAAGAGGACCAAGGACAAAGCCATGTGGTACACCCGATGTTACCGGAAGAGGGACAGACAAACTATCATTTGTAAACACTGATTGCATGCGGGTAGTGAGGAATTCTTTTATCCAGTTAAGTACATATGGGTGCAAGTTTAACGAAGACAGTTTTAATATTAAACGTTTGTGGGGTACTTTATGAAAGGCTTTCGCAAAATTAAGGAATATAGAATCGGTTTGTTTGTTAATGTCGAGGTTGGCATAAAGGTCATGAACAAAGATGGCAAGTTGGGTTTCGCAAGAGTGACCCCTACGAAACTCATGTTGAGAGTGATGAAAGAAGTTATGGGAGTCGAGAAAGTTTATGACGTAAGAGTAAATGACGCGTTCCATGAGTTTGCAGGCTACGCTGGTCAAAGAGATTGGTCGGTAGTTTAGTGGAGAGTTCCTGTTACCAGATTTGAAGACAGGAACGACCTCTTCTACTTTCCAATCGTCTGGGATGATGCCTGTTGAAAGAGATTGTGAAAATAACAAAACAAGATACTCCGACGCAATGTGACGTATATTTTTCAACAGTTTGACATTAATACCATCTAGTCCAGATGCTGATGATAGCTTCAACTTTTCAATGAGGAATGAGATACCGTCAGCAGTAAAAATGCTTTCAGGCATGGCAAGAGTGATATGAGAAGAAAATACAGGTAAGAGTGCGTTTGGTTCGTTAGTAAATACAGATGAGAAGGCGTTATTGAAAGCATCAGCACACTCTGTATCTGAAAGAACCTCTCCAGATTCGTTAGTAAGAGTGGAGCCGATAACTGCTTTAGGGTTAATTACCTGCCAGAACTTTCGGGGATTGTTAGTTAACATATTGGGCAAATCTTTGTTAAAAAATTTGAACTTAGCGTCACGGATAGCCATCAGATAGGTTTTTTCAGCCTCGTAGTACTTATCCCAGTTGTGGTAGCCTCCTTTTAGCTTGGCAGTCTGAAATGTACACTTTTTCTTGTTGTCTAGCCGGTGCAAACGCTTATTAAATCATGGCTTACGACTATTAACACGAATAGTGGTTTTAGGGATGAAGTTGGCTATTAGGTCAGTCAGCTTTTGTTTGAAAACTAGCCAGTTTTCCTCAATAGAGCAGTGGTCAATTTTATACTGAAATGTCGGAAGAAATACTGTAAGTTTATTATTTATAGCGTCGTAGTTACCCTTATCGTATAAGGTTATAACTTTCTTGTGTATGTGACGAGTAACAGGGCTGAAACTAAAGTCTGCATGTATAACTTTGTGGTCACTGATCTCACGGAGATAGAGAATTGAAGACAGGCTATCAGGACTAGTCGTTAGTATTAGATCCAAAATATTAGAGGAATTGCGTGAGACACGCGTTGGCTCCGTTACTAACTGTTTTAGGTTGTAATCAAGAACAACACTAAGAAAATCACTAGTTTCTGCTGAGTTAGTGGTAGAAATGTCATGTTCCTAGTTTATACCAGGAAAATTGAAATCACCGAAAGGAAGAATTTCCGCTTTAGGATACTTTGATGTGAGCTGGTTTAAAATGCTTTGAAGTGCGTGAGAAAAGTTGAGATTGTTATGTGGAGGCCAATAGCAAACACCTAATAATACAGATTGTGACAGCGCCTGAACCAACACCCACGAAATTTCTAAGTCTAAGTTAATAGACATTCTAAGTTGGTAGACATTCTTTTGGAAAAAGGGACAGCGTTTCCACGTATTAAACATACTGGTTCGATAAAGACCGTCATTAAGTTTAATCGGTGGTGCGACTTTAAAAGAGAGCGTGGCATCGATGAAGCATGGTACCCACGCGACGCTGAGGACTGCATACGAGTAGAGGAGGAGGAGTAAATAAACGGCGTGTCGACTTATCTAATCGTGTCGTTATCTCGCTTCGTACGTGCTGCACGCGTTACTACGGTACCACACGCATTGACGGCCCCTCTGAAAAATATCTTCGAGCTTCCAAAGCAAACTAAACAACACGCGCAAAAGCGAAGGAAACCGGTTGGTGTACACGCGCGAGCTCGGACCGTCTCGAATCTGCGTGCGCATGCATGTCAGCCGATACGCGCTAAGAGCTTACGGTGGCGCGAGAGTTAGTTCGACGAGTAAAACAAGGCAATAACAACAAGAATATCAAGGCCACCCGCATCTTTCCCGTGTATCGGAGCCACAGTGCCGTCCTGTCTACTTGTTTCGGCGTTCTTCGACGCTTTGTTGTTCGGCGCATTGGTATAGGTGCGTACTTTTATTACCCGTGTTGTGCTCCAAAGATTTGCCGAACAGCGGTATAAACTCCTTTTCTCGAGCAGGAAAATAAATAAAGACCGTGCTTGAAATTCTTGATCTAAGTCGTGATAAGCATACATGAAAAACATTCCGACTTGTAGCATCGCAGCTCCGTTTCAGTTTTTTTATGTTGTTGTTGATGTTTCTTTTAGGAGCGCTTCGGTTTTCCTCTTAAGAAATACGCGTGACGAAGCGTTGACCCAAAACGCATAGAAAACGTGGCAACCTGGTTTTTTGTATCTAATCCTCAGCTGGTCTTGCTACTATAGGGTTACGTCCTGTCTATAGAGAACGCTCGAAATGCTTTCCTTGCTAACCTAAATTGTAGGCGGTTTAGAATGCGAGCAGGAGTGCCAGCAAATGCACGGTATAGGTGTCGGAAAGATTTGCCACCGCTGCGGCATAGATGATAGCACGGATTACGGTGTGGTGTTTCCTGGTGATCGCTATGCCGTTATGGCTTTTCTACGTTCGTCCTATAGCAAATCCCAGGCCGTTACATTGCCGGTAGTCTTGCCTTTAGCGAGACTTTACCGCTGGTGAGTTCATCGGGCGTACGCCTCAATTTCTTTTTAGTTTGCCGTAACTAATGCGTGTATTGAAGATATGTCGGACCTTAGTTTACGGGGGTATTGTTATAAGGGAAGGTCGAAGTATGAACCAGGCTGCTTGATCCCGACTACTGCGACAGAATTCTCGCACATGACAAATTAACCCTATGTTTTTTTGCTTGTAGAAGCTAAAAGGTTTTGTAACGTACAAAACAAGAAGGAAACAAACTGAGCTCTTATCTTAGTAGGCACGTACGTGTTTATATACATTCTCTCTCTTTTTTTCCTTCTTCTCTCAAATCGTAATTTCATTCCTTGGTGCTATACCGAGTAGCACGCCAGCTGTCATACACAAGCGAGTGAAAATCTGTTGTTGTTTCAATATAGCTTTCTCTTGCTCTCTTTATAGGACTACGACAGCTAATATTTGACGACAAGGCTTTGATATTACTTTTTTTTTCTGGAGCCGGTACCCTCACATAAGAAGAATGATGAATACGCGATTGATTGATCAATCGGCCCATTTATTTATTTATTTATTTATTTATTTATTTATTTATTTATTTATTTATGAGGTGACTGTTAGGCTGCATCCTAAGTCCACAAACCCAGTCCTACGCTCCGAGTGCTCACCTCATATGCAGTGCCTTAGCAATGGCTGGGTCGACGTTCCTGTTTAGCCACATGCACATGGAAGGGTACAGGACGGCCTCCTTGGCTAGGTAGAACTCGCCTCGGGTCAGGTCCTGATAGAAGCGGCCCACCCAGTAGTGGAAGAGCAGCGTGTCCAGAAAGATGACCTTGCGGCCCTCCAGCACGTCGTCGAACATGGACTTCACGAAGATGTCGCGACCAGAGAGCACGGTGCGGCGCTGGACCGCGCGCCTCCATACCAGTTGGTGGTCGCGCCTGTTGGACACCTGTGACAGAGCACATATCTTTTTTTAGAAACGATTTAATGTAAACATTATTTATTTTACATGTGTGCACGTATCTCGTCAGCACCGGCTGATGTTGGCTGTTGTCAACACATGTTCGCTTAACGACAGTTAATAAGAGCTGCTGTTGGCTAGATTATGGTGCATGTTAGCTAATGTTTTTGACTATTGCATGCTGTGCGCTGTTATATGAACAACGTTGTCTTCAGCCAGTATCAACCCAGAGATGCCTTCGTCTCGAATCTAAAGTCTGTAGTACTTTGAATATGCGACGGGCGGTGGGAGTGTGAAGCTTGGTTAGTCTTGAGACGTCATAGTGTGACTTCATCGTCAAATGACAACGTCATATTACATTGTTGCTTGGGCAAAAGGTCACCAATCCTGGTCGCCGTGTAAACACCACGTGACGCGCCGAAAGCTTAGCGGGTGACTAAGGGGAAAAAACTCGAAAAGAAGAAAATAAAGCCATATAAAGAGAATGAAGGGGCGATTCAATGAAGATCATGGAAAATATAGTTACCCAGCACCTCCACCAAATGTCACGGGGGGTGAGAGAATGAATGAAATAAATATATTTACAAAATATGCAGGGAGAGTCAGAGGCAGCTGCAGCCAAGATGGAGGCCCAACAGCAACAACAACACCAGCACGGTCGCTTTCATCGTCTTCGTCGTCTATGATGCTCTTTCGTTGCCGATGTCGTGTAACAATATTCAAGCAAGTGATGAATGAAACGGCGAAAAATGTGAAAAGGCATTTGCCTTGACATCTTCCAGAAGAAACACAAGATCCCCGGCACTTGCTTTTTCTTCTATCCACAGTAAGTTATTTCAACGTGGCTTTCTCATTTTCTTATTAAACTTAACGTATTTTTCTGCAACAGCGATCGAGCGAGATGAGCTAAGGCCAGGCCAACAATCTGAGCCGCACCCTGAATATCTCGTCGAAGGTGCTGCCCCTGATGACGACGGGCGTGACGCCTCGGTGGTCGACGATGTCCTGCAGGGTGTCGATGCGGGGCAGCTCCTCCTGGACGGTCATGCTGGCCTTCATGTGACCCGTGAAGGTGTTCATCAGCACAATCAGCATCATCCACCAGAAGGCCAGCACGGTGCGCACGTGAGGGTCATTCGGCGACCGCGGGGACGCTGCGAAGAAGGCACGAAACAAGAAGAGGGCATTTATTACTGCAGGCACAAGTCTCTCTTTCTCAAATTACTATAAGAAACTCAAGCAGTAGGCTTAAAAAATATACGTCACGCGTCTGTAAGAACTCTGTTGTGCCGTAGCATATTTAGGTATTATTGTTAGCATTTACTGCGCTTGATGATAGTAATAAGTGCTAGTACTGCATTGCACGCTGTAGCATACTGGAAAACAAAGCTTTGTTGGAGGGCGCTGCTTTTACTTCCATCCATGGTGGCCGCATTTCGATAGGGCGAAGTGCAAAGAACACCCATGTGCTTAGACTTGGCTGCACGGTAAAGAACCCCAGCTGATCGCAATTAGCCCCAAATCCCCCACTAAGACCCGCCCGTCCTGGTATTCTGGTTTTGACCCATAAAACCCTGCAAGTTATTCAAAGGACCATGGTGTACCTTACAGTGACCCTTTTCACCCGCGACGGAGAGGGAGTGTCTAAACGTAAAGTGTGCGTGCATGCGCCTCCTGGAGAACACCACTGACGGTTGCTTGACGTCCATTAGAGGAAATAGATTGAAATATGCAGAAACCAGGGTGACCACGTTGAATCATGCCAACCACATTATGCGCTTTCACCAAACAATTTCTTGGTGAGAGTTCCTTCTTCTCTGCATTTAAGTGCTCGCGCTAAGATTTGGTTATCAAACGGCTGTGATCTGCGGCAAATCTGTGGACAACGACAGAGTTGAAAGCCGTGCAACTTCACAGCGGAACATTCCATTAAGATTAACTCGTTCACCAATGATTTATGATGGCTTGACAAAACGCTTTATCCACACAACCTGCAAAACAAAGTCGAGTAGTTGCAGGCATTAAGGCAAACTCGTTTTTATTTTTATATTAAGTGCTTCGCAAACCAACTTTCATCGTAAACTCTTATCAGCTTGCCCGAACCAGTGCACTTTGCGCAATCTCGGTGCGCAGTTGTATCAACGCCATCTGAGTGAATTATTATACCTTCTGCGTGTCTAAACACGACCGAGTATTTTATTGAGCTTCCTGATAAATTAGCGCGATAATTATTCATGCGTTCTTTCGAACACTGAGCGACAGGCAAGAACATCCACAATCAACCACACTGTCTGTCATTCACCTATCCACCAATTTGTAAAGGCAAAACAACCTGGAGTTTTTGATTAAACATGTTTCGAACCACTTTTACAAGTAACCACCGCATGATCTCAGTATCGGAGTTCACTTATTCACGAATCAGCTGCCCGAAAGCTTTTCGAACCAGCAAAGGGCGAGCGCAGTTACAGGGATGCGTCTTTTCTCGTCCCGAAGAGTGCGCTCGGGAGAGAGAGAGGGAGGCGAAGGAGAAAGGCAAGGAGGTGAACAAGTTCACCGCTAAAGTATTGCACATATCCACAAAACACAAAAGAAAGGAACAGGACAAGTGTTTGTTCTGTTCTCTTCTTTCGTGTTTTGTAGATTTGTGCGCAGCGCAAGAATGAATAAGTTCCCACTCGCCCACCTTTCAGTCTATACTAAAGGTTAACCAAGCTAGGCTCAGTTTGCTACACTACATGGGGGGGGGGGGGAGTAGAATAATGACTAAGATAGAGAAGAAAGAAATGGAGAAAGAAAGAAAAAAAAGAAAAGGAAGTGAACAGCCGGAAGATATACACAAGGAGGGATGGCACGAAGGAAAGAAGTTACGTCAGTGCATGTCACGGCCTCCAGTGCGCGTGATGAAGCGTGACTATACTCTCCCGTTTGGAATTCTGTGCTCGTGTGTAGTACTCGTCCAACGCTTATTCTTTATGAAGCAAGACGCCGGCATAAGGCGCCACCTCGTAGTGAAAAGTGCATCTGATCTTAGCGCCGCTTATGATACGATGTTGGCTGTTTGCTAATAGCACGCTCTTTGTTGTTCGACGTGAACAGCGCATGCACATGAGACTGCGAACAGAGTGCACACAGGCCACCGTATCGGAAGATGGTGTCCGAGAAAATGGCAACTTCGCGCTTCGCATTCGCATGCTTTTTGCCGCACAGGACAACAAGCTTTGGCTAAGCCGTTCATATCAGCGTCTGCTATCCGCAGGATGAGCTCTCTCAGTGAGCCCGAGGGTGTTTCGTGACTCAGAAATATTGACCTCAATCATGCAATAGTGTTTATTGGCGCAAGGACCACAGAAAGATTAGCCTTTCGTAGAACGTCAATTTTGACTGGCTGTATTCATCGTGCTATTACATACGCTCATTTTCAAGCAGCGTGCAGCGTTTTCTGTTTCATTTACCTTCGATAAGTAGATTTCCAATCAGCTCAAAAACGTAGTTGTAGAACAGAGTGTGGAACTTCTTCGTGCTGTTTCGTCTCTCGTACAAAGAAAGCGCCACGCTCAGGAAAAGCAGTATTGCTGCTATAATTAGCCATATCTGAAAAAAAAAAAGACGGTTCGATATTGTTAAATGTGTGATTGCCGTCGAGCCGCGACATTTTGGCAACCTCAAAAAATTACGGAAGAAGGCATATATGAGGTGAAAGAATATTAAAAATATCAGTGCAAATTGAACAACCTTTCGAAAAGCCTTCACTTTTTAAAAAGTGCTTTCTTTCAGTACTTACTAATAGAAATGGTTGACTATTTGTTTATGTTTATACATAACGTATAACATGATCTAATGAAGCAAGGGTGATAAAAAGTAACGGGGTCTGTACAACATCCTAAGTATCTGACATTATAAATGCAACGCACACATGAAGTTTCACATATCATAGAGAGCACATGTATACACTAGCAAAGAAAGAGTTATGATGTCCTAATTTGCTGCTAAAATAGTTATTATGGTTCTTGAAAACCACTCACTTTTTTACTAGCACGTGTGATGCTATCACCGAATTGAAGCACATAAACAAAACATACTAATATTTTTTTTACTGAATTTATTATAAAACTTCACTATTTATGTTACAAGTTTCATGGTGCACATTGTCGGTTACATTTGGGAATTCGCGGGTCAGCGAATACGTATATATTTATTTTGTATAAGCCACCAAGGGCCAGCAAACTTAGACCGAAACCTATAGGCGGGATTCAGGCCTATCCCACCTAATCGCAAGGTTCTCAAGTAAGGTTTGTGATCTGACTTCATGGAAATTGTCTGGTGGGAACACGCCACTGTTTTTACTCGGAGGGTATATCTTTTTATCATCGAGCATGTACTTATACGCACACGCGTATTTTCACGTGCTCGTATGTGATTTCCTTGTTAGAGACTAAAAGTAAGAAAATTGGGCGCATTTTTGGCGAATTGTGTGGCGTGAGAACATAACAGGCGGTAACTGTTAAAATGACTTAAGAGGTCGGTGATAGGCACAGCAAGCAAAAATCAGTCGAGCAGTTTAGTTCGAAGGATTCATAGCCTAATATATTTGACCTTTTCCTGTGAAGAGCTACATATCCATTCTTGGCATCAATCGTAGCTAAACCTCTGAACCTATGCCATCTTTTAAGGCACGACGGCTCTTCCAGCTGCAGACCTGTGTGAGAAGGCGTACAGGTATTGTTGTTAAAAACATGTTTTGTCTAAATAGGGGTCTCGGGTGGCGGGATGAAACAAACGGGAATCAACGTAGACGGAGTGATTTTTAACACCTGCGTGTCGAATCCTCCAATGTGGCCAGCCACGTTCGAGACGTGGCTCACGAGTCTCCCAGCCACGTGACAGGCAACCGTGTCAAAGTAGTTTGGCAAAGCATGGCCAACAGTGAACCTTTCCTCAGTTGGTGTGGCTGGCCCGATGGCAAGATCAGCTTCCTGAAAGAAAAAAGTAATGGAACGAAAACAAAAAACGAGGACTAAATTATTTAACTCGCCTGGTGGGTGGTGACACACACTTTCAAAGCTTACGTATATCAACGGATATATTTAATCTAATAGCACGTGCTCTTTCCCTATAGTTGCGTAGCTTCATGTGTGTGGGACTACTGCTGTATGTAGGTAGCAGTCATTCTCGACCCTTGTCGAAGCGCTTTCTTACAGTGGTCAAAGGCGCACATGTTTAAATGTGGCTCGAGTGTCGATCAGTGTGTATGTACGACGATTAACAACGTTCATTTGTTGATAACTACTCTAATTAGAGCTTTGATAGCGCCCTTAATTATATACACCCATGCGTGCGCAGGGTTCCAAACGCAAGGCTCAGAGTACCTTCAATCTTGCTTCACCACAGAAAACATCATCTGTGCAGGAAAACCAACCTTCACAATTGAGAACACCGTGCTCAAATGCATCATGACTGTTCTCATGCATTATTGCCTAGAGAATTGTCCCAAACGAAATGGTGAACTGTACAACGCCCCTTATAGTGACGTTGGTAGTTGACTCGTGCAAAAGCGGGGCAGGTGTTTGTCTCCAAACAAAAAATGTTGTCGACCCAACAACATTTTTTGTATTAATATTATGGCTTCGCAGCAGTACAATTTCATAGTGGGGAAAAAAATGCGTGGGTAATTACAAAGAGTCGAAAATTCATTTTTTTACAGTAGAGATGTGTTGTGAAAGACATTGAAAGCGTTTAAAGGGGCAATGACACCCAGTTTTCGACCATAATCTACGTCGTGTCTAAGCGCATTTCTAAGCGCATTTGGTCGAGCACTTACTTTATAATTGAACGTTTTTGTAAACAGGTGAGTGCTGCGAGAGTTGCTTAACACTGTCACTCTCGCGAGCCGTGACGTAACGAGCTCCTTGCTCTGCGAGCAGCTGCATCCAGTCGCACCAATTTGTTCCGCTGTTGGCGGCACGTCTAGTCGAGCTAGTTCCTCTTTCTTCAGCGTGGCATTGAAACTGCACTAGTATCAGCGGCTGAAACTTGTATAGAATATGACGGCTCTGCTTCATGCAGCGCATGACGTCACGCACGCCATGTCAAAATGACGGTCACCGGTGGTTGGCGGTGTTTATATCCAACTTCTAGCGCTTACTTAGCACTGAAATATTCGTTTAGAGTTCATTTGTCACGTGTGTATAGGCATAATAGGCTTTCTACTTCAATATTTAGCTAAAACCACATATTTTTGAGTGATTGAGTCGTGGCCCGTTTAAGGGAGCGTCGTCACGCAGCACTCTCAATATACTACAGCGTTTATCTCAATTATTTATTCGAGAAAACGCCTCACCTGGGTCCCTTATTAGCTTTGAAAAGACTCGTAAGTGCACTTCCAGCCCTTCAGAGACGCTTATGCCGTGGCTACGGTGATCAGCACTTGATCCGCCTTATTCGCGCGGCTTGTGTGTGAGAGGACAATGATGCCTGGTAGTGGGTGCGGGATTATAAGCGTGCATGCTACATTACGCCCATGTTAATGTGTGAACGAATAGGCGAAAAACATGTCCTCCACCCATCCCCTATTTATTCAGTTTTTTCAGTTTGTGTGTTTCACCATTGAACATTCTTGTTGTGATTATAACTTTAACATTTACAAATGAAGGTCGCATCACTGCCCTATTCTCTTTATTGTAAACTTTGCTGCAATACATGTTTGCTTTGCTGCATAGTATTAATGTATTGTAACAAAGCCACTTTTACACAAGGCGATTTATTTATTTTATTTATCTATAGTACCCTCCAGGACCGACGGCATTAAATATAGGTGTGGTAAGCAGGAAATGAGATGCATCAGTAGAGTGGTGATACAATACAGTAAGATAGAAGGCGAATTCTAGGACCTTGTTTTTTTTTGTTAAGCATAAGACGAATGACAACTAACAGACAAGAAAGCCAAGGAAACTATAGGGGATGGTTTTTGCAGTATTTATGATGTAATTGTAAAGAAAGTAAAGTAGGCAGCGAGATAACTGGCAGGACTTGAACCTGCGGCTTTCTAACAACATCGTGTGGAGTTCTACCAATGATGCCCTACCAAGTGAGCCCCATAAAGTGGACGGAAGGACGACCGCCGCTCTACTCAGTTGCTAAAACAGTAAATTGCCAGATCAACTAACTAGCACCAAATTTAGACCCCACTGTTAGCCACAACTTATAGCTCACAAATTTGTTCCGAGCATAACTGAATCATCGCGAGCCTTGAAATAAATGGGCTTGAACAGAGGCCCGGGTGTCTCCTTACGTTTCGGTAGATCATTCCTAGTTGGCCGGCCCAGACGCCCTGAGCGTTGCGACCTGCCCACACCGTGTCTGGGGGAAGCCGGGGAATGATCCTGCTCACAATTACACATGCGCAAAGCCACAGTTATGGGACAGCATGGCTACGATGGTTAGACTATGTAGTCGGTCACAACTGTAGAAGTAAGAGTCATTCCCTCCTCAAAGGCTGATGTACAAAATCCAGAACCAATGAGCGTGCATGTACACCAGACTGACGTCATGAGTCGGACGGCCGTTGACCCCGGCTGCACAGAACGTTGCCGAGAGCAAAAGCGGGAATATTTGTTTAGTCGCTGAGGGGGATCGACTGCCGAATTTCGGTCGTCGGAGCAGGGCCTCCATTGAGCTCTCAAGTTGTGTCTGACTATATTTAATGGCAAGTCATTAATACGAGCGCTGGAGACTTTTTTGAAGTCTCCAGTGTCTTCCCCGTCTTCCTTCAAATGCCTTTACTTCTCACGAATCCCCTCACCTTGATATGCGTCTTGCATTTAGTTCGTCGGGTGTGAGCGATAGCCGTGTGAGCGAGAAAACTTACCGGAATACTCAGTCATCTGTAGTGCATGCATTCTCAAAGTTTGGGCGCAATGACGCACGCGAAGAGTGTAAAAGTATACATGTATTGTTTGCTAAGTGTTTTCTGCCAGAAATGTGTCGATTTCATCCATTTATTTTTGTGAAAATCATTCATTTGTGCTAAAGTCTGACTCGATCCACGCATACAGAACCGTGGTCCTTGAATCAAACTTCCGGTGTGAGGGACGGGGGTATACATTTACGAATTCATGTTTTTCTTGGTTTAATATAGGCAATTAGATGGTGAAATTGTATACTTCATAACCTCTCACGGGGCAAAAGAAAGGGAAATAATACGAATTCATAGGTATTGCAAGAGTGTCTTTATAATTGTCACCCAACTTGAAGCCCATGGACTGCTGCAAAAGCGACAGCATGTAGCCAGCAAGACCGTCGAATGTAGCCGTTCCATCCTTCTCCACTTTGATTCTCGCGAACGGGTACATCTGCAAGAGAAAAGTGCAAGTCACGCTATCCATGACTATTCCTCGGCGAAAGCAAACAGTTCCAAAACGTTGCTATACCATATTGCTAAAAATATTAAACCCGTGCAATTTTTCTCTTAAATTATTTTGTATTTATGAGAAAATTCAGTTATATGAAGCTTCAGCGCTCCATTTTGGCGTGCATGTTCAACTGCTTATAAAGATAATTTCTTCCTTCTTCTCAAAGGGACACTTAGGACAACTATTAAGTCGTCGTTGATTGTTGAAATAGCTGTCCAGAAACACTGTATTGTTAATTTCGTGCCAAAAACGTGCTTAATTTGAAATAAAATCACGTTTTAGTGGTCCGCATTGGGTTAGCACACTTCAAATTACCCAGCGGACCATATCACGTCATTGTTGCCGGGCACAAAGTTGTTCGACTTCATTGCGTGGCAGCTGACACTAGTAGCAGCAGAACGAAAGCAGTGCCAGCCACAGCAGAAACAACGATTTCCATTGACTCCGAGATGGCAGACGTGTTTTGGTTTAACTAGGCCCCGCTAGATGGCACGACCTGTTCATTTTCACCAGGTGAATTTGAAACATCCACGCCAATTCCCATAGTAACGTCCGGCTTTTCCTTTTTTCGTGAATCAAACAGAAACGAACAAACAGCACTTTATTACGTCTCTTGACGCACGGAAGGTTCTTTATTTAGTGCGGCTAGTTTGATTACTAGTGATTAATTGTAGGCGGTTTGTCTGATGTCATCAGGATCATTTTGAGAATGTCCTACTGCGGCGCCTGCAGTCTTGTTCATTTACCTTAATTTCTCATTAAGTAGGTACTGCCGTTTGTAATATTGTCGTTTTAGAGGTTGTCGCACATTGAGCTTTCACTCTCACGTAAATTGTTATTTGACTTTAGTGTCCTTGCTTTAGAGTAATTTGCTTTTGACGCCTATTTTCAGTGAACCAGCACTGATACTAAGCGTGCTGCTACTATACTATAGCATCATTGTTACAAAAAAACCTGTGGCTGCAAACTTAACGCCACGTGAAAAGTCTATAAGAATAACTCCATGCATATATATATATATATATCAGTTTTTGTGTGGAAGGTAAACCTTTGGTTTTCAACTAGGGCAGCAAAAAGCAAGAATTCTATGATACCACTGAAACTGACGTACAGATTGGACAGATGCGCTGACTTATGCAGTATATACATTAGCAGCTGGTGTCCTTGATTTTGGTGTTTAAAGAAACCAAGAACCATCTTTCATTTCAATTACACGTCAGTTCTTCTTCACAGTTTTTTTCTATTAGTGTTTTATGGCAATTCACTGTATTTTTGTTCCTTTAAGAACACGTGATATAAAAACACAGAGACGTTAAGCCGTAATAGACTACGATACCCTGTGGATTACGAAAGTTATGACTGTAATGTCGGACACGCTGTCTCCGCTTATAATGTGTCCTTAAAAGCCAATTATGTCCCTACCACAAAAATGATATGTATTATATGCCATTTCACAGATCGTACTCTCCACAATTCATGCTAAAGGATCTACTACCAAATACTTTATGACTCGGGGAAATCTTTATTTCACCACGTAAAGCTGTGACAGTGATAATATCGCCGTTATACGGCCTCACCGTCATAACCGTGTAATGGTTACACGTCGTAGTAACAACGTAAGAAGGGCGCGTAGTGAATATGTGACTGCAAGAAAAAGTTTTCAATTCAGTGCACTTTGGATAAGGCTCAACAATCCCAGCTCAGAGCGCACGCCCCCTAGGTGAAGTGATTGGATTTTTTGTGCTGCCACCCACGTATGATTGAGCAACTTGCGTAGAAATCGGTGGGTACAATAGCTGCCAACATTTTGTACTTCAAGAAGAAAATACCCGTGGTACCACTTAGGATAATGTGCGTAAGTAAAGACAAATGTAGTACAACGGCGCAGTCTGTGTACCGACGTTTCTCAAACCCTGTTACTGTGTACCTTGAGTGGAGCCTGCAAACTTGTTTACTTTGTGTCAAGCTAAGAGGCGTAGCTTAATCACCGTTTTGTTGCCGGCGCGTTCTTCACCAAGTACCGATAGTTTCTGACGGTGTGAAATTTACAAGAAACCATTTCTATTCTCCTTCGCAATTTGTGATTTTTCAAATAATTCAACTACCTTGGTTGATGAAAGTAAAAAGAAAAACAGTTGAGCAATTGTACTCACCGTGAGTCCTGTCACCCTAAGCGAAAGGTTCGCGTAGCGAGACATCCTCTCACTGCGACAACCAGCCTAGTTTTGCGGTCGATCTGGTTCACAGGCAATTCAGAGTTACAAGCATACGTGCAATTGTTTCTTCACGTCGTTACTCTACCTTTTTTCATGCGTTTATGACATTTGAAAGGTCATTAGGCTTCAAAATGTATAGATATAGCTTCTGCAACAACGAAAAATATACTAGAAATGTAACACCGCTATCACTGCCAACATGTGTAGCGCGTGTAAGCGTTTCCCACGCGAACAGTAAACGGCGAGCGCTGCTGCCCATGGTCCATTAGTTCAAACCAAGACACCGTCAAAAGCGGCGATAGCGTTGTTATCGGGCACTCTGAGCGATGCCTGCTGTGAAAATGTTTTGCAGCCATCTAAATAACGCTTTAACTGCTTGCTCACGTGTATACTGCAGCAAAGTTTCACGGAAAACTGAGTGTCATCTTAGCTGGTGCTTCGCGTGCGCACTCAGTGGTTTTTATAGATTTTAAAGCACCCTTCACAGGGTATGTCACGCCGCCTGACGAAGCAGTACTACAAAATCAGGAAGGACGTCTACGCTTTGTGCCGCGACAAAACCGCAGCTGTTGAGCAGTGATAAGAAGGAACAGAGTGCGATCTGTTGTAGTACAGAGTTTTGTGGAGACGTGACTTGTTGCTTGATTACTTGCTTTTCAGTTTTTGAAACGAAGTTTTCGAGGGGATGTAGTTTGTCGGTCCCTTTCACTCCAGAAAACAATAAAGCTCAGCTTGAAAACGATAACGTTTATAGATGGCAACTTGACGTAGAGTGGATAAGACACACAGAAACAATATTTCACATTGCCTTCTACGGCGCCTTTTTGTTCATCATCTGCAAGAACTGATATGAACACGACGATGAAACACCTTACAAACACCCCCAAAGTTGGATGAAGTACCGTTACGTCTTCTTTCGGAATCAAAATTAAACTGGCCAACGAGGTGGAGCTCACTTACCTTTCTTTTTACGCCTGTGACGCGTTTGCTTCTTATGTACCGTGCCAATTCGAGCTAAGTTCATGGAGCCAAGTAAATCTCGTGCGAGTTCAGATCTCTAATGAGGTGAAGCCAATGGTCAACTTTTTTCTTTCTACGAGTCATGTCTGTAGTAAGGTAGAGCCGATGCTTCCAGCGCCAGCTTTTTTTTTGTTTTTTTTCATACTCTGTGCCCTCTTAGCGCCTTGTTAAGCAAACGCATCGATAGCTCGACGCTACCATCCAGCTTCCCACTTCCATTGCGCAATTGTCACAAGACGAATCTTAATTACCCGAGGAGAGGGGTTCATATGCGTTGCAGTCATAATACCGTAATAACGTCACTGTTGATGAAAAGAGCGTATTGTCAAGATACACGCACCCTATACATACGTGTACCCTAACTGCTTTGCGAGCCCTTACATATATATGTATACCTTTGAAAACAAGGCGCGAAACAGACATTCACAAGAACTAGGGACACGGGACGGACGCCCGAACCGGACGTCTCTCTCGTTCTTGAGAACGCAGGCTTTACACCGACTCAATGATTTTAGAAGATTTGTTTTGTGGAAGCCGGCATGTTGATGGAGAGTTCACGAAAGGTAAAATAACTGGCCTTAATTTTCACTGTGAAACTCTGGAATTGTATTGTTGACCATGATCGCGCTGCGATGTGCTCATGTGCTAGGTATCCGTGCTTGCTTATGCGCTATTGTGTGTTCACCAGGAAAAAGATGACATCGGGCTTTAATCCTAAAACAGTTTTAATTTTTGTTCAACAAAACTTTCTTTCATATATAAATCTGTATAGATTTTCTCGAAGATTGAGGGGATGCATTCTCTTCGAGAAACTACATTCTCCTCGTTAGCTCATTGGAAAAACTGCCATCGAGAAAGGGGATGAAGTTGGGCAGTCTTTCCTTCAAAGTGTGGTTCGAAAATACCGAAGAAGCTGAACAAGCTCCATAAACAAGCCCAGAAGCAGAACTCCGGAAGTTGTTTTCGCAGAACCGAGTTATTCTCGATGACTAAATTTCGCGCGCGACACTGTACGAAGCTACTCGCCACACCTCACACCAAAAATAAATTGTGTATTTGGGGAGTATTTCTGCCTCTCAACTGTAATCTTCCCCTCCTGCCTTAGCTTCCCCCGCGTCATCACCGAGTTTCAGCACACTTGAGTCACCGACTCCCCAATACTCCCCAAATACTCGACTTTTTCACAGTTGACCAGCTTTAGCGCCCCATCACCCATGACACCTCATCGAAAAACGCTGCTGCCCCGTCCGGGCTTCACGCACGTGATCAGTTGAGCATCATAACCACTAGATTACAGTATTGGGTGTCGTCAAGGTTTCAAGAACTACTAAACGAGATCAAAATATTTGTTTGTTGCCGCAACGTTCTTAAAGGCCCGTCGGGCGCGCTGATCACGCGCAAGAGTCAGTCGGGCAAGGCGGCTACGGACACGGGCGGCGGCGGCGCCTCGTGGAGGAAGTAGAGCGCCAGTCCGAAGCAGAGGAACGAGGCCATCTTCAGCGCCAGGATGAGGAAGTAGACGTTGCGGTTGAGCAGCATGTTGTCGTAGATGGCGCATGCGCCCTGCGACGAACCACACGGCTCCTCCCACAGCACGCAGCTTGCGTCGATGGTGTGCCCGAATGCGGCGCCCGCGGGTATTAACCCTGAAACGGTTTTACAGACAATCAAAAAAAAAAAATCAGCGACACAGTACAGACCTATTCCACGTTGGTGTAAACAGTGGTAGGCACCGTCGACTTACCGAGGCGCTCGTAGTGACGTCACAGCACGCAGCACAGTCGCAAAGCTCGCCACCAACGTCTATCATGATCACGTGACAACTGGCACAGAAGCCTCAAAGCTGCCTCCGAGCACAGCGCGTTGTGCTGTGCTCCGACGCGATGTGCTGCCTGTTGTCACGTGATCATATTCAGGGCGGTAGCAACCTTTGGGTGGGGTGGAGCATACGTGCCGAGACGTCGCTACAAGCGCCTCAGTATGTCGACGGCGCCTACCACTGTGTTTACACAAACGTGGAATAGGTCTATGGGTGCAGTATCATCGTCAGCCTGGCTGCGTCCACTGCCGGGTAATAGCATCTCGCATGTTTCACCAATCGATCCGGTCCTGTGGTTGATTGCTGCAGCCACGTTATCGACGCAAGCTTCTTGAAACTCATCTGCCCACCTAACGTTCTGCCCCACCCTCGCGCTTTTGCGTTCTCTTAGAATCAGGTATGTTACTCTTAATGGCTAACGGTTATCTTGGCCACGTTCTACACAAACGGCTTTTATCCATTTCTTGTCCTTGATTGTAATTACGATGTCCATAACACCTGTTTGCCCCTGACCCCTTTTGCTTTTCTTATGTCTCTTGAGGTTACACCAATCAATGTCCCTTCGTTGGCTCGCTGCGTCGTCCTCAACTTTATTCATTTTACTTTAACTTTGTTCGTAAGCATCCAGCTTTCTGCTCCGTTTACTGGTAAAATCCCGCTATTTTACACGTTTCTCTTGAGGGACAGTGGTAAACTGTCATTCATGGTTTAAGAATGCCCGTCAAATTCACTCTATTCCATTCTTAATTTTGCAGTCTTGGTCTCATGGGGGAAATAGGGCAGTTACAAATCAGGAATAATCTACGCCACGACATGACAATGATTCAGAATTATTGTATCATTGGATGGGTGGTTAGGTTTAGCCTCTTCTTTTTGGTGAACTCTGACGGGGGTACAAACGAAGTTTCGCGTTTTTAAATAACAGCGGACTTCCACAAAGTCGTAGCCACGCCATTAAAGCACGGAGGCATGATGGCTCTGTTTTCCTGTGCCATTTTATTACAGCTTCACGAAACACCTCGGAACTATAAAGCCCGTCCCTCAACTGACCGCGAGATTTCCATCCAAGGACTATATAACACCCCTTAATCAGTCACCTGCGGCGTGCATTTATGTATAAAAATCGCTGTCCTATAGGAATAGAGAATTTCTATCTGTATGCTCTAGCGTTATTGGTACTCTATTTTTCCCATCTAGATGGCTGCTATCGTGCAGATATATATACTTCTCGCTCACCGAAAGCCCGCACAATGATCCATTGAATTCCGAGGCCAACGGACTTGTATTTCTCAGGAATGCACCTGCGTTGAAAACACGTCATCGGAGCAATCGTTTCAATGCTGCAGGACCACAGCTAATGGTCACGTGTTTCGTATTCACGGCTTTTAAATAACCGAAGAGACAAAGCACCCATTTGTTATATTGTCGATATGAAGCTGATTCCGCAGATACGGTCCCAGGAGTATTGGTACCGAAATACCAACGCCTTATGGCACCAGGGATATCTATCCCAGGATTCCATGCATGGACACGTGGTCTCACGCATAGAGTTTTTAAGATACACTAGAGAGAACTCTGGCGCTAGTGTCTATTGGAGCTGCAACGCCTGGCGGTTCAGCGAGCATGGGAATGATCCATGGGTAGTACACACATTTGTCCAATCTTCGTACTTCTGGCCTGCTTTTGACTCATGTGTGTTCATGTGGCTTGGAGCTGTTTTCTCACCAAACAAAAATGAGCAAATGTCCAGCGGCTGCGCTTCGCGACCTTATTTCTTTTTACTTACTTTTCCAAATCGGGTCACGAAGTTCAAAAGGGTTGATTCTTTCTTTCAAAACAAAACCGAAACAGCAATAAACGAAGCTGCAAGTACGATTCGCCGCTCGCAAGTACGAAGACTTGGCAAATGTGTGTACTACCCATAATCCCCATGGTCGCTGAATGATCGCAGCGACAGAGTCCTCTCTAGTTAATTATAGGAAACTCTATATTCTCGAGGATATTGGTCCCAAGACACCAGGTTCCCACGGAAGCATGGTACTACGGACATCAATCTCAGAATCCCACGGGCACATGGTCACAGTGATATTGGTCCCAATATCCCACGGACACATGGTGCGAGCGATGTTTCTCCCAGTATTCCAGGGCCACTTGGTCACAGGGTAGGCATCTGATTCGGATTAAGTTTCCTCGAAAGCGAAATTGCGCGTTCTCCTTTCACATTAGGGATTTCTGCATTGTGTGTGCAGTGTTCACAGTCTTCGAGCAGTCTGGCCTATTTACTCCCACGCAAAAGTCCACTAGCTTACCAACAATCTATGTCGTATAGGCAGCGCTGCATGTCAAAATACATAAAACTAATGACAGTTAAGCTAGATTGGTAGGACAACTGCCCCAGAAAGGTGGTGGTTGCGTATTATATTTCCGGGGCAGAAGTAACATCCAACAGCTAAGCTGCCTGAACTAAGTATACCAAAAAATCCACGCACAATACAACAACCATTCCATGAAAACACGGGCCTGGATTCACAAAAAAAAAGTGTTGCGCCAAATATTTTCGCAAGCAAATATGTCAGCCAATCACGACGCGAGAAATACGCTTAACGAAGTCGGCTGACACGATTAACAAGTGTCGTGTATTCAGCTCACAGCATACAGACTGTCCCCTTTATTCAATAATCGTGATAAATCAATAGCAACGACAGCAGCAGCTATGGGCTTCATCGGTGTCCATATTAATTGCCGACAAAAAGGGTTCAGTTGGCATGCAAATGCTTCGTGAAGCTCTCGCTACATCTTACGATGATGGCGAAACGCGCTATACCTGAGAATGGCTGCGACGGCAGGCGTGCTCAGGAAGAAAGTGGCGAACACGATGGCGGCCAGGATGGGTATGAAGACGTTGACCAGGCCACACGGGTTGGGGCACTTGTTTCGCACAGCGTCGATGGAGACCGTGGTGCCCGGCACCGTGCCGAATGGGCTCGCGGTGCTCCTGTGGCCATTGGCTGCGTCGCCCCCTCGTGCCAGCGAAGGCGCCCAGGCCGTCTGGTTCACACACAGGCACTGCGAGTACGCCTGCGGGTGCAAACGCAGTTATAACTCTCGTTGCTATACCTTCCAGACCACTCTTGGCACCCTTCCACACCACCGATGCGAGTTTCACATGTGGTGTTTAACATCCCACATGTATGTGGTGTTTAACATCCCACATGTATGTGGTGTTTAACATCACAAAACCAGTACATGATTATGAGAGACGCCGTAGTGGAGGGCTCCAAAAATTTTGATCACCTGGGGTCACCGATGCGAGTTGTCCGAAAAAGTGATAAAAAATAAAGTATACATCTGAAAGGAATAGAATTGGTTCATAAGGTTGTATGTTATAAAGTGGACATTAATACTTGTCATAGAATAACGTTGGATAATTAGTAGAAGGTAGTATAAGCAGCAATTAAAGGATAAACAGTTCGGTGAAATGATACGAAATTGATGGTTGTAGTTCCGGTGAAATGTTAAGTCGAAAGCCTTAAATGCCGCGTCAAACGAGAAAAGTGACCGTCGGCGTCCACGCGAATCATGCAAAAAGCCAAGTGATTCGAAAAAGCACGGTTTGGTGATGTCATCACAGGCAATCATAGCGTGGTCCAAGCTGTGCCGGTCCCGGAAGCCATGCGATGCCAGCTAATGTGTACAAAGCCTTCCGGGTTATGGCACGGATTAATCCATTGATTGATAAAGAAATATTGGGAGATCCTTGAGTTTCATCCTTAGGAGTTGAACTCGATAGCGATATCCTGTCGCCAGTGCATACTTGAAACGCTTAGTTTATTTCATGGTGTTACTCGAGAAGTTTACACTGTATATTACTACAATGTAATCGGTATAGATGAAAGTGACTCGTGTCAGCGAAGCTTTCGCACTGCTGCATTCTATGTAATGGTAAGCATGCTCTAAACAATGAGGAATTATGGTAAGCATGCTCTAAACAATGAGGAATTATTCGCGTGAAGTATACAGCTTTTAACTTGCTGTGAACCACGTAGTTTTAAAGGAATACGCGCAGTGACGTGTGTGTCTTTTGTAATAGGCAGCCGGCTTTAAACCGCGATGTCATTATGATAATCACGTGTTCGGGCGCCCGAAAGCAATGTACGCTTGCACCACGCTGCGATATTACATGCATTGTGATGCCTGTATACAGGACGCATGTGTTTGTAAAGCATGCAACTTATTTTCGGGGCATTTCCAAGCAGGGGAAGCTATTTTCTTCTATTTCCAAATATACGCCTGGATGTCGATGTGGTAGAACGGCTACTTGCAATGCAAATGGCCTGGTTTCAATTTTCGCTCTGACCTGGATTTTTAGATGCGGAGCATCTAATACTCGAGGCTTGTAGTGCGGCGCCGTCCGCAAGCTTCCTTTTCCTTCTTCCACCATCTGTGCATCCCTTCCTCCTCTACACACCGCGCGCGCTTCACTCCTCCACCATCTGTGCACCCTTCCTCCTCTACACACCGCGTTCGACATCTACAATTCTCCTGATTCTCCAGTGGACGCGCATGCGCCGTCGCGCTTCGAGAACATTCAACAGCTGACAGTGCATGCGCCGTCGCGCTGTATATATACTCAAGGTCGGCGCTCGCTCGCTCAGTTGCCGCTCGTCGGTTGGTTTGTACGGCGCGTCGACGTCCAAGGTCGCGGTGAAATGAATTCCAACGAATCCACAAACACAATGATCGACGTCCCTTCGACCAGCGCCGCCCTTTCGCATACGTGTGTACGTGTTCACTCATTTAACACCCCCCCCCCCCCCTACAACCACGTTAAGCAATTTAGCCATCGACCCAAGTAAGTCGCAATTTAACACCCCATTTCACAACCACGTTAACCAATTTAGCCATCGACCCAAGTAAGTCGCACTTTAATACCCCGTTAACCAATTATATGCTCCGCATCCTCCTCAGTGTTCCCCCGAGGGAAGCTGCGGGCATTTTTTTAAATATTTATTTTATTTGCATTTACCTAAATTTTTCCGTCACAGACAAGATAATTTTTTGCTCCCATCCAACAACGCCGACGCCGACACCGACACTAGAATTTCTTCAAAATGAGCTCTTTAACGCTGTAGCCTTCAAAACAAGATATGGCTAACAGTCAATCAGAAGTTTGCCGATATATAAAGGCAATGCATGCACCACACTCAGACCTTTAACTCGATCATTAAGGTTGCTTTGATTTTTTCCTATCCTATATTCTGTATTCCTGGGTATTGCAAGTTATCGGCTAGCCTTGATCGGTTAGAAAATTTTCGTCCATGGTGAGAGCCGTATAATATTGCTACTTCACGACGCTCTTGTTCTGCGATTACTTGTTCGTTTGTGGTACAGTGGACAAAATTCTTTAGCTGTATAAGCTCGTTACCGTATTTACTTGAACGAGTTTATTCCATATTTTTGCTCGCGTTGCCACACAATATCAAATTTCCATTTTTTTTTTCTTCCTGTTCAAAATGACATGTCACCCCTCGCGTGGAAATCGGGGTTGCACCGTAGTTGTGCAAATATGGTATTTTCATGAAGCACACTTCCTCTCGAAATAAGCTTTCACTTGAGCGGTTATTCCCGAATTTAAATAAGCAAGGTCACAGTAACCTTTCCCAAGCGTCATGAAGTCAATGGTTAGCCTATACATTTTCAATTATGTAAATGGTATCGCGTTATTGCGAAGTTTGTCTTTTTTCTCAAATACCTCACAGCGGGAATTCCAACTCGTGCTCTTCGTAAAAGCGTACCAGCCGTCCAAGTATCATCATTTTGCATTTCATGCATTCAAATATTGCATTTACATAAGCATGAGTGCCACACACTCATGCATATTATGCATTTTAAATACCATGGAGTTTTCAACTACATCAAGAGTATAGCATTGCAGCTGCATTCTTCTACCGATTATAATTGCAATGAACTTCTTATTCACAAGGTTCTTGCAGCCACAAAAGCCTAATGCTTTCAGAGGTGTTTGTCCACGTATTGTTCATATAACTTGAGAACCGAGCGTTTAGAATGCTCAACTTGGAAATTATAACTAATAGACTACCCAATTATAAACCGTAGGCCGTGTTTTCCCACATCTTTTTTTTTTTTTTTCATGCTCGGTTGTCGGTGCCAGCACCAGCCTCCTCGCATAACATCGCTCTCACGAGCATTTTAGGCATTGTGACAGACTGTCATTTTGCTGACATGATAACTAAAGGTTGCCATAAAGATTTCGAATCGACAGAGGTTCACGCGAGACATGGTGGCATAAGGTGACGAACAGTTGTCAGCATAGGTGATGTGGTAGACTACTTGAAAACAGGTATCCGGGAGATGCATATGTCAACCAGGATTAAGGACTTATCACAACGGGACTTGCCTTCGTCAAGGTTATGATGAGGGCACCCCGTCCCAGCCTAACGCAATATTGGCGAATGCAGTACCTTGTAACGCCAAGCTCAATAAAAAAAAACTAGATATCACTAATTATTGGGTTAATGAGTAATGCAGATATATACAATGTCCCGTAGATGCAGTATAAGTTCCTAGCAAATTTTCTTACATAACTAAGCCAATTTTGTGTCTTATGCGAATTCGTTATAATGAGGTATATATATTTATGTGAAACAACGCCACCACCCACCCTGCTGTTCGCCGTGGCGTACTCGCGCAGGCAACCGGCAAAGCACGGCGAGTAGTAGGTGTAGCCGTCGCGACCGCAGATGGGATTGAAGCGTGTCGTGGAGCAGCTGCAGCGGCTGTTGCACGACTCCCTCAGAGAGACGTTCACACTCGCCACACCTGCACTGCGGGGATGAAAAAAAAACAGAACATCGTTCATAGCTTGAACCCCCTAAACACCGCAGTCAACTGTGTTATATGAAATAAGACTACAAGTTAACTCACTTAGCATTCAAAGTGGCGTAACCCAACAGAACCCTGGCGAAAGGAAGATGCAGATGCTGGAGCCAACAACGCAGCATACGTGTGGTCTGTCACATGAACCGAGTATAGCGAGAACACACGTACAAATGTATGAGCCGCAAGCAAATCCCAGTCAAGATAGGGTGCGGGTGGTCACACCCGGCCACGCAAAGCGCGCGGTTCCTGGAAGAACCCCCCGCTCCCCCCTGTCCGCATACCCACTTTTATAGTGCGGTACTACTTTAGAAATCCGCGGCAATACCTTCTGAAATGTGGATGCGAACAAGCCTGCACCAATGGGCGCGCACTCCTGACTGACGTCATGAGCCGGATGACGCAGTGACACCACCTTCACAGAAGATTGCTAAGTACATAAACAGGATTTTTTTTTAGTCGCAAAGACATTCGGCTGCTGCGGTTCAGCAACCTGGGTGTCGCTTCTTCAGACTAACTTATATCCGGGGACAGAACCCACGTGGGTGATGTGCACTTTATACGAAACGACAGGGCGACGGAAAAACTGCACATGGCATTTGTTTCCACATAACTGCTATCGCAATAAAATGTCAGTATATATATAATGAGATAGCCTGCGCTTACACTCCGACTTCGTACTGGAGGTTCCGGTAGGGAATGTTGTCGCAATGGAATAGCAGCACCGAGACCAGAACGATGGGCACGAGGAGCACGAGCACGCAAAGGCGCACGATGCCCGCGGCGCCCAGCTGGAAGCGAGAAATTACCATGCCTCCTAACATGACTCCCACCATGGCCGTCGGTATGGTCACGGAGCCTGCGCACGAGACATGGACGCATTCGAGGAAGGCGTTGGCGTTATTGAAAAAGGAAATTTCACTGATAAAATCGTAGCAAGAAGCAAAGAATGAATGCAATTTGTACGATTGTCCATCACAGTTTACCCCTTTGTTCTGTAATCATCCATGGCTCCTGAAAACAAAGTTCTCTCTCTCTCCACATGGCTCCTGAAATTTAGCCCATTTGGCTCAATGATGAATCACGTAAAGTATCGGTACAGCTTTCAATACATGCTTTACTTGTGCAATCTACAGCGATTTCTTGGTGGGAGAACTGGCAAGGCTGCAAAACACGCGCAGTTTCGTGAACGGCGCAAAGAAACAAAAAAAAATTGCGCGAGAGACGATAAAGCAAGACGGATGTGATCAGGAGACGCGCCTTGCAGTCATCTCTTTTATCCTTTTCCCGTCAGTACCATAATGTACCGTCTTCTGTTTTACTATACCAAAAGCGATGTTTTTAAGAAAGTGTTTTCTGCTGGGCGACCTTCAATTTTAAGGCATTCTGTGAAATATCTACAAGTTGCCTTTGTTATATACGGAATGAAATTTGCATCCAATTCATCAAAATTTCTAGGGTGGAAACATAACGACTCACACTCTTGAAGCAAGCTCTGATTTGATATCGCATACAGAAAGCCGCATGGTTGACTTATGGCACACACTTTAAGCAGAAAGCACGCTGCTCAAACAGAAAAAAAGACGCACAAAATCAATGATGATGATGATGATGATGATGATGATGATGAAATAACTTTTGCAGGAGAGACCAGGGCACTCCTTGGAGGCGGCGCTTATTGCTGAAACGCGAGAGGCGACGGCCTGTAGAGCACGTTCAACGCAGGCTCGTCGCGCCATCTCGCTACGCACGACAAAAACGCGCTAAAGTTTCGGAGCTCAGAGGACTGTCAAACGGTGCATGGTGTATATAAATGGCTTGCTCTTAGAAGTGTGGCAGCTTAAGCTAGTTGGTATAACATTACGATAGTTATAGCGCGAGAACAGAACGACGACAAAAAGACAAAAAGACAGAGAGTCAAAGCGCCCTTCGTGTCCTTTTTGTCTCTTTGTCGTCGTTCTGTTCTCACGCTATAACTATCGTCAGGCTTGCCCTTAAATAGTTAGAAACGGTTCGTTATGTGCCGTGGTGGTTAGCGTCGCGAGCTGAGATGCGCGAGGTCGCTAGTTTGACTCCCAGCTGCGGAACTTTTCCTTCTCTTTTTTTTTGCTTTGCAATCTGTTAGTATGTATGTTACAACGTTATAATCATGACGGAAATACATCAGCGGAGCCGTGGTGGGCACCGGCATAAAGTGCATGTTATTGGATTCAGTGCTTTCACTTTTCATAACTCAGTATCACTCAGTACAGCAGCAACAAATAAAACGTCACGCAGGCATAAAGTGTGTGCTAGGAGAAAGCGCCAAATTACTCGACTACCTCTCTCTCTCTCTCTCTCTCTCTCTCTCTGACTCTCTCTCGACATCACTATATTGTAAATATGTTACAGAGTCTACGTGCATTGGTTTCCTTAACGCTGGCCTTGAACTGGATAGTATATAATGTTGTAAAATGTTATAAAGCTCGCGTTAATACAGCGTCAATATATCAAAACAAAGCGGCAGTATACATGCAGCAATGCAGGCACGTATGACGTCCATCAGAAGAAATCGGACAGGATCAAGTAATTGTGTGGCACGTTGTTTTAGCTCTCGTGTGACGCTTTACCACAACCGTAGTTAGCGCTCGGTGTACGTACCCATAATCATTGAAGCCGTGGACGCGGTCATGCTAAACTGCGCTTGTAGCATCTTCACCAGAAATGATGACAGGCCGCTTGCAACCATCACTGCATATTAGAATGAACATTATACAAATTACTCGCAAAGATGGCAAAACGTAACCATGTGATTATACAAATTTATTGCTCCTTCGTGAACGTTTTCATGCGACCAATCGTCACATATCAAATTTGTTAAACCATAAAACTCGCGTTTCGTGTGTATCCAATTTCAACGACTAGACATCTCGATTGTGAGGACAGACGTTTGAAACCTTGACATCTTCATTGAAGACGAAAAAACTCGCCACATACATAAAAAAATGACTCTGGCAAATGCCGCCAGATGAAGGAAGGGTTATGAATGCATAACCCTTCAAGTCACGGTGTACACAAATGGAGACGCCAACTTCAATGGCACCTCACACGCCACGTATTTCATCAAATGGCTTGAAACTTAGCGTGCACACTCGTGCAGGCCTCCTTAGTGGACAGTTAGTGATTATTTAACTTCAATATACTGCGTATTGCTGCAGAGGATCTCTTTGCTAGATGCAATACCATGTTCAACGATTGTTCGACGTGTCGCATTCCAAGACCAACGGGAAAAATATTTTTGTGCTTCGCTCAAAACAAATGTAACCAAAAATACACTGTGCATGCATTGCAGGCCTAGCAGAGGATTCTTTTCATGCAAGTACTGAGGCTGACTGGTGGCAGAATGATAAAGTAACTAGTCACTCACTGATTAACTTCAATTACATAAATATTTCTTTCGCCCATCTTTAGCACCAAGATACCAGGAAGCTTATACCGATTTTTCAGTGAGAAAGCTTCACGGTTGCTATCAGATTCAAACCCAGGACCAGGAGGGTTTTTTCGTTAACTTGGGAGCGTTGGCAATCTGCCCAGTATCGCAATGTAACTGCAGCGCCTCTGCGCGAGGCGCCTGCTGAAAGCTGTCAATTTACTCTTGCTGAAATCGTGCCCGGAGACTACTGAAATCCTGAATGACTGCTAAAAAAATACTGAAATACCGACTGCTGAAATTCGCCCATTCAGTAGCACATCAGAAGTCACTGTCACGTGTTGCATTCGGTGCTTTCTCCTTTGTATGTTACCTCTTTTTCCCTCGCCCACCAGCCCCCTTTTTTGTCTTATTCGTTTCAATAAATTCGGCTCTTAGATGCGATTCATCCGTGGAGTCTAGTTCTCTGTTTTTTTTCTGTGTTCTCAAGTTCACCACGCTGCCTTTACCTGCAGTATGTTCCAGCAAACCCCTACGCAAGCTCTTCTGCTAACAAAGCGAGGCCTTCCACTGAGCCGTGTATACTTACGCTCCGCGGAACCGGCAAAGCAAACAAGGACGAACGGCTTTATGCTCAACAAAGACAGCACTGTTTCCTGCAGGTTTCCTTGCGATTGGCCCAGGGGCTTCTCCTGGTCGTCAAGCTTCTTTTCTGCCATGGCGATAGCGTGATCTGCGAAGAAATCAGTTCGATTAGACACGACTCGAAACAGACGAGACGGCAGGCGTCTGCTCAACATGCTATACATAACATAAGGATGTGCCAGTGAATTCAATGCCCGCATTTGTCTTTAGATTTCACACGAAAACGATTGTCACTTGTTCACAGAGCTGTGTTTAGCGTTGGCAATACGCTGTACGAGGGGCTCTTTTTTCTCAGACTCGTGGGTTTAATTAACGACTGTCTAGACACAGCACATCGTTCACGTTTTTCATTGTGGCTTGAGTGTTGTGCAGCATGTTTGATTTTATTCTCCACTGGTACCAAATTGATTACACTTACAACCCCGTCTGGCGATAAAAACATGGATCCATAAGAAAATGAAGATCGACTGTTCCTCTCGAACATTATTACTTGAAGGTGAAATTACTTTGTGATCAGTAGTACGGAAATTCCCTCTACTGATTTCTAAAAAAAATGCTTCAGTGTTTAACATACTCAGATTCTGTTAGAATGAAATGTTCTATTCTTTGTCTGGTACGGTGGAATGCTATAAAGGTATACTTTGCCTTTTGCAAAAGCTCTTTATAATCAATAGGCACAGCACACATGACTTCTAATTAGTTCATTTATTTGCATCTTGTCTAAGAATAGAAAACCTAAGGAAAACAGGTGTGTTCTTATTTATGTATTTGCCAATTCGTAATGGCATTCATTGCTCAATAATAAAAATCTTATTCATATCACCACTTCAGCTCTACTTCTACTTCTGGCTTTCTTCAAGTCTGCCCGACGGCAACCATGTTCGGTTTAGAAGTGGTAATGACGAGCGAGGACAGTTGCAGAAAATAAAAATCTGTACCAACAGCCTTCAACACCTCTTCAACTGCCTTTGCAATGAGTCCTGACGTATTTAATTCAAAGCTCGAATTCTAAACACCAAATGTTTGGCGTCCGATACGCACCGGTACACACCCCCAGAGGAATCTATCATTTCATTTTTTTTTACATATACCGAGGACTCACCTGGTAGCTCCGCCGGCAGGAAACTAACGGGCAAGGCGAGAGCGAAGCACAAGAGGCCAGCGTAGAGAAAACTCAGCCACCAGGCGCCAACCCACGCGGTGCTCTCGCGCGTCAGCCCGAGCCTGCGAATTATCAATCGATCAATCATGTGGCATGCATTACAGTAAGATAATGAACACAAGGACAAGAACAAAACGCTTCTATCTAGCAGCTTGACAAAGGTCCTTGCCCCAATTCCTGTCAGCCAAAAAAGCAACGTACCCTGCATATATAGTTTTGCGTTTCTATTAAACATGTCTGCTTGTAATATGTAGCACAGTAGCATTATCAAATGAATATGGTCGCAAATATTGCATACTTGGTAATAGTTATTCGCAGCAACGTACAGGTGCTTTCGAATTAGTTTCTTACAGCGTTGGATTGACGCCTTGGTCGACGTAGTACTTCAAGAAGTGCCCGTTGACGACGAATCCTGTGGCCGGCCCCACAACGGCACTTGCTTGAAAAGCGGCTGCAGAAAACACGCACCCAGTACGAGTGTGGCGATGACAGAAGTTCTATAGACGCCAACTTCATCGTATGTTTGACCGCAATTGTTGTATGAGTCATGACCCTGGACCCGAAGCTCCAGGGGGCAAACTTGAGCTGAACAACTAAACGTACAGTTTCCTTATAAAACTATCTGGTATGTTCACAGTCAACGCTGAACGAACCGCATGAATTATACCCTTAGATGATATGTCACACAGGGTCATGCGTGTGCGGCTGATGTATATCTTGCTGTATTCAGCACTTTAATTGCCTTACATGAACCGAGAATGTCGCTGCAGCCAAATCGTAATTACCAGCGTTACCTCTTATTCAAAGGCCTTCCATTTTCTTCCTGCTGTTGATAATAACATTGATATTAACCCTATATTTAATGCACGTAAATAGGAGACGAATATTACAAGTGCATGCCTTACAATTCTTGAGTTGTTAATTAACTTTTCGGGCTCACATACGCTGACGTATGCCACCACTCGAGCAACACAGCAGCTTACTAAGGACACCGACGGCCTTTTTGGGCGCTTACCGATGTACTTGGAAGACACTGATCGTCGGAAGTTCTCGTCCAAGTAGGCGATGCCCAGTGTGAAGTAGGGTGCCGTGCCGATGCCATTGATGAAATTGCCGATCCAAAAGAACCACTTGTACTCGCGCAGGTCACCCGCGCCGGGATCGCACTCGGGGACGCTATCGTTGGCCGCGTTGCTCGCCGCCAGCTCGCAGGTGTCGGGCCTCGGCTGGCTGAACGAGTACGGCGGCCCCACGAAGTACGGCAACGCCATGGTGAGCGTCCCGACGCCCATCATGCACGTGCCGAATGCCATCATCATCGGCTTGTTCTTGTCCTTGCCGAAGTGCGTAACCGGTAGGAGCACCTGTAACGGCAAACGAAAGTACCCGAAGCTGTTGCCCCTAGAGGGGTACAGAACTCTCTACAGAAGGAGGAAGGGACACGTTTCTCCACAAAGCCTCCCCACCTCTGGCAGAGTCCTAAAGAAAACAAGCTCCGAATGGTATGCAAGAACGAAAAGGACGTGACGACATGTTTGTCACAACCACTGGCTACTTTTTCTCGGCTTTCCGGGATCAGATCGGAAGTGTAATGCTAATTGAATGCAATGTCTGGTGTCTTACATCGCTATTATCGTAAAAAAAGCATGCGTATACTCATAACTCTGGGCAATAAATGTGACGTAAAGAGTTCGACAGAGTAAGGGTATGGCGCAGAACTGGTGCCCCGCTTTAGATGACTAGTAGAAGTGGCCTTAGAGCGTGGGGCAGATCAGTGCGATGATGCACCAGACACAAGGACATCATATTTAACAGAGAGAAAGGAGGAGAGGTCGCATGAAGAGCGCGCCTCGGGCCTGCTCCTCCTCTCCGTAGTAAGGGTAAAAGGGAAAGAGATAAAGGGAAGCGTGAAGTACAATGAGTTACTGTACACACGTTGTCCTGCTGACCACAAATTCCATAAAAATCGCTCCTTATAATAAGACATGCTGCCGATAATATGAATTAGGAGTTGCAACGTGTGGCTTATATAGCTTGCTTAGCTTCTTGCTTCGTACGCCGTCACCTACGGATAAGAGTAATTGAAATGAGAAACAGGGCAGCCAACAACTGTGCCGACTCTAGCAGATCGCCGTCGTGTCACTATATACTTACAAGCACTGCATACACTATCTGCGACATCAATGAAGGACAGCACACGCAAACCTGCAGGTATGCACTAAGCAGCTATATTCAACAGCCTGAACGAATATCTACAAAAATTAACTGCGCGTCTGCAGTGCACCCGATGACCTCACGAGAGCGAAGGCCACGAGTTTCCTCCCCTTTCAAACTTTCTTGGCTTGGCCGTCACAGGCCTGCACTTATCACATGCGAGCTGGCTAAGCCCAATGAACCAAAATTATAGCGTAAATGAATTTGCCTCAAAATGTATGATATGCGACAGTTTCGCTCCCCCACCCTTCTTACAATGTGTTCCTGCTGGTTCCATCATGGTCAGCGTGGAGTACGCGAGTATAGGCCTGTAGCCAGGATATTCTTTCGCGTGGGAGGGCACTTACTGAAAGCCTCAGCTATTCAAGAAAATAACCTTGACTTCGGTAATTATTACATCCGCATTGAAATTTCGATAAAGGTAGAAAAGTGGCGGCTATATAGACCCACCCTCTGCATATAGGCCTGGCGTGAAGCCATCTTGAGACCCGGACTTCCCGCGTAGCCAGTAGAATGGAGATGACGAGTAATTAGAACGCCCAATTCTGGCGCCATTTCAAGTGTAATATATTTAAAGTAGTACACGCGAGCCTGAGACATTTCAAGTGTAATATATTTAAAGTAGTACACGCGAGCCTGAGACATACGCAGGAACCTGCATAAAGTCGATTACGCGGCCGCCCCCAGGCCTCAACTATCTGAAACTCGTGGTATATATAGTTGACTTCTGCTCTTCAGCAGATTCCGAGAAAACAGTTTACACACAAAGGCTACAGCAGCGTTTAAGCTCGTCTGGCCGATGTGAAACACGCCAGTGTGTCCACGTGTGCTTGAGAGCGCGCACCATGAGCGAGGCGACACTGTAGATGCTGCCGATGAGTCCGGATTCCACGCTGCGCAGCTGATAGCGCTTCTCGAGCGTCGCCAGGTTCGAGTTGACGCAGCCATTGGTGATGAGGCCCTGGAGGAAAGCGCAGCAGCAGAAGAACGCAACCACGCAGCCTGGTCGCCGCATGCCGCCCAACAAGCGGCCGCACGCCGGCAGCAGCGGCTCGACGTTCGCCGGCGCCAGGGGAGGCGACGACACTGTTGCCGCTACCATCTCATTCGAGGGTGCCACTCGCGATGGGCTTTTGGAGGGCTGCGGTAGTAATATAGCTTGCAAAAAAACACCGCAATGCAATCACCTGTTTCGCACGTCTACGTACAGGTTGACTCGACAAAAAAACAAAAAAGTAAACATTCAGTTTCTCGAAGATCTTGGTAATACGATCGAAGACAATACTGAAACAAACTTCACTAGGCGAAAGCATATAGAGGCCTCATCAAACGCGGAAATTGATTATCGGCGTGAACACGGGTGATGTAGAGAATCTTCAACACGTGATTATGTCACCATATGATGTCTTGATATCACAGGGAACCAAAATTTGCGACGTCAGCATGACGCCATCGTGACGTCATGACTATCGAGGCATTGTCACTTGACCATTGGGGGAGCGATCACGGAGGCAGTGCAAAAGCAGATGGAGTCGAGAACGCTTGCAACACGGAGATACTTGAGGCAGTGAAAAACCGCCACGTTAGGTGTCGAAAGTTTTCGGAAGAGCATGTATCTATCAACCTTGGTTTAATTTTTCTTGTGGTGTATGCACCTATATACCATCGCGTAGTGTATATACGATAGGTTGAAAACAATATAAACAAGTAATGAGTCAGCGCTTCAGCGCTACGGCGAGGGACAATACACCTGATGATTCGCTAGTTTGCTTGCGCACGCTGCCACTAACAAGTGCCGCCGAGCTCTCAATTGGGCTTAAAAACGCCGCCTCCCAACATCTCATTCTAGCCAATACTATATAAGAAGCAACCGGCCACCAGTACTCAATTAAAAATGACCACTCCACATTAGATCTAGGCGCATTTACATGCAACGTGATCCTTCACAGCTTCTTCAACAACTTCACATTGTCGCGTTTGATAAGGATGTGCGAGACAACGAATACACAAGTGAGGAGGAGAATGCAAGGCACGCGCTTCTGGTTCCTTGTATATTAATTGTCTACCGCTGCCTTGCCATATTTACGAACCCATATGCCAACTTGTCTACGTTTGCATTATCGTGAAACGCATGTCTTGCATGATGCTTGCGTGTACTTACCGGCAAGGCGGTGCCCTCCAGTTTCGATGTAACATCCGCGCCGCCGGCGTCATGCAGCAACAGTTCCTCGTGCTGCCTATCCTTGGACTTGCGGCGGCGGTGGCGTGATCGACTCGGCGAGCTTTGTTTCTTTGCATAGCTGGAAAGGCTCTTTTCCTGCTGCCCTGACTGTGGCTTCTTCAGCAAATCCTCGGCGGCCGAAGATGGCGACCGACTTCCGTCCCCAGTGGCAGATGCCGCCTTCGGGTCCTTCCAAAGGGCCATCTGTTGTCGCACAAGGCACAAGACAAGTTGCTCGTATCACATCCTTGCAGAACAAGTCCATGAACAGGTTACAGATTCTTCTAAACGAAGATCATCTCTACGGATTTAAAACACTCACCATCCTAGGCTGACGCAGTGCCTGAAAGAGGACTGTTTGAAGATGGCGACGAAGGGACAAAGCTGCCGCTTGCGCTTGTTCGCAGTCGCGTGGAACACCGTCGATTCCAGGAGATCGTGAGCCACAGCTCGTGCTATCATCTTCGTGACGATGTTGATGGCCGAACTTCCCCACCAGGCGCGATCGCTCAGACATGACCAGCAATCTTGCGCGACTCCTTCGGTGTGAGGAGCAAATAATCTTCTGAACGGGCTTCCTGATGCGCGCGTACTAACACAACTGGCAGACCTCTCTATTACATGTTGACCCATGCCTGAAGCCTCTTGCCGAATCTGTTGCTGCGTGAGTGAATACGCGAACGGCTTTTCTGAATCTGGAAGACACAGAACGTTGTTGTCGATGTGGAAAAAGAATTAGTCAAAGTGTTGACGTGATAGAAGAAAATTGCGCAGCTTTTGTATCAGTTTTACAGATCGTTACTTCAAGCATCCTGTCACATGGCACTTGACCTAACCCCCTTTGTGGGTGTGCGCCATCCATACAAGCTCATCATCATCATTATCAGAAGCGGTTATTATTTCCTTTGGGTGTACTACTCTGAGATGCAGCCACTGGTATCGCCATTGAGGAATTAATCAGTCACCGTAAAAGAATGTATATCTAAATTCTGCCTGCTTTGAATGTTTTATTACCAGTGAATAATGCTTTAAATCAATATTCCAATTACGAATGATACCATACAAAACACATTACATAAACTCACCCGCTACACGACCAGTCCCATGAGTTTGACATGCGCATGTTCAGTGGAAAAACAACAATAGCAACAATCTACCGTCCGTAACCTTACTCTGCTAATAAACATACTGGCATTCTTCCTTTTCTTTTTTCTGTCCTGCTGGTAGTGTTTCTAAATACCCATTCACAATAACCACCGGCTTTTTTGGTTTATACTTCGTCGCTGGTTATTTGTACGCACTAGTTCAAACAAGAAAACACAAGCATGAATTGCTGAGCTTCGCGCACTGAGTCTATAGCGTACCAATCTTATCGTTACCATCCGACAAGATTTGTCCTAACCAGATAATCAGAAGAGCCCCGAGGACATGGAAGCATTCCTAAAGAGGTGTTTTGTAGCTCCTTCGCACACACACGCACACACACAAACCATTATAAAGGTTCCGCAGAGATGGTCAAGCGTAGCACATTCATCGCCGTTTCGCAACTGTGAAGAGTCAAACGCAAACAGTAGCGACACTGAGCGCTATTTCTGGGACGCTTCCGAGTGCAGCTTGTATAGAGCGAAGGGAACGTGGCAGAACTAGATTAATTGCACAGATGCGCGGACCAGTTGTGCGCTCGTTCTAAATTGAAAAACAACAAGATTGGCTCTACATTAGCTGCGGGTGTTCTTTTCCCTCATCGGTCGTGACAGTCGCCCGCGCAGTGCATGCAGCAGACGATATATATGTAAAACCAGCGAGTATACTTGGTTCGTGGTTGGTGTAGCGCAGCTGCCATTTGACGACTGGCGCGTCATGCGCACTCAATTTCTTTTCTTTTTTGTTTGTCAGTTAGACGAGGATGCTAGAGTGGGGAATATGGGGCGCCGACATCTTTTGGTCAAGCTGTAAGCATTCGTTGCTTTGCAGCCCTTTCGTTTTAGGACTAATGGCTATTGATCAGGCATTTGTGCCGAACTCTCTTTTAGATGGAGCTGCTGTGTTTCTGGGGAAACGACCACAGTGTGCACATACCCGGCTGGAAGAACGAAGTGCGCTCTACTATTTTGACCGAATTATATTGTACTTCATTATTCCTGATATTCCCTTCTTGGGAGCCTTCTCATTAGGTCGTTGGCACCAGAATCTCTGTGTCACTGTAGAAAAATTGTCAGTTGAACCAGGTGGTTTCGACTGTAAATATATAAATTAGTAACAACTTAACTTCTTTTAACATATTAACATATTAAGGCAAGCTGAATAAATAGTAACGTTCGTGTAATGTTTAAAATTATAATGTGAGAGATAGAGAGATAAATAGAGAGGAAAGGCAAGGAGGTTAACCAAGCCTGGCTCGGTTGGCTATCCTACACTTGGGGTGGGGGAAAGGGGGAACAATAAAAAGGAAAGAGATAGAGAAGAAGAGGAGAAGGAAAGAGAAGAATGAATAGTCAGCTCGAGACTAAACAGCACGGTCTCACACTGTTCTTTCCCAAGCGCTCGTGAAGTCTGGTGGTCCTTAGGAAGTACAAGAGGGCTTTCGTAGCTTTGCGCGTATGCGAAACCGTCGGCCAAGGCACCAGGATCTTCTTTTTTTCTGCAAGCGGTCATTCAAAAAGGCTTGCAGCTGGGCAAGTTGTAACTGCTTGCTGAGCCGTTCGTGTTGTCCGGTGGTACATACAGAATGCGCTTTCCGTGTATTTGACGTCGTAGGGGAATAAATAATGCCCAGTGGTACTTTATGCTCGCCCTCTGCGTTTGGCGTCAACGTCGCCGCCAGTGTAAGCGTTGGCGCTCACGGCTTCACCTCTACCAACACCCTCTAGAAAGTCCCTTTCCAGGTGGTGTTGCCTCTACGCACGGTTTACTTTAGCGGGAGATGGTCCAAGTTTTTTTTTTTTCTTTCTCACTGTTTCGCGTGATAGTGGTTACGGACGCCAGCTGCGGCGGTCAACAGCGGCCATGGCATCGCGGATAGAGTCCGTCCAGACATTTTTTATGCACTTACGTCTTGACTATGAAACATGCTCGTTAATGGCTCAATGGCAAAGAGCAATAAGAACTATATATAGGCACCGTTGTAACTGCGTTATTAGCAGAGTGTTTGTTCATTTATTTACTATGCATTAATTCCGCTACTATTTACAATATGTTAAGAAAATGTCTTGGTTACTTCATTTAGTTCTCGCGCTACCTTTGTATGCATATATCCATCAGTCTCCGAGTAAAGGTCATTGAAACGACAGCTATAATTTTTTTTTAGCAACACTTCACCCACCAGCATACATGACATCGAGTTTTCCGCCATAATCACCAATACGTGTGTTAAGTAAGATGTTTCACCATAAATTGTAACTATAACATCACGAATGTAGAACTGCAGACATCCAACATTTCAGTCGTACAGCTTTGCTGGAAACTGCATCTGTTGTCATATTCTCAATAAATGGTCCTCTCAATTCGCGGAGGAATCATTTGCGATTACAGTGCAACTTTCTGCATCGTGGAAATGTGCGAGAAAAAAATACTAAATGTAGCAACAATATCTGTCTTTATTGGGTCCGTATTTCTCGATAATTTTAATAGCACTTTTTTGGTAAAAAAAAAAACGTACCGGCATCACGCGTCGGCTTTATTCTCAAGTTATGACACGTTCTCTACAGTAATTAATTAATTAAGTTTTCTTTGAACGTTGACTCGTAAAAAATGATAATGCACCTTTTCGTTTTATTTTTTTTCCATTACTTGAAAATGATAATTTTGTATCGAAGCAACTGAAAAATATTCAGCATATTTTTGCTTCTGCACGATAGCCGACTTTGTTTTCAAGTACTCAAACTTGTTCGCGCGCATTGGACCCGACAGTAAGGCTCAGTTATTCTTATTCACAATCATGCATTCGCATCTTCCTCTTGTCTTTAGGCCTTGGGCTCGTTCATTTGGTAATCGTTGAAGACTTGTTCTAAACACCGCATCATGGCTTTCAGGTGATCTTGTTGAGAAGCACTGCTGCTCTGGGAACGAGGCCACACACCGGGAATATCTACAAGAGTCGCCAAATTGAGCCAAAGGTGGACTCAACACGCATGTTACTCTGCGCGAAAATAATCGTGAAATGGGACTTGACTAGTTTTGGAGAAAGCGAGACAACCCCCCGCGCGGCGCGCGTTGGAGCTTTGAGGTCGAGGTGCGCTTGAAGCGGCACTAACATGTTGTTTTCGTGTTCGTCGTAGAAAGTACTTGAAGTGAGAAATTTTTTGTTAGTGAACTACTTGAACAAAAAAAGCCACATTCTTCTGCTCCATTCAATTCGAGACTCCATGATTTTTTGTGTGTGTGTGTCTCCACTAAAATTGCCCGCTTTGATGTGGCTAGTGAGTACAACGCACAATCGTTCGGACAGTGCGAAAATTCAAACCTGTCAAAAGAAAACAGCTTGCATCAGAGAGGCAGAGAGACGCTTCGTTACTGGTGGAAGTTTGGGTGCAGTTATAGAGTGATTGGTATAGTGTACTAGTAGAACACATTGATGTAGGTTCGGACGCGCAAAGATCATAATTAATACCAGGTGCTGAAATAATCATCACGCTTACATGTAACTAGAATATATATATATATATATATATATATATATATATATATATATATATATATATATATATATATATATATATATATATATATATATATATATATATAATCTGTTTTAATTTACTACATGTATAGCTGTCATTTCCGGAAAAACAACGAAAGTTGACGCGCCGCAGCAAAACGCCATCGCCATGGCCATCAGTGGATCCAAACTGAATATTGTCGTATCCAAGTCAAGCACACCTTTCGAACGTCTATCTGAGTCAGCCACTCTAACGTAAAACGGTGGATGGCATGGCAAACGAAAACAGCGAAATGTGAATAACGTCAGTACAGCGCGAATAATGAGAATGAATTTAGTAGCTAGTTTCGCTAATGTGTCTCCTTAGTTGGGAAGCTGTGAACCTATCTTGCTATTTTCTGGCTTGTTCAGGACATGATAGTATCTCCTCGACCTGATATGCGTTGTGGAATAAGTGTGCTCTTGCGTTGGCGAAATATCAATAGCCTTGATATTTTCCTAGCACACGGCTCGTTTGCAGCGTAAAATCTTTCACCACGCCTTCAATTATCGTACAGTTTGCTGGAAAATACGAAGTAAGAGTTTTTAATAGAAAATCTAGATCATTGTCACTCCCTAAGCACCAGCAGTGCCTGCCTTCAATTGCATGTGCAGTGTTTCACCTGTGCAGCGAATGAGTGTTCTTTGTCGAAGCGGTGTTTGTGTTCTGGTGCGCGTGAGCATTTAGTGGCTTTCGATTAACAGAAAGGCGTCCACTGCAGGTTCTGGTCGGATGAACGACTGAGACAGCTGTGGGTGAACATGAGCACTTCTGCGTTGGAGGCTCGCTAAATGGTGCGCCGCGTTCCGAAGACGTCGAGAAAAATCGCTTCACCGCTGGGAAGCCAGAGGAACAAGCCGGCAGTGCGATGGCCACCAAGTTTAATCTCGCAGCCGCCACTGCTCAAACTAGTGCATCTGTTTCGAACAAGCCTCGACCGTCGGGCACAGCTTACCTGGGGCGCTCTTTGAAGACGCCATTTACTGCAACCCTACCTTCAAGTTCAAAGTTTATCATTGCACCAACCAAGGCACGTCAGAACAATACTGAGAAGAACGTGCCTTATAATGACGACGTGGATACCACCGTTGCTCCGCAGGATGCCGGTGGCCAGCCATCTGAAGAGCAGCGCCTCTTGCAGAAACGAAGATCTGAGTTGCAACTAGCGAAGTGTAGTGTTTTCAAGGCAAGGAGAACGCATAAGACCGTCAAACGAAACTTGAGCAAGCTGAATGACTTTCTGTTCACCGAAAAAACTTATGAACGCAATGGTAAGAGGGTTACTGAAATTTCTTTGTCCCGTTTTGCCCTGGACGTGCTTGAGAAACGGCAGTCTGGGACAGAACACAACCCTACAGATGAAGCAGCTGGTGCAACAGACCATGGTACTTCAAATGACTCTGAAGAGAGCCAAAGTGATACACTGTTAATTCATGAAAGCCAAATAGATTAAGCAAGCCTTTCATATCTTCCACTTTTCTGTATGATTAGCCAAGCTTCTAATAAATCGAAAGTTAAACATTTATAAAACTAGCACATCTGTCAAGACATTGGATGTCGAACCTTATGCTGTGTATTTTCTTTCCATGCCCATAATTATGACAGTTGGTGCTTGTCTTATCGATGTTAATAAACGCTGTGCAGTGTTAGATACAAGTACCGAAAAATTGCGGAAACTGAATATGCAGTAATGACGTGAGGTCGAAGTGGATGTGTTATTTAGATGGACAGTTCCAGAATAGCTTGCTAGTGTAGCAGCGACAGCTGTCTTTCACAACACGAGCCCCACAATGTTTTCTTCTGGTAGCTGTAGCATGTAGTGGTAACGGCATAAGCTAGCACGGATATGTACAATGTGAGCTATTGCATGCTCGTAACAATAGTGCATTTTGGTATCGTAGATGTCTGCTGCTGGTGTCTATTGCCACTATTGTGAACAATTGAGAAAAAAGTACAGGGCTGTGTGGTAATCGAACCCAGACATGCGTGGTAATCTATCGCAGAGCCTCGCTGTGGCTTGAAATATTGTGAAAAATCTATACGTACAGCTGTTGTGTCAAGCAAGGAGTCGCACTAACAGATGCGATTGTAAATTTTGTAGTCTTGCAGTGGCATCGCTCTTGCCACGTCTTTCAAGTAACTGTGAACCAACTGGCCCAACATAGCGTACTGCTAAGTGAAGACAAAACACATATGTTACTTATGTGTTTGTTTAATTCCCATCAATTGTGCTCTTTACCTACCCTGTGAAGGTGAACTGTATCGATCAAAGCAAAGTATTTTTGCAACAGATGTAATATTCTATCCAGATGAGTGAAATCATTCCAGGTGCCACATACTGTAAATTGTGTAATGAGTGAGTGGTTCATAGGTTCCCACCCATTACAAAGGCCTTGGCCATAATTAATCATAATCACTCAGTAGGGGATACTACCGTCGGTAGTAAATCACTTAATGACCATCGCCTCTATACTAACAGGCAAGAGACATGAAAAAATGCTCTGTTTGAATTGACTGGAAGTAATGTTTCCTCATAAAATATTGCCATGCCATAATGAAGAACTCTGGTATAATTTTGACCACCTGGGGCTTTTTAAACGTACCTAAATACAGAAATATTGTTTCTTTCACCCCCAATGAAATCCAGCTGCCATGTCAAACAGCTAAACCCAGACTTCAGCGCATGATGTCGCAGCACATTAGCCACTTAAGTCAATCTACCGTAGGTAATATAAGACGTAACAGAAAGTCTGTAGCTTGAAAACTGTGCAGTGTTCCACATTGTACTGAATTGGCTCCTGTATTGCAGCATGCTTCTGCTGACTACGTCATCGAGAAGACGTGCTTATTTAGTGCAATTACACTAGCATAAGATGCTCTTGAGTATTCATTAATGTGTTGTGCAAACTATCACAAGGTTTTTGAGGATGGCTAGTTGGTTCACGAACATCGCCACATAACAGTGTAAAAAAACCAGAACAGAGAACATACAGAAAATGGTGCTGCTTATCTACTGGTTTTTTCGGCTGAAAAAGCAGAGCATATATAGGCAGGTGAAAACTGAAAAATTAAAGAAAGGCACAAACGCTATCAAATGACTCAGCTGACCAGCATAACTATCAGTTTTGATTAAGTTTTAAAGTTTACATGGTGCAATGAAAAGCAGATTTGACGAAAGAAAGCCAAGAGTGAAAAAGTGGCAGAAACAGGGTCAAGGTTTGTGAACATGCCATCAGTAGCAGTCTTTAGCAAATTAGTTATCTTGGGCCTCATCCGTGACCATACAGCTTGTTATCACAAGCATCTGTTTTGGTTTGTGTTGTACTTGGTTGCAGTGTGTAGTTTTTTTTAACCTTCTTGGTTAGACTTTGGTGGTAGCTTTTCTTTGGTATTTAGTATCTGGTTTCTGCCAGTTTAATTAGTTATGTACTATTTTTACCAATTTTTCACTTTGAATGCCATTTTATGAAATCTGCTTTTCACTGCATCATATAAACTGTTAATTCTATAAATATTGATAGTTATGCTGGATGGCCAAGTCAATTTGGAGTGTTCGTGCTCCTTTTTATTTTTCATATTAGCGTTTGCGTACCTTCTTTACAGTGTCCAATATATTTTTTTTTGCACTCATATGCCATAGCTATCATAAGCCTTAGGCAGCCCTTTGTTGGGAGTGTTGAGACAAAGTTCTACGAGCTGTATAAACAAATTAGGCACGTGTTGTCCTATATAAATCTGTGCCACGAGCTCTAGGAATGACTCAACGGAAATATCACACTGGCTCTGAAACAGTCGTTCCTAGAGTCATTCCCAGAGCTCGTGCAGGCGTACCAGAATTCAATCGTTGTGTCTTGGTAAGGCAATAATTTTGTCCAGAAATCTGGCATCTGCATTGGATCATGTGTAGCACCTGTAGTTAGCTATATCTTTCTTGGTTTTGTACACAGGCAGCTGCAAAAGCATTTGAATGGGTTAGCGAGACACGTTCGATATGTCGATGACTTCTTAGCTGTACTGGACACTGACATTTGCTGTGTACTGGTTGTTAATGATATTATGAAGGTTTTTAAGGAACATGGGATGGGTCTGCATTTCACTTTAGAGCTGCGAAAAAATGATGAGCTACAGTTTCTCGACTTAAGACTGGCTTTCGTCAAGGATCACATTTGTTGGCAATGCCAACCTAGGTCCATTAAGGCGATCCTGAATTTTAATCTTGGCCATTCAAAAACCTTAAAGAGAGGTATTGCGTCAACTGTGCTGCGTGCCGCTCTTCAGATGTCATGCGAACACCTTATGTCGCAAGCTTTTGATACACGGATTGCCCGCCTTGAAACTTCCGGCTTTGCGAGTGACGTGATTTGCTCCGTATCGGAAAAACTTATATCAAATATCATGAAGTTTTATCGCCGTGAGACTCTAGTGCCCCAGAGGTTAGCAAGAAAAAGAGACAAGCAGTTATTCCATACACACACAGAACTGCGCATGGTTTGGAAAACATTGGTGCTTGTTATGGCGTAAACATATTGTTCTCAGTACACAATAAAGTGGGCAATGTGTGTGCCTTGGTGGATAGAGTGTTGTGTCAGCAGCCAGGGGAATGGAAAAAATGTGTCTCCAATTATGTGCACAAATATGCACCTTGTGCTACTGGCATAGTTTATGGCTTTCCACTATCTTGCGACTGTGAATATGTAGGCCAAACAGGCCGGTGCATTAACGTGCGCTTACGAGAGCATGAGCTGACACTATCAGGTGCTGCAATTACGTCTCATTTGGCAGGGCATTGTAAATCATGCAGATGTTTGCCTTACTTACAGAAAACTTCCATCAAATATAAACTTGTGGATCAGCGCACGCGTAAGATAGCCAAAGCTTTTTTCATTAATTCCAATAACAAGTGCATAAGTCATCCATCTATCACTCTTCGAGATGTAGAATATAACTTCCCGTTAGACAAGACATGAAGCGTGTTGTACTGCAACACATTTGCCCATGTGCAGAGTTCTGATGACTCATTGTCTCCTATATATGTCCTTTCTTTTTCCAAATAAATTTCAGTTTAGAGTTCAGCCCTGTGTCCGTTTTCTGTCCGTATGTAATTAGGTGCGCTGTAAAATATTCCAGCCCAACTCATGATTCTGCTTTAGCATGTCTCTGGCAAGAAATAGTGCCCCAAAGTACATCCCGTCAGCTGTAGCATGAAAAAAAAAAGGCTTCCTGGGGCCGCCCCAAGAATTCATCACATGGTATAAGCATGTCCTCAGTCACCTTAATTGTGACTGAGCTGCTCACTGCCATCCCTTAAGACAGGGTGTGGATGATGTCTAAAGGGCCAGTGAACAACCCCGAGGTCCGAAAAGTTTTAAAAATATTTTTGAACATGCTGCCACACAAATTTTGTGAATATGTGCTATATTAAGAAAGTTACATGGGTTATAACATTCGTTTCACCTGGTTTCAGGTTTTGACACGGTCTGGCCACCCTTGTCTCTCACAGGGAGGGGAAGGCGTAGCGCATGATCGTGACTGGTTTATACCACTTGACGAGCTGCGTGTTATGTAAGGTCGCCAATTGGCAATTTTGCGTCACTGTGCTTTAGAAGAGGATTGATTGGGTGTAGGGAAGGAGCGCATAAATTGTTTTTTGAAATGAAGGCTCTGCGCGGCGCTCTAATATTCGGAAAACGTGAACACCATAGTCTACGAATTGCTTAGCTTCTTTGAGGGCTAAAAAAAAGTAGGAGCCTCTTGACTGGCCCTTTAAAGGAACATCATAGTTTGTGTTATATCCTATCCACTCTGTATAAGTTACCATATCTGTCAATGAACTGAAGCACTCCAAATAGGCATAAAGGCATGACCACAGCCCTGTGATTAGTTCAAATGAAAGTTTCTACATTTTAGCGATTCTCAGAGCATTAATATAGTGTGCTTGTTCTAAATACTGAATGCTCTGTAATTGCCTACTGAATAAAACCTAGGAATGTCTGTCACATTTCAATGACCATGGCTTATAACATGAGAGAGTACATTGGAAAAATACACATTTCCACAAAGTCAATGATGACGAGTGGAAGAAGGAAGGTTCAAAGGTACATAATCCTATCACAATTACTATTGTTATTAGTGTATTACACTTTTTTTCTGTCTACATATGTTACCCAAGCGTACACACATATGTTCACATATACAGATATGTTTGGACTATAGCATTGGTTTTTTAACCACCATGGCAGCGGACAGTAAGCGTCGATGACAAAGCCAGGTCTAAGGTTCGTGCTTTTGGGTGTTTTATATTGTTTTGTAACAGTTATGAATGATATTGGTCTATCGTTAAACCATTTTTGCGTTTCACATCCACGATACTCGTCGTGACAAACACGGATGTGGACGGACGAGCCCGAAAATGCTTCTCCCCTAATATTACATCTGTAGTGGTTAATTCGCAAGGCGATGACCAGTGGTGTCCATCTCTTAGTGCAAGGCGCGAGAGGCGTGCACGAGCTGTGGACGCTGGGCCTGTTCGAACATTTCTGTCCCATTGGCTGTCTGCCTACTACCTGGCGTCGCTATTAAACTCCCTTGCACAACTAAATAGAGGGAGCATGCGGATATGAACTATGGAAACAAAAATTGAGTGCATGCATTTCATCTTTTGCAGTACAACATAATAGCATTGCACTGTGCGAATGCATGGCCTTTATCCTAGGCTATCTGATGGGGATCAAATAAATATTAGCTCTATGTTCAAGTACACGTTAAAAAAAAACGGGATATGGTCTGAATAAAGCAGAGTTCCCCATTATTCACATCCCCCACTGGTTGAATTCGTTGGCATTTTCCGAGCAAGTAAGTTGAAATCAAACGTCTTGGTTTACTGCCTTGCTGTGTGCGTGCAAACATACAATTTCCCATGCCATATTCACAAATGCTATAAAGATATTCTTAACAAAATGAGACTTCTCAGCCAACATAAATGATTTAATAAAAAACCAAGAATTTTTCAAATTTTTTTCTTAAATACAGTTGAGCAGTCTCGCCAAAATGCGAATAAAGGTAGGTTGCTTTGTTTACACAGCATGACATCGTGAAACAATGTATGTGCGTGTGTGTGTGCGTGCGTGCAACACAACTACAGAGAAAGCAGCTTTCATTTCGATCCCCCTTTTTTGGATATTCCTGCGCCGACACGGGGTAAACCCACACTACGCCGCATTTCGTTCAACTCAGCCAGAAGCCTTTGTTTGCGCTTGATCTCGGCCCTCATGCGTTGCGTGTCTTTGCGGTACATCTCGGCTTTCTTATAGGCAACGAGAGTCTTACGCTCGATAGCGTCCGCGGTCGACTTGAAAAGCTCGTCGTTGCATTTCGCGTAGGTGTGCTCCCCTTTCGCAACGATGGCGCGATTCATCGAGGTTACTCTTTGAGCCCGAATGACGCAGATATAGGATAACTCCTTGCACACTTGTTCGGGCAGCAGAGCCGGCCTGACCACTGGAGCCAACGTGCTACTTGTCTCGGACTCACGAACAGTTTTTGCGGTGGAAGCAAGTGAGCCGGACGGGCCCACCTCCTTTGGGCGTACGACATTCTCGCCCGAACTGATCCCCGATTTCGCCGCATTATCTTTAGCAAATGCTCCAGATTCGTGAGACGGCAGCTCCGAGCCGGAACCTTTGGTGGGCCCCTCACTTTCATCACTTCGCATCGCAGAGATGCCACTCTCCATGAACACGTTACGTTGTGTCTGCACCGACGCTGGGCTTGTTGATGAAACGAGACGTCCAACGAGAGTCACAAAGGCCCATAAGTGTTCTGTCAACCACTGGGTCCTTGTAAGTACGAGTACACCATAATGTGACAGTCAACAAGCGTGTCGTTATAGATGCGTCCACAAGGTTCCCTGTCCTTCCTCCATGTTGTTGTTGCTGTTGTTGTTTTCCTCTGCAAATGACTCGTACCCAAATGAGTGGATTGGCCGATTATAAGATGAATTTGTCCGATACTTTCTGCATTGCTTCATCCCTAAAAAAACTTTTGTTGTTTAACCATAAGTCCGTTCGATTCATCTGCACCAGTTGGCACTGGTTCACGGCTGTGCACGCGAAGTTCAGGAATTGTGCAGCGTGAGTTCAACGGTGCAGGCACAGCACTACACCCGAAACGAATGACGATGTGCCGACAAGGTGCAGGCCTTATTTCTTTTCGCTTAATTTACACCGTTCAGCTAACACTGAACGATGACGAACCGCACATGCGGACAATTTATGAGGCGCAAACATCTTGGCAAAACACACAGCGTTTGTAGAGGCAGATACGGCGCATACGCCCAAGTGCTGCGTCGTCTGCTCAGTTGCATGCACGGCTGCACCAAGCCGGCACCATCATAGTAGGTGGTGCACGAAAATCGTGAACCAGTGCTGCACCTCTTCTGCACCTTTTGAAACGAATGACAGAACTCAGAGGTCGTCGATGCTGCACCACTGAAACGAATGGCAAAGTGCAGCACCCCATGAACTGGTTCACGTGGTGCAGGCGAATCGAACGGACCTCATGTTCCCAGTAGTCTTAAAACAACTTTTAGAAAGACCGCACTTTCGCATCCTACCATCTGTTTTACAGGTACAATATTACAGTCACTGTCAATACACACATAAGCCATGTTTATATGTTTGAACTTTTCAATAATTTTTTGTCGTATAGGTGTTAAAAATATTAAATGTGCAGTGAAATAGCGTTGCTGAATGGCAAACAAAGCCAACTGCAGCCAAGCCAACAGTCTGAATAAAAAAAAAAAAAAAAACATGGCTGCGTTCAGAGTGGGTTCGTGTTTGTGTACGCTATGCAGGGGATGCGTTAATCTACCTAGACAGTCTGGAGCACTGCAAAATGTACTATAGGCAAGTTCTGGGGAAACACCCATTTGCGTGATCGTGCAGTGAACCAAGTCAAAATGACTCTACGAGTTTACTGAGCGCTGGTCGTTTTGTGTGCTGATGTGCGTGTAAAGTATAGACTTATCGAAACGCGAGACTTTGTTATGGCTGTGAATGATAGGAGGACCACAGCGCTGGATGCCGCGCTTACTGATGCGAGGGTTGTGCGAAATTGCGGCGCTGTTCGGCCGCTCAAAGCCCAGAAACGCGAAGGCGGCCGAGTAGCTTCTTCCAGTGTGCAAGTGGCATGTTCGTCGGAAAGTTACAGGGATGAGCCACCACCAAAGATACAGAAGCCTGATATTAAAGCTCGAGAGAAGCAAATTAGGCAACAGAAACCGCCACCAGCTAGACGGAAACCTGCTATCAACTCTCAAGCGAGACGACTTCGACCTTTGGCCCCCAAGTTACAACCGAATGCCGGCGTCCTGCTGAACTCGGTGGTTCCACCAAGCTCTGGAATTATGCCGAACTTCGGGCTCTTCAACGCCGTGAACTCAAAACAAGGCATGGCACCTCTCGATAGCTCTAAACCTGTGACATTGTTACTGCTTTGCAAACCGGTGCGACCCGACACATCACAGACGTCGCTTCTGAAACCTGGCCTCGAGTCTGGCCGTGGGCCTGGAATAACGATTGTCACTAGCAACGAGACTGGTGTAGTGTACACAGTGGTAACAAAGGTTGGTGATAAGGAAACCGATTCTCATACACCAAATAATGCCATGTTGGGCCATGTGACAGAAGGCACCGGCGAAACGGAAATTATAGGCATTCCTACTGTGGACATAGGTGTAAAGCAGGGCATGTCATGTAATCATGAAGGACGCACTTCTACGACCGGAAATAGCGTCGTGTTATATCCCTCACGAATTCTCAAAACTGATCCTGCTCGTACAACTGGTATTGCACGCGTGCCAGTGACAGAAAATGACACGTCTGAGTTGTGCAGGACTGGTGTGACCCCTGTGAACGATGTGTGCAGCTCGAGTGAGCTGCTGACAGTTGGTACGCCCGCTCCCGATTTTCATTTAGGGCATTGTGAATCAGAAGGACATGCGTCCGGAATCAGTGTTCCAGGAAGAACCATGTTGGCTGCTGATGAATGTGCCGCTGGACCGCTGACCATGATTAGTAACCTCGAAGAGCAAACTGTCATGGTGCGAAGTACAATGATGGAGGCTGAAAAAGGGTTGTTCAGCACCTCAAATATCACATCACAGTGCTCTGCAAAAGGCTCTTCTGGTGAGCTTGCAATAATTGGCATCCCTGCTTTGAACATTGACACAGAGCCTAGCGTGTCTGGAGCTGGTGAGAAACAAGGATTTATGTTGTGCAGTCCGAGCAAGATCAAATTAGAGCCTCTGGAACACATTGACTGTGAGGCTTCCGAAGATGACAACACTGTGCTCATCCCACTTACAGCTGTTGAAAGCATGCCGCATAAGTCATGCACCTCGACAAATGTCGCATCCTCTCCTACGGTAGACAGAACAAGCAAGCTTGCAGCTTTTAGAGTCACCCGTGATGGCAGGGATGTGGTGCACAGGACTTCTACAGCAGTTATGGAAAAGTCCTCTTCAGCACCTGCTCAAAGCAGAATCACTTCATTTCCTGCAATAGATGTGGCAACTGTTAATAATATTCCTTTGGACAAAACTGCCTTATTCGGATGTCAACTAAAGCTAGTGAAAGACAAAGTTTTTGAATTGTGTGCTCCAAGCAGCGACACAGGCATCTGTGCAAATAACGCAAATGATTCTGAGGCCAATTCAACAGTCAGTAATGTTCCTCAAGAGTCTTCTGTCGTAGAGCATAGTGTGTCAACAGTTGTTGAAAGTCGGGTGTCTGCATCGTATAGTTCCTGCAATGCCATGTCATCTACTATGAAATGTACCTCCAGCAATATCTCGGTCTTATCTGTCTGCAATCAGGAGACCAGTGACGCACCTAGTACAATGAAAATACCCGAATGCCCTACATCTTTACCCTGCACTTCAAGCAACACTATTACAGAACTTGAGACACACATGGATGACTCAAACAGTTACTCACAACCAAAGTCGGTGTTGCACCGTTCTGCACCATCCATTGCAACTACAATCATCGGAACTGAGAGGGGGAGCTTAAAAAACCCCTTGGACTATTTAAACCAGCATCTTCTCAACAGTTTACATTCTAGTGAAAGGACTAAAGAAATTGTGCATGCATTGGAACACAAGATAACAGTCCCGCGAACTAAGCTTATGTTTTATCGTGAGAAGGTTAATGCCTTGAAGTTGCAGTTTCATAATGCGCAGCGAATCATGAAGCAGCCATTGAAGTTGGAAGATTTTAGAAAGTTTGACATGAGTGTTCCAAGCACTAGAGTTGCAGATGTGTAAATGGGTGCTCCTTGAAAATGTATCGTTCCTCTGCATCATCTCGCTGATTTTTTTTAGTGTGTCTACCATCTGAGGCTTGTAAAAATCAACACGAATAGCTTTTTTCTTACTGTCACTCCACACACTGTGCTGTTTGCAACCTTCATATGTACAAGGTCTGAAATGCAGTCTACTTCTCTTTGAATTGTGAGCCACAAACTATCTCTCTGACTTGCTGTATCACTTATCAAGTTGAATGAGCTGTGTTTCATTGTTAATGTAAGCAGCAGTGAACTTTTATTTGACAGAGGACTTGGTGCCGTAGTGAATTCACAAGGCACTGTAAATTCTCAATAAACTGCTGGGTTTCTTGAAAAAATTTTTAAGTCCAGGTAAGGCTGCAGTTCAAAGTAAAATGAAATATTGAAAAGGTGAGAAATTCTTGAAACACAGGATGTAAGAAGGCACAACCACTTGTCAAAACATTGACTAAAGCAACAATCCATCTTCGCGACTTTTCAAACTCAGTTTTTAAAAAAAGCAATTCAAGTAACTTTTTAGGGTCAGTGCAGAACTTTTGCACTCATTAGGAATGGATGTTTTTTGCTAGCTAGTTACATGCATGATGACAATTTTCATGCACCTGGCAATACTTTGCCTGGAGGCTTGCTCCACTGGTAATTTCATTCGCAATTGTAACTGCTGTCTCCTGAGAGGAGTGGAATGCTTGAACACTCTTATTCATGGGTGCATTGCACATTCAAATGCACCAGCTGGCTGGCCCTATGCTAAAGCATCCTATAGTCTGTGCGTTGCTTTCTGCTGTGAATTTCTAAAGTTTGACTCATTGACTGCTGGTGTGGCACACCTAACCAACAAAACAACACCACAAAACTCTGGAAAGATTTTCTTGCACAGCTATTGGTGCAAATTTTTCAGAGACCCTCATTTGCACCGAGCTTATCGAGGTGCAAAAAAGGTATGCTTTTATTTTGTCAAACCCATGGCAAAAGATAGGTTGATAGTCTTCCACTGTGTGATATTGCCTCTCATTAAACTGGTCAAGTTGGAGAAAGCTCCATTTATTTGCTGAACACCAAAAAAAGAAAAAAATTCAGAGAGATGAGAGGAAGGTACCAGACATTTCCCACAACCAAGTAAGTGAGAAAGAAAGAGAAAAAAGAAGTGAAAAAGCAAAAAAAAAGTGACTCCTGTTTCTATGGCCACCGTCAACCCGTAAGAGTGTCTCAAGGAAGCTTCAGCCGTTCCTGAAAGAGAGATTTGGCATTAGCAACAATACAACTGACTCAAAAAAGTATATCTCGTTGGATTATATGCTGAAACAATATTAGGCATTAATTTAATCTGATCGTGATTGACTAGAGGCGTGCTTTAGTGTTTTTATAACTTTGAAGTGACGTGTTTATTTTACCATGCCATGAATTTTATGCTTGTGCTTCTTAGTTCATAGCGCAAAGAACGGGGCCTGGAAAATTTGGAGCGCATGTCTTTATATCTTTAGTTTCCGCGATGATCAAAAAAGGTGTACACCCCTGTTTGGGAATACTCGATCAACAGCACGTGAGCTTGCATCCCATGTATATTTGCTGTGTTTCACAGGCCTTTTTTTTTTTTGAAGAAAACAAACAGGTGGATTTCAGCATAAAAAAAATGCTTGTTTTCGAGGTTATTTGAGGTGGCGTACGACTTAAGCTTGGCATTTTACCAATTCAGGTGATAAATAAAAAGTGGGGTAACTAAACATTATTTATTAAGTAGCTTTTACTTGATGATGAAAAAGTACTGAATGTTCATAAACACGACTACCTTTAATATCATGCAGCTTCAACATTCTTAGAGGTTTTATTAAACAATATTCGGCTGAGTTAGACTAGGACACCTGAATAAATTCAGGGTTGGTGACCTCTTATGGCGTGAGCACAGCAGCTTGAGTATGGAGAAGGGAATTGTGGTGTTAACTGAAATGTGCTGATGCACACAATGTTGGGGGGGAGGGGGGGGGCGGCCCCATAGTTTTTACTCAGTCAGAACTGTGAGGCCATTGTTTATGCAGGTTTTTGATGGTAATGGTGGCCGAAAAGCTCCCAATATTGCTTTTCAAGAAGAGTTCACTTCCCCGCCGTACTTCAGGAATGCCCGAGACCATAGTCTTGCCATTGTGAGGAGCACGTCATCGCCTCATATGCATTTTGTTGTCATCCATTTTGAAGTCTTTCAGGCTCGAACGACAACAGGTGTGGGGGGGGGGGGGGGAGTTGGTAGCAAGCTGCCGTGAAGCTTTGCCTCTCCCCTACCTTGCCATATGGAACCATAGTCTTGCCATTGTGAGGAGCACGTCATCGCCTCATATGCATTTTGTTGTCATCCATTTTGAAGTCTTTCAGGCTCGAACGACAACAGGTGTGGGGGGGGGGGGGAGTTGGTAGCAAGCTGCCGTGAAGCTTTGCCTCTCCCCTACCTTGCCATATGGAACCCTGCGCATGCCTGTGTTTCTTATCATTTTCGTCTATTAGCTGAAACACAAATCAACTAACCAAGTAATTATATTGGTCAGATATTTGATTTATGAACAGACGCAATATGGAATTAGCCGAAATGCACATGGGACACTCAAAGCTGAACTTGAGACTACCGTTTGCTGTTTGTCAAGAATGGTCAGCTTTATATAATAGCATCTAGCAGAAGTCCCAAGGTTTCTCCCACGCGAATCTTTATGTACCGTGTCTGAGTTTAGCCCCGGTGCGTTACACAAGCAGGCCTTTCTTTCTTGTTTATTCGTCAGCGACACGTTCGGCGAGTTTGGCATACTTACAATCCAGAGCCCGTCCACAGAAAAAGCACGGTTGACCTCGAAATCGCCATACAGATATTCACGGTCAACTTTTCGTGACGAGTAGATGGGCTTGGTGTCGTTGTACACTACGAGCTGGGTCTTGAATCTCTGGATCACAAGGCGCGTCTGCTTGTCGTACTTAACCTCGTCCGGCCATGGGACCACGGTTTCGCCGAGGCTGAGCAACTTCCTAAAACAAGAGCGAGGTTCATGAATGCACTGCTTCGCACTGTTAACATAACTGGCCAGTACAGTCGGCACTATAGTTTAGAGACCACTCTGAGACCAAACTTTGAGTTTATCAGCAATTTGTGACTGGTGATCAGTCGAACAGCATGGCACTTGCGTTTCGGAATAGGCCGGCCAGAGCAATTGGAATAAACAGCTTTTTCTTGTGTCTCATAGTCTATACACTTCTGACATAATAACTGCGCAGTTCGCTGCATTTTCTGCGTGCTCGCGTATTTGTGCACACCTCCCCGGACATCACTCACGCGGAGAAACATCGCGATAGCTCTCGCCGCAGTGGACCCCGCATCTTAGATCATTATCACCGATTCACAAAGTGCTTGCAAAAAAAAATATTATGAAAGATCTCATCACCATTCGCGCTGCTCGAATCCTGAAAGGTTGTTATTATCAAAACCAACCAAATACACGTTTGGTCATCTGGACACCAGCTCACGCAGGTCTATATTTAGGTGGAAACGAGGCTGCCCATGCATCGGCTCGCGCGCCTGATTCCCGAAAACTTCCATGTCCTGTATCTCCTGACGATGCAGAACCAAATACGGTCACCTCATTTCGCGACATCACAGCGATGTACAAAGCAAACAGGCTCCGATTTTCGCCCCCGGCGCCGGGTACGGCTGGCGAGCGCTGGCTCTTATGCCAATACACCAACACAGTATTGTACCCGGCGATACTTGAAGGGGCCCTGCAACACTTCTTTAAGTAGCCATAAATTTGATTCACTAAATAAGCTTATTGTCTCATGAATTCACTGCCGCAAAGGTATTTAGAAACCGTCCAGTTCGAGAGGAGTTACAAAGATATTTGTGGCATGCTGCGCTTCTATTCTCTATTCTTTCGTCACGACGAAAGCACTGGGAGCTAATCAGGGAGAGATAGCTCGGAGGGGGAGGGGGACACTCCACAAGGTGGAGTGCGTCCAGACCGATTTAAGCAAATGAGGAAGACAGCGCGACTTGTGGAGTGTAACTAGGTGGGCCCTATAACTAGGTGGAATGGGACCTGGAGATCCGGGGTTCTTATGCCAAGTTGCCACGAGGTGGAGTGTGACAAAACCTCGAAAAATAGAATTTGGGAAAACCCTAATGATCTATAATTCGAAATGGGGCCGACAACGGGATTTTAACCACTGACCTCCCGGTCATGAAATGAACACTTTAACAATAACTTTACCTTTCAGCCGATAATCAGCCTACAATTCTATGCCGATCTTCGTCTTTTAGATCTTCCGAACTAATAATCACGGATGACCTTCAATGAAACTCGAAAAACTCACCTGAATTCAGTGGCCACCACATGAACATGAGCCATTTCAGGTGAGTTTTTCGAAGTGTGGCAGCTTGGGTAGGGTGGCTAGAACTAGCTTGGGCTAGTTGGTATGGCATGACGATAGTTATAGCGCGAAAACAAAACGACGACACAGAGACAAGAAGGACACATCGGACGTGCCTTTCGTGTCCTTCTTGTCTCTGTGTCGTCGTTTCGTTCTCGCGCTATAACTATCGTCATGAGTTTTTCGAGTTTCGTTGAAGGTAACACGCAGTTATCAGTTTGAAAGATCTAAAACACGAAGGTCAGCCTAACATTGCAGGTTGACCATAACCATCTGGCAGTGGCTGAGAGGTAAAGTGTTCGTTCCAAAACCAAAAGGTCAGTGGTTCGAATCCCACTGTCGGCCCAATTTCCAACTATAAATGATCAGGGCCTCCACGAATTCTATTTCTTTTTAGTTTTTGTCACACTCCACGAGGTGCAGTGTGACATTTCTCAGGATTACGAAGTCGTGCTCATGAGTCAGAATACTGTTTTCCTACATGGAGATATCAAGACAAGGCGTTATCGTGCTGCAGATATACGCGATGATTTAGTCCGCCTGGGTATGCTGCCTGAGGTAATTGCCTTGGGCGCATTCCAAATCAATCACATCTGGGCGGTGACTTTCAGTATAGGCGCAATCAACGAAGAACATGTTAGCGCTTGGTGACGTAAAGATGAAGGAAAAGCGCTGCCACGTCATCGACCCGAACAAACAGGATGTGAGACTAAAGCTTTATTGGCTACTATAATGTACCAGACGAACATGTGCGCGCCGTGTTAAACTATTGGAAATTGACTGAAGTAACCAAAAAATGATGGCGCGTACACGGAATCACCAACGAAGGAACCTCGCCCCGGACAGTCAACCTGCAACTGAAAAATGGCGTGACTATCGATGACTTGCCACACCAGCTCCTGAGGGGTCGGCATTACAACGCTTTTGGTTGTGCCAGTACGGGCGCCACTTTGTGTACACGGTGCCGACGGACGGGCCATATACGGCGGGACTGTCGCGCACCCCGCTGCGGCCAGTGGAAACGCTATGGGCACGAAGACAGCGAGTGTGCCCAGACATTCGCCAGTGTGGCTGGGCCTGTGGCTGGTGATCGTGTCGCGGAATATGCAATGGACGAAGTTGATGCAGAAGTCTCTGGCAGGAAGAATCAAGGTCCGGTGTTCACGCCCCTTTCTAAGGGCCCCAAGGACGAGGGATGCGATGCAGCTCAGGGTGAGCAACGCGTAGTATCAGTCAACAGAGCATTGGCATCGTACTTTGGGACAAAAAGGACAGAAGGACAACGAGGAGGACCAAAGTATGCTCCCACGTCGACTGACCAGCCTGAAGTCATGGGCGCTACGAAAAGGACAACGAGGAGGACCAAAGTATACTGCCACGCCGGCTGACCAGCCTGAAGTCATGGGCGCCACGATCGAGAGGGGGGGGGGGGGGGCATATGCAAAGCGGCCATTCGAGGAGAGTACGAACGAGGAGGCAGGAGTACAGAAGACGACTGAAAGTAGGCCGGCAGCCAAAACGCCTGAATTCAGGCAACTCGGCTCTGTGTTCAAGGCGAACGTCGCAGCGGGCACACGTCCACCGCCCAAGCCACCGAGCTTTCAAGGAGGGACCTGAACCAGTAGGTGGCCAAAACTGTGGCAAATATGGCTTCATCATTATGTAAAGCGTGTGGGTTGGGACACGTCTTGTTCGTGTCTACCCATAACTTCAATCGTGGAAACCAGGGTTGTCACCTGACGAAGTGAGAACCCTGTAGTCCGCACCAACTTTCGCAGGGCCTTCGCAGCCTAAAACAGAGTTACGTGCGATACTTTAAATGTACGTGGTCTATGGTCTAGATGAAAGCAGTATCAGGTTAGTCGCCTCTTTTTCGAAAATGACCTCGAAATCGTAGTGGTACAGGAAACAAAGGTCGAAAGCCGAAGGACAAGCAGGCTGCATGGTCGAACCTTTTCGGTTTCGTTATAATGTTTGTATTTGACACTCTGTCCGTACCCCCAGGGGGGGAGGGGGTGCGCCCTTTTCTTGCGTAACTTCTTAGGGTTAGTTGAAGAATGTGTTCATATATTAGCGATGATGACCGCCATCTTGTTTTGTGTGATTTTGTGGGATTGGTATGAAATGGCGCATTATTTGTGTATATGCACTAAACAGTGCAACTAAGCGGTTATCCTTTTTTCCCGTGTCGATGAATATTCAAAATGTGAGAGAAATATGATAATTCTGGTAGATTTTGACGGCGTGTGCTTCAGCGAAGATAGGAGCAAAAGGCTAACCACTCGTGATCAAAGTGCTTTGTTGTGGGCAGAGCTTATGCAAGATCGAGGGATTGAAGATGTAGGAAATGGACTGCTGAATGCTAGTGGCCTTAGGCACACACATTTTCAGCGCGATTGCCATTCCCGATTAGACAGAGCATACGTATCAGAAGCACTTGTGCCGTTATGTAACAGTTACAAGCATGAACAGGTAACCTTCAGTGACCACTGCGCCGTAATGTTTACGCTAGCTGTGAAGAAGAAAAGAAAACAATATCTTCGTGAAAGTTGCGCAAACTGAACAACAAATTACTTGGCGATGAAGTCTCTGTGGACAAGGTTAAAATGTTCATCGATAAAGTACTCTTGACCCAGTCTGGGCGATGGGTCGTTGCATAGGAATAGTTCAAGGAAGAAGTTAGTTAAAATTGCTGCAAAAGAAGGATCTTGCACGGTGTGCTACAAGGGGAAAATTAAGGAAAAGGAACTATAAGGCCAGCTTGAACTCTTGTTGCCACTTGAAAGCACGTGACCAGGCACTTTAGCTAAAGAGATAAGAGAAGTAACAAACCAGCTCAAGAGAACGGACACTGAAAAAATGGCAGCATATCCACGGAGTGAATGATGGAGAGTGGGGCGAAGCATTCGTCCGTCCATGCGTCCGTCTGTGTGACCGTCCATGCGTCTGTTTGTGCGCCCGTCCCTGCGGTCTTTCATGCATCCGCCCCTGCGTCCGTTCATGCGTCCATCCATGCATCTGTTTGTGTGTCCGTTCGTTCATCTATTCAACACTCCAAGTCCCACCATCTGGCATCTTTTTATCATATATTCCCCATATAGAAGCACCGCCATCCAGCGGACATTCCAAGGACTAAACGAGAGGTGGCACACGCACACTTTCTTACGGCCTGCGCTTTGGGTCCACTTCCCACCTTTAACCACCTCGAGTTCATGGTATATTCTAGTTCACTGTATTCATGGCACTGCGACCAAACGCTCGCTAAACCTTTCGAAAACCAAGGAGGTTACGCCCAGCGAGTATAACGTAGCAACCTTTCCCTGTCAGATAGGGCTCAATTTAGATGCCAATGGCTGCTAATGAGAAATGACAGACAGGAGAATTTGGCTTTTACTTTCTTACGGCTTGCGCTTCGTATCTACTTCTCATTTTTAACCACCTTGAGTTCATTCATGGTATATACAAGTTCATTGTATTCATGGCACTGCGGCTCAACGCTCGCTAAACCTTTCTAAAGCTGAAGGAGGTTACACCTAGCGAGTATAATGTAGCATCCCTTTCTTGTCCGATAGTGCTCAATGTACATGCCAATGGAGTAATGGATTCGCAGCGTGCGCGTTGACTAAAAGCCGAATGCTCATGTCTCTCATTCCCCATTAGCAGCCATTGGCATGTACATTGAGCACTATTTTTTATTGTTAAACAACGCACAGAAGAAATATCTCACTGGCACTACCTTGGAGGTCAAGTGTTATACCTATTTCGGGTATGTGCCACTGGTGGTTACATACGAGGGACGCCCAAGCCACGCCATAAGGGGCTTCGCCCCTAAAATACAGAGGATCAGTTATACGCGCATGCGCAGAGCGCCTTTGGATGCGCGAAACACCGACGAAACGCTCACTGTGCGAAGAAAAGCGCTATGCCTCGCGTAATGAAATAAAACGCATAAAATAAGGGGAAGTGATCACCACAAACAAGCAAACAAACAATGAAACAAGCGTTTGTCGATTATTATAAAGGATTGCTGGCTTGCAGCGGTAAGAGTGAAAAAGCCTAGGACAGCGAGTTCCTGACAATAATGCCTACATTAGACAAAAAAAAAAAAACTAGCGAACTCCCGCAGGAGTCAATTTCAGTTGGAGAAATAGAAAATGCCATCGACGACTTGACTGAAGGAACAACGCCCGGTCCAGATTGACTAGGTGCAGCCTTTTACAAAACATTCAAAGCATGAGCTGTCGGAGGTATACTTTGTTGCCTCGTTGCAGAGGCTTATGAAGTGAAGGAAATGCCGCCATTCTTTCGAAGGTCACATATTGTACTCATCCCCAAGAGGGTAGACTCGGCAAAGCTCTTGTCAGTGAACGGTTATCGCCCCATAAGCCTTACTAACACAGAATATAAGGTTTTTATGAAGGTGCTTGCTAAGAGACTACCAAGTGTGATGAAGTCAATAGTAGGACCACACCAAACATGTGGGATTAAGGGCCGAACAATCGGCCCCAACATCCACACTGCGAGGAGCATTCTTGAGCGCTGCGGTACATGGGACAGCCAAGTAGCGATGTTGCAATTAGACCTTGAAAAGGCTTTTGACCGTGTTGTGCATGCAGTACTTTTTTTAATATTGGAACATGTAAATATTGGTGGTGTTATATTAGAAGGCGTAACAATGTCGTATATGAACTGCTTTGCTAGCCTTGTTATCAACAAGGAAATCACAGAAAACTTCCCAATTGCTAGGAGTGCTCGTTAGGGATGTCTAATTTATCCATTGTTATTTTTAATGTATTTAGAGGCCTTTTGTTAGAACATAGTTTGTAATGACAAAATACGTAGTTTTCCGTTAATGACGGCCGAGGTCCAAGATGATATCGCTGTTTTTTTTCCAAGGACAGAGAGAGCATTAGTGAAGTAGTTAGCGTAGCAGACAAGTACTGCAAGTGGTCAGGCAGTGCTTTAAATTGGGATGAAAGCGTGGGTTTTGGCCGTGGAACCTGGGACGAAAAGCCTGATGTTTTCGAAAAGATGAAGTGGAGCTCCGTGCCGACGAAGTACCTTGGTGTACCATTGCAGAGCTATACTGATCCCACTGAATATTGGAAAGAAGAGACGTGAAATTTAAGCAAGAAAGCGAACAAGTGGGGAGGGAAAAACTTCTCGATATTCTTGAGGTCAACGGTTTGCAATACATTTCTAGCGGGCAAAATTTGGTATGCACTTCAAGGGCTGTGCATGAAACGTTCAAGCGTACAAAAGGTACACCAAGATCTTGCCACTTTTGTTTGGGCCTTCAAGTGAAAACGCTCGAGCCGTACAAATATTTTCTGTTCAGGTAAAGCGAGTGGGCTGGGATTGGCCCACTTATTTCACAGGCAAATAGTTTCAAGGTTAGTTTTTTTTTTTTGCGTGATCAGATGTATTTTTTTCTTACGTACGTACTATGGTTCAAGTTAGATTATGCTGTTATCTACCCGAATTTGTTGCATCTTGCTGATGTGCTGGGCGCACCGAAATTAATGGTTATCTGCGCGAAGTTGTCTGCTTTCAATATATACTAAAGGTACGCTTTTCTTTACATTATCTTGCTGTTGTGCTGGGCGCGCCAGAATTAATGGTTATCTGCGCGAAGTTGTCTGATTTCAATATATACTAAAGGTACGCTTTTCTTTAAAGTATCTTGCTGTTGTGCTGGGCGCATCGGATATAATGGTTATCTGCGCGAAGTTGTCTGCTTTCAATATATACTAAAGGTACGCTTTTCTTTACAGTATCTGAGTGCGGTGACAAAAACACAACTATATAAGGACCTTATCTGAAGTTGTGCCTGCTTTCAATATACTGAAGGTACGTTTTTCTTCACAGTATCTAAGCGCGATCACAAATAGACAACTGTATAGGCCTACCTGATGTATGCTACCTGTGACGATGTACCGCACGATGTACGGTAAAGGCCCTAGGAAAAAACGATGCTAAAAAGGTTTAGAAGAATAGGGGGTACGACCAGTAAGCAAAGCCTCCTTTTTTTCTTTCAACTACACACCGGCACGTTTCCGGCAAAACCATGGCTACACGAAAGGGGTTTATTTATTCCATAAGCATGTTGTTGCTGGATTAATGATAACTCCTATTCGAAGCTCCAAGACCAAAAGACCTGTCGTACAGAGCCCAAATTACGTGAGATAATGGAGTAAAACAGCGTTGACGTCATGATTGAAAAAGCTAATTTTACGCTAAAGGACTCCATAAGCTCGACTCATTAAGGCTCACTCAGACTGGGGTCAAGCGGTGAGGCTGAGTCTAAGTGAGTTGAGCTGAGTGATATGTCGGTGAGCGCGAGTCCGAATGAGAAAAGGCTTAGTAGTCGGAGTGCGAGTTAGTCCGGTCGAGGAAAATTTTGGCGAGTCTGAGTCTGAATGAGATCCGAGAGAAAATTGTATCTCTTGAGAGTCAGTGAGTGAGTGAGGTGCAATTTTTCTGCCGACTTATGCGAACTAGCCCAGCTTTCAGTCCTAGCCAGTTTTATTTCTCCTTAGTTCGAGGGGGGAGGGAGACGTTCAACCGTACTTTATGGGTTCGAGCGTGAATTTGTGTATGTGCGCGTATCTATATGCAAGCGAAATTGAAAGATTTCGAAGGGAAGTTCGAAATCTTCTATGGTTACGCCCCTGAACACAAGATGCTAATAATTGCAAGTGTGGAGGGGGGGGGGGGGCTTGTCCTATGCTGTGATTGCTCGGCGTTACGAATGCAAAAGCATATATAAAAATAGAAAAAAGAAAGGAATCAAGCACAAATTAGAAAGAGAAAGAAAAGAGAAAAATAGGAAGAAAAATAGAAAGAGAAAGAAATAAAGACAAAAAAGGGCAAAAAACGAAAAATAGAAAAAAAAAGCGAGAAGAGCAAAGAAAAAGAAATCAAAGGGAAATAAAGAAGGATGCACTTATACGCGATTCTTTCAGGTTCGGCCCCCTAACGTGATGCCAATTTTATTTCATTTCATTTTTTGTTTGTTCCGCTCTTTGTTGCACGTTTCCTGTTTTTTTTTCTTTCAGCTTTATTTCTTACACCCAACACAACTCGGTGATCGAGTCGTTTTGTGTCCGAGGGGCGTCAGTAAGCTACCACCCGTGACTTGAATGTGGCCATTTTACTTTACTTACTTGTGGGCGGACTTTTTGTCGTCCTTGAACATGCCGAACAGAACAATTCTGTCCCCGACATCAAGGAGTGGTTCGATCTTCGCCTTGTAGGGTCTTGCCTGCAATATGAATAATATCAAGCAGTGATTTTCTTTTAATTTAGAGCAGTGCTGAATACGATTGTACCGGCGGTCTCAAATATGTGGTCCGTGGTCCAAATTTAGCCCATGGACCAGGCCTGTAGCCAGGGGGAATAACCTAAATCCACTTCTCCCCCATCCCCAAAATTTTTATGCAGGAAAGTGTTACCGGAAATAGTGTTTCTGCCTCGCCAACATTTGCCAATTACCAAGCTTTTGCCAAGCCTTTAGCAAGCCCCATCACCCCTCGAAAAAAATTCCTGCCTACAGGCCTGCCCTGCCGAGGACCGCCTGCGACCAGCGGCTACTCATATAGTAAAGTTTTGCGTCTTTGCTTAGAGGCCAACTCAGGCGATACTTTGACTATGTCAAAATAATGCTGCCTTTATGTTTCTGATTTACTCTTGTCACGCGCCCGATAGCTGAAATACTTTACAAATTCGAAAATAAGTAAGCGAAAAACCGCAATACCTAAACCGAAACCCAACCAAGTGCGCTTCAACGTGTGACGTAATTGTTTGCCCGAACCCGCTTGGTTGCGCATAACGTCGCCAGATAGCGCTACCTGCCAAAATTGTCCAAATTTGTGCCTGCGGCGATTGGCTAAAACGCTTACGCTGTTATGGTGAATATATAGCGAATCGTGGGCGACCTACAACGCAACACCACTTGCCACCTATCTCGCGCCCACCAACACGGAAAAGAAAATTGCACGCACAACCAAGGAAGCGCGGGCCAAACCCACACAATCCATAGCACACAAGGAGACACTGCAGTGGCACATCAGTTCCGTCACTTCCGCTTTGCAAAAATCAACGTAACACACACAATGTTGCCATTAATTCTGGTCAGCGAGGTGAGCGTTTCAATGCAAGCTATAAAATTCACTTGAAAATAACCCGCGAAAATCTCAAGCCTGCAATTTGGCATGAATGGCGCAGATGTACCAATGAATGTATCCAGTGAATTTCATTGAGATCCATTGACCTCGTAAAATCACCGGAGTTGGCCTTTAGGTGTATTTGCTTAAAGGCCGTGTTACAACGGAGTGGAGTGGGACAATGCCATCGCGAGCTCCAATTTGGAACATCAGTCCAAGGCAGTCCCGAGGACCCGTGAGAGCGGAGAGATATAGCCTCCCGGCTCCAACATGGAATTTGCCGACAGCAAGCCAGGGGTCCTCTGTGTGACTACACCAGCTTGTCTATCTATCTATCTATCTATCTATCTATCTATCTATCTATCTATCTATCTATCTATCTATCTATCTATCTATCTATCTAGCTATCTATCTATCTATCTATCTATCTATCTATCTATCTATCTATCTATCTATCTATCTATCTATCTATCTATCTATCTATCTATCTATCTATCTATCTATCTATCTATCTATCTATCTATCTATCTATCTATCTATCTATCTGTCTGTCTGTCTGTCTGTCTGTCTGTCTGTCTGTCTGTCTGTCTGTCTGTCTGTCTGTCTGTCTGTCTGTCTGTCTGTCTGTCTGTCTGTCTGTCTGTCTGTCTGCCTGTCTGCCTGCCTGCCTGCCTGCCTGCCTGCCTGCCTGCCTGCCTGCCTGCCTGCCTGCCTGCCTGTCTGTCTGTCTGTCTGTCTGTCTGTCTGTCTGTCTGTCTGTCTGTCTGTCTGTCTGTCTATCTATCTATCTATCTATCTATCTATCTATCTATCTATCTATCTATCTATCTATCTGTCTGTCTGTCTGTCTGTCTGTCTGTCTGTCTGTCTGTCTGTCTGTCTGTCTGTCTGTCTGTCTGTCTGTCTGTCTGTCTGTCTGTCTGTCTGTCTGTCTGTCTGTCTGTCTGTCTGTCTGTCTGTCTGTCTGTCTGTCTGTCTGTCTGTCTGTCTGTCTGTCTGTCTGTCTGTCTGTCTGTCTGTCTGTCTGTCTGTCCGTCCGTCCGTCCGTCCGTCCGTCCGTCCGTCCGTCCGTCTGTCTGTCAGTCAGTCAGTCAGTCAGTCAGTCTAAAGACCGTTTACATAATCCGCAAGGACACATGCCTGCACTGCATAATAATTAGCCCAACTAATGGTGGCCCCCGCCGTGCTTCAAGTTGAGGTGAGGTCCTTGTAGAACGTGCTGGGGCGTGTATATTATGCGTGTTTATGCCAAGAGAAACAACAGTTTCAACGTAATATTGCAGGCAAATGGCTCACAAGCTACGCTCTTTGAAGTGAGTGGCTAGCGTATACATTTGTTGGGCAAACTGCACAGCAGCAAAATCTAGCTTTACAATTATGAAGGGGTCTTTTCTCACCTATTCCAATTAATAGCACTTTGTTCGAGTAGACAGCAGAGACACGTGACTGGTTTCAATCCTTTTTCTATCTTTTTTTTTCGTATAAGGTGCTCTGCTACTGGGGAGCAACAACTATATTTCCAAAGCGGCAGCCAGAGTTTAGCTTTGTAAATCAGTATGCCGGTATGTTTTTCGAAACCTGACGTCCAATCCCCGTTGTGAATGACCCGCACATGTCATATGAGAAAGGCGTTCTTTCAAATGGCAGCATTAAGTGACATTTATTTTAAACTCATTCCGCGCCTCCCTTTCTCCACTTGACCCCCCACCCCTCTACGCTGTCCTGGAACTCGTGGGACTAAAATTCGTCACTTTGGCCCGCTATAGGTAGGGTGAGTGTGGGACCTCTTATATATTATACACATGCACACTTACATTGAGGGTTGGATGCGAAGGGGGGAAGGGGGAGATGCCTTTCTATAACCATGACACAAAAGATCTACACTATTGGTCTCGTTATTTCATGCACACAGGACTATGCCACATTGAACACGAAGTATGACATCATATATGCATTTAGTATTTAGTACAATATGAAAAGTGCCGCTTAAGAAAATAGTCTATTATATAAGCCTTTGAGTACTTAATCTGAGCATGCCATATTCTCTCTGCTTGTTATAACAAGAATAAACAGCAGCTTCTTAAAGAGAGCCAGAGTAGGCTGTGGGCAAATTTCAGAACAGATGGATAGTGTGAGGTGCGAATTGTCAAAACGAAAAGCAAACACCTGACATACTATAGTAAGCTAGACTTACCAGTCTGCTCGGTTGATGCGTAGCTTTCACCTCAACGCCTTCAGTAGTGGTGAAGTAGGCGTCTTTCAGCTGATCGTTGAGACGCACTGTCGCACAATGCACATCATTCACTGAGAGCTGCAGAAAAAAAATAAAATCAGAATGGTTACGTCAAGCAATAAAAAGATGAACTTAATCAGTCCCCCTTTTTTTTCGTTACTTATTCATGTTAAAACACTTTCTTCCTGAACGAAACACTACATTGAAAAGATTGGCTGTTTGAACTATACGGTGAGAAAGGGCCCCAGACATCGCAATAAGTTCCCCGCTTCACTTAGTTCACCCTTTCCAGCAATAAGAATGCCTTTTTTTCCTGCATTGCTCCAATACCTTTAAAGAAATATAATTGCTGGACATTTCAAATAATCTTTTTTACCTTGATTAAATATCTAAGGAATGCAAAGTTGAGGAAAACACTGGCGATCAATGGTATTCCAGTATCTATCAAGTCGGGCATTCCACGAGGGTTCATGCTGCGGCCATTGTTCTTCTTAATATTTCTTAGTGATATAGTTCTGAATGTACCCGTTAAAGTTAAGCTCTATGCTGATGACTGCATGATTTACCACAAAATCCAGAATCCCAGTGATCAGGCTCTGCTGATCAATGCCTTAGCACAAATTGCGGTTTGGTGTAAGGATTGGCAAATGAAAACAACCACAAAAACATCAGTCGATATGACTGTGACACAAAAACGACCACCATTACATTTTTCATATTGCATAGGTGGCAGCTCTCTCGCAGTCATAAACAGATATAAATAAATAGAATAACGTAGGATCAGAGATGGAATGAGGATGCAAAAACTTGGTTATTAAAAAAGAAATTTAGCGCGAATTACACACGAGGTTAAACGAATAGCATATAAAATACTACTTCATCCTTTAATAGAATATGCATCAATAGTTTGGGACCCTTATACTGAAGGCAATATAAAAAAGTGTAATTAAAAAAAAGTTGCTAGGTTTGTAAATTGTTCTTATAGTTGGCCCACCTCAACTAGTGCCTTGGAAAAGAAAGCATGTCTGTATTGGAATTCATGCACCTGATATTTCATGTTAAACTTGGTATTCGCTAAAAAATGTACATAGAACCAATGTACAAGCGAGTCATCTGGTCACACCATAATAAAAAATAAATAAAGTAATGTTCTTGCCACGCTGAAACTTTTGCAAAACTTTTTACCCGAAAACAATTTGAGAGTGGAATCACCTCCCAGCCAATGTAGAATGTCCGGATTCTGACTTTTTTGTAAAATTTTTTCAGCTGTATTTGTTTTCACAGTCATTTACGACTATGATTGTTTCGAAGGCTGTTTTTAAGCGCCTTTTATTATTTTATTTTTTTACTTTTTTTACGTGAGAGGTACTGTATTGTCGTTCTGCGGCTGGTTTGCGCATGTCAGTGCTTGAGGGACTGCGGATGTGGTTTGAATATTGTTCTGAAGCGCCCTTTGCTTTCCTTTATTTTTCCTTGTCCTTGCGACACAATCCTTGTGCTTGATTGGTTCACTTGATTTTGTACTTGTTACTCTTATTCCTGTTTACAGCTTTAGCTGTAAGCTAGCAGTGCCGTGTAAAAATAAATAAATAAATAAATAAATAAATAAATAAATAAATAAATAAATAAATAAATAAATAAATAAATAAATAAATAAATAAATAAATAAATAAATGATAAGTGCGAGCACATCCTGACAAAATTGACGTGGTGTTCTATTACAGAGCACAATGAATATATTACACATATGTCACCGAATGTATTACACGTCTGAAAGAACAGGAATTCAGAACATTGAGGTTTGGGGGCGATGATGACTCGTCGAAAATGGAATTCCGGCCTCTGTATCCTGCATTACTTTATTTAAATTAAAGGGGCATGCGTCTTTGCCAAGATATCAACTCTTTTTTTGTGTGCTCACCATGTATTTCTTCTTAAGTAAGAAGGAGAATGGACTTAGCACTCGTTTTTTCTTGTTAGATACAACCTATTCAAGCTGAGAGAGGGCGTAGTATTTCTGTAACCTTTTTAACTGAAGTGTAGTAATTATTATGGAAATGTAAAGAAGTGAAAGTTGTCTTTTCGCCTACTTTAATTTCTTTACATTTACATAACGATTACTTTCCTACAGTTCAAAGACTACACATTAGGTCCCTCGTACCTTCCTTGGGTCTGTTTGTTTCCTTCAGCGAAAACATTCTGCTTAATAGATACTGCGACAAAGCTAATTTTTGTCCGGAAAACCAGTTAATATAACTCAAAAATCAGGACAACTGCCCGGACATTCTTGTACTCTTGTCTGTTCGTGTGTCTGGTTTACGAACAAATATAATTTTGAACGTCACAAGCACAAAAAAGGGTTTTGAACGTCAGTATCACTTTGATATTCATGCATTTGACGGTAGCAGTAAATAAAATACGTCGTGCCTTAATACTGGAGCCCCTCTGTCTTATGTGGATGGCGTAGGTGTGGTTCTCCTCTGGCTTGAATACTTTACGGTCCACCTCCTGCTCCTCTGGCTTGTCGTAACTGGTGAGGTGCTTGATTACGAGGGCTAAGTCGGGCTCCGGCTGGTCATACCGATCTGTGTCTTTCTTGGCGTTGTAGTCCTTGAATTCCAGCGTAAGCACCTTCTTATCCTTTTTTGTGAATATTACCTGTGACCTGCGGCAAATGTAGCATAGCTTAGTGCTTACGTGCATACGTACCGCACGTGTATAATCTGCTTAAACGCTATGTGCCTGAAGACTTCACGCGTGCACGCACACAAAATCACACGCATGCACCCAGGGAACAAAAAGAAATGATGCCTGGCAACAATCCGAAAATGCCGCACATGTTGCGGCCTTAAATCTCGCTGTATGCACGTTGCCTTCTCTGCAGAACGTGTATTGTTCCTAGGAAATGCGAGTATCAAAGGTGCTTGCCATCGTTCGTTGTTTTATTACTCGAGTGGTTTGAAGATAAGCCATGATTTTAATGCAAAGTAACTTGGAATGTTTTGTGGCATGGATTGCTTAGAATTCCAAAGTTTGTTTGAGTTGTAGCGAGAAGTGTAGGCCACTATTTTCGTAAATATGCTTAGTAAATGCCTCGTCAAGCGACTCAGTCACACTATGTGTGCCACTATGTGGGCTCCTCACCGCGAACGTATTCGCTTCCAACAGGGGGGCAAAAGGTTACTAGAGTTACTGTACATGCTACCTTTATACAGTAACTCTAAGGTTTACCGCAGCGTTCCCTTCCTTCTTCCTATTAAGTCATGTATGGGCAGACTTTGCATGCCCCCTTCTTAGGTGACGAAAGGGGGAGGGGGGGCAACCCAACTCCCTGTGCCCACACCTATACTTTCCAGTGCCCACACCTCCACTAGCAGATGGGACCATATCTCTATGTGTACGCGACGATTACGGAAATGACGTAAATGACCTCAGTTTGCCTACAGCTTACCGGCACTCGCCGTCAATTTGTTCGCACTGATTGCTTTATGCCATACGTTTACATGGCGGCACGATAAGCGTATACCGTTGTTTTACGCCGCGATTTTATATTAAGTGCTGCGAGCAGTAACGCGGGTGTCAATCCCGTCGTGTTTGATTTACGAATGCGGAAAAATGAACATTCGACTCGACCCTTACCCGCCTGGTCTGTACAGGAGTCTAACTTCGAGGAACAAGTTGACGTCCATGACGCGAGTCTCCAAGGTGTCATTGAACTTCGGGTTCTGAAAAAAGAAACAAAGAGCCATTACACGCAAGCCATATTTTCCTGAACGAACTTGAGTCGTTATGCCTATAGCTATTCTGGGCAGTTCATGTAGCTCGAAATTAGTCAGTCAATGTGTAACTGTCAGGTTTTCAACAGGTATTCGAGGGAACAAAAACTGACAGCGAACACTAATTAGCTATACTATTATGATTTCACACATATTCAGTTTAATTAACTCGACCCTTTTCCGCCAGTGTTTTCTCAGAATTACCGCGGCATCAATCTTAGCTTTTAAACGCTAAAATTTCTTGTAGGCCGTCTCAGAGATCCTCCATGGAATGCAGGGAGCCATAGGCAATGCACGATTTTACGTGCTGAACCTCACAAGCCAAATCTCATTCTGCAAGCTTCATTAAATGAGCCCTGGGTTACTTTGAGCAAACATCACATGACCTCTGTATGTAAGTTTATTGCCTGAATAACCGATCGCCGAAAAAAATTTTCAACACTACCACCAGGCCCACGAGGCGGCTGCCATGCAGGTATTCGCTGTCGTTTTCTACGTGGGAGACTCCCGCTACGCGAAATCTGCGTCTTGCAGGACAAAAATATTTTTTTTATTCCATTCCAATATGCCACGAGCGAGCAGAGTTGCAGGGATTTGTCACACGTCAATTTAAACGCTTTTTCTATCCTTTCAAGACGAGCGCACTATAAGCTGCAGAGGGGAACTAACAGAAGGGGCAAAAAGCTACGCCACCTCACTTCATGACCTTGATCAAGCACAATGAAACGCAATTACTAACCCCATCCACTCCCTCCAACCCGTGCGATTCCACTACGCGATAGTGTTGGCACTGTGTAATTGTAAATTCAGCGCTGTCTGGAGCGTGCTTCCAGTACGCGGCGGCACCCCTGGGAAGAAGCGCATCTAATGCCGCTCTTGGTTTACGTCACATATCTACGAATAGGAGAAATCTTCTGTATGACGCGATGCAGCAGGAGCCGGTAGCTCGGGAGAGGACGAGCACAAGCCTCAGCATCATGAAAGGGTGCTTGAGAAAATGGCAACATTGCGCTCGGCTTGTAAATTTTCCTCGCCGCGCATGACTGCACAATTGGTGGAAATTTTTGCAGCGTAGTATGCTTCATGTTGTACGTGTTTTGCACCAAGCTCAAGGTTAAACCTGTAGCACACAAATATATCGCACAATGTGGTGAGGCTCAAACATGCGTGAATGCTGTATTGAACTAAGCCTATACGTTCAACTCACCTACGCGTCCACCATTACATTTTCTATACTGTGTATTCGCTCTACGTTATGCGACAGAAACGGAGGCTATACACCAATACACTCGTCAAGCGACAGGGTATTTTATGCCACACGAAAATTACACGCAGGGTCCCAACGACAAGAAGATTCAATAAGAAGGGACATGACAGCAAATAAGGACCTTTTTTTAAACTTTTTTATATCTCTCTCTGCCTCTTTTAGTCTCTCTTACTGAAACGTATATTCCATACAATATTAGACCATATGTAGGAGTGTACGGTTTTTATGGAATGCTATAAATATCGTTTTATGACAACCCCATCCCACATTTCCCCTTTTTTATACAAGAAAACTATATAATAAAAGCGGAAGCAAGATGCACGAACACCAAGTTGTGTGTTTCAATATGTGTTTCACACGCCGTGGTGGTCTAGCATACTCGGGGACAATTCTTTGTGGCAATGAAGGGAAAGCCACGGGGGTGGAGCTTCTGCACATTTACTTCTCCGCGAAGTAGTCCTGCTAGACTCGCTTTTTTGAATGACGGCCGTGTTCAAATGATGCCACAACATATAATTGTTACGTCTGCTTACACGGTCATTTATGAGTGAAATTCGACACAAGCTTCTTCAGTGAGGCGTCGGAATAGCTGGAGGGAGACGCGCGTTCATCTAAGGTGAAGACGCCATTTCGACTATGAGGTACACCTAAAACGTTCAACGTTTTCAGACGTGCAAATGTGAAATTTGCGCTTCATGAAGCAAAACAAATATTGATATCTCCTTGATTCGTTCAGTGTATCTTTATAAACAATGAAAATAATGTTGTTTGTTATGATTTTCACGCGGAAAACAGACGCATTTGTGGGACTATATTCTTCAGCTGTGGCACATGCCCACTTTGGTTCCGTAGCCTTCCCATCAATACCTCAGAAAGTTCTCCCCGAGTGTGTAGTTCTAGTGCTTGAACGCTGGCCCAACGGTCGCTGTATCGAATCCCGGCATTTTGATGTACGCAGAATGCTAGAGACCCGTGTGCTCAGATTTCGGCACACGTTAGAGTACACAAATAGATTTTCGGAGCCCTGCACTACAACATCTCTATTAATCATATTATAATGTTCAGACGAAAGATACGATACTATTACACAGTATAGGCCTTTCCAACGAAGAGGTGGAGCACTTCCAGTCTGGACTGTTACGCGGGAGTAGTTAATTAAAATGTGTATTGTTCGCTCACCGGATTCAAGACGTGTAAGCCAGAGGACCTGCGCGCAGGTCTCAGCGTGCGATGTGCCTTCTTGGCAGCTTTGTTCTCGGGCTTGTCCAGTGCCAGCTCCTCTTTCCAATGGCGGCTGAGTAAATACACTGGGAATACATCGTCAACATCCGAGTCGTCCGAGTAGTCTCTAGGGTAGAACTCGTGCATCTTGCCGTTCACACCTTGTGCAACTCTCTCTCCTATACCTTCTCAACCGCTCGACCTTTGCTCCTTCGTCGTCCGTGAAACGGCCGTTTAGTGTCCGCTCTCGTCCTGCCAAGGGTCCCGGACACTATGACCTCCGCCCTCCACCGGATGTTATTGGCCTCCGGCCGGGTCACTGGTCGATGGTGCGACCTTCTTAGGCGTCGCGCTGCTCTCGACTTACGCTCCTTGGGGTCTCGATCGTGGACTTCGATTCCCGACGAGTAGCAAGCGGAGTAGCCGACGACGACCGGTGCTCTCTGCAGCACGAGCCTTACTGAGAGGCACGCGTTAGACGTTCCGGTCGATTGTTTTCGTGGAGGACATGACGGACGATGCAGGCGCTGCCTTAAATTCTCATCGCTAACAGTGGAGGAGCACGGCGCTATGTCTCGTGCGTAAAGGGAGCTGCTGCGAGGGGCTATTTACGTTTCGTCTTCCTTGGCCACGTCGATCGACACACTCGGTCGTGTGGAGCACCAGTAGCGACGCCAATTCAATACGCACGAGAGTTTTACGTATCTGGACCCTTTGAAAACTTGCCTCCACGTCCTTGATCGAATTCACGCTCAGTTGCTCGATAATGTACCAACCTCCAAGCTACTATAGGTGGGCGAGATATAATGTAATTGCCGCATGACTTACGCAAAGCTATCCAGTGGTGGGAGTATTGGAGTACAAAACTAAAGATTTCTTGATGGCTGATCGCTCGGAGAGCCCGCATACAACACAAAAAAATAATGGAAGACCACCTCCACCAACAACAGAACAAGGGAGAAAGAAACGCGTCATATACACGATCAGGCCGAAATGTAATGATATTAACCAATACTTTATCAGCGCCTACATTAGTCAACTGACCGAAATGAGAGTAAGGTGATGCATCGTATACGTATGTATTCTGTATAAAGAGAACGAAGCTATAGATGACTCCGGGAAGAACCGAATCTCACGATGATTTATCGCTTCACCAAAGTGTACACCGATGATCAGAGAGCCACCCACGAGCAGCAACAAAGGTTCTCGGTAAAAACTTTTATTAAGAAATGCTTATTGTTAACTCCCCATCTCCCTACACAAGTCCCTAAGGGGCGCTCTGACGTATCACTTCGTAATTTTTTTCCGTTCTGAGAAGTAGGAGGTGTAATATCAAAATCGTTTAATTGCTTAATGAATAAACCAGCAAGTTTGTTTAGAAAACGAACCATATATTGTATATATTTATTTGTTCGTTGAATTCCAGAAAAGGGAGTAGTGAAATCGCACCTGACGACACACATGCAGCGACCATATATAGGGTTGCGCAGGAGAAGGTCTGGGGTGGGGGCGGTCGCTCCTCCCCCTTCCCTCAAGTCACTTGAGAAGGGAACGCAAAGTCTGCCCATACACTGACTTTCATTTCAATTATTGATTTATTTATAACAAAATCTTTTATATATTTATAACATTTATATATTTATAACAATATACAATACAATATACAATACAATATACAATACAATACAATACAATATACAATAACAATATAACAATATAACAAAATATTTATAACAAAGTGCTGCGACGAGCCCCCCCCCCCCCCCCCCGCCTCTGAACGGGAACACTGCGCACGCCTGTGCCTGTGACCCTTAGAGTATGAACACGTAGAAATGAAGTGCCACCACGGGGAACATACATAAAGTGTAATTGAACTCCACCTCTCCCCCCAGGAAAACATTTGTCTGAGCTACTGAGTGTCACATTCTGCACTTGTTCTTTCCTAGTCTTTGTCGTCATCACACAAGACTTTTAAAGAACGTTGTTTTCTCCCATCTCCTATGCCCTACCCCCCTTTATGTGATCCCGCTCCGGCGGGTATAACCGTCACCTGTGGCGCTGGCTGTGGGCATACTTCCAGCATCTACTAGTCATCTTTGAGAACTTGGGGACGCTACTGATGTTTATTCTTTGTCGACTAGTGAAATCGAGTGTATGGCACGGATTCGAGTGATGAAGGACACTTTCTAGCCCCCGACCAGAACACAAACATATGGCTTATTGTCATTTATTTCGTGCTTATTACTCGACCCACGTGAAACTGCGCCGTCACGTGCACTGTGGCAAATGCCTGGGACAGTATATGAGCTCCACATACGCTAATGAATACCGGCAACGGGATATGTGCCACGAGCAGTCGGTGGCAAGAAGGAACCGCCACCCTGGTTATACGCAGTAACCTCTTTAGATCTGACGCAGTAAGTCAAACGAGTAGAAGCTTCGAGAATCGCGAAACAAGGCCCCACGCGTCGGTGATGGCTCGCCGTATTCGTTCGTGAATGAAGTCGTTAATCGACCTCAGACGCGGGCCTGGCATGACGTATAGCGCGCTAGCGCTCCACGGGACAGCGCTGGAGAACGCTGGCGCCTTCTGTATTATTAATAGTGCCTACGTAAACGACAGAGCGCTGAATTACTGGCGAATTATATTAATTCAAGAACTACTATGATTAAATGAATTTGAAAGCAACTTGATAAAAATGTCATTGACTGCGCGTGCTCTATACCTCGTACATGCACTGCACGAAATAGTATATAGAGACACAGTGGTTTTGCCACAAGCATGTTTTTTTCATTTTCTTTATTTACATACCCTGCCGTCTCGTTGCGAGACATTACAGGGGTGGGTACAGCATTTGCTTAGAAATCGGAAAATGTTTCGCGTGGAAAAAAGTTGCGCGTGGAGGGTGTGCGTGAGGGCTGTCCTGTCCCTTTTAATCATTTTCGTGCGTGTGTTTACATGTATGCGCGTACAAACAACCTTAAATATGAAAGAAAAAACAAATCAGAGAGTAGACTAAATTGAATCCCCTCCCTCCACCCCACTAAGACACCTCTCATGATAAGCCACCGAAGTCAGGGGCACCGGCAGAAATTTGCTTCAGGAGGGAGGGTAAGGGAGGGCGGGGAGGGCACCTTCTGCTAATTTTTCTTTCTGTATAAGCTACGGCGAAAACGATTTCGGGGGTGAGCACGAGGGGGGGGGGGGCTGTAGTTCCCCATAATGTTCACCTCCCCCCACAAGAGGGAACACAGAACACAGTCATAACAAAATATCTAAGTTTCCCGTCTCCCTGCCCCCCCCCCCCCCCCTGAAGGAACTCGCTTATCATGAGTGCCCCCCGGTAAAATAATCTTGGCGCTGCCTCTGGGGGGCAGGGCCCGGTTTGCCACCCCCTGGCTACGCCACTGACTTAAGTGAGAGCAGCGTTGGCCTAACTGAAACGCTTCACTGCGTCATCATCCTTTACACATTAATAACCAACAGTGCCAACAATTTGGTACGCGCGTTTACATGGCTTTCATATCAGCCTAGATTGCCTGCAAAAAGTTTACAGCGGGGCTGTGTATATTGGGCTGTGTATGTTGAGCTGAGGACATTTTATTCAATATTCATCTATTTATTTATTTATTTGCTTGTTTCTAGCACCATCAGGGTATAATAAATACATTACAGAAGGGGTGGGGTGTACATAGATAAAAAAGAGAAAAAAAAGCATAACAATGACTGTAAAATGTAAGCATTATACAAAATTACAAAAATTTTGTAAATGACATTACACAACATCTAGCGAAGTAGTTACATGCGATGTAGAAGAAACAAACCTGTAATGTTACACTAGGCTTGATAGGACATTTTTAAATACAGTTGTATCGGTAATCCGTTGAGAAAGCAGGTAAATGAAGCAAGTAAATGAAGCGTTATGAAGCAGGTTCCAATCTCCTGCTTTTCTAGGAACAAATGAGTTAGAGCCTGCAGTAGTTGAGAAATACGGTATGTTAACCTTATGATGATGATCAATCAAGTCAGTGTGAGCAAAATTTATCTGGGTGTACGAACAAGAAATGAAGTGGGGGCTAATGTTAGTGCATTTTGTGAAAAAGACAAATGCTCGACTTCTTTCAGAAGGAAGATTAAGAACAGCTTTCATGTTTGGGACACTATAGCCGTGCGATTATAAATACGTGCAATAAGGTGAGAAGGGCGATTTTTCACTGCCTGAATGCTTTGTATTAAGGTGGCGATTCCACTCCCCCCATCTTGCCTATAGTTCGAAAAAATGCACCAGATGACGACACTCATTCAGGTTTGCAAAAAGCGAGAAAATTGCGCGCGCAAATATGACCAGCGCCGTATCGCGCGGGCCTTGTATGTCGCACGAGGCGACGGAAATGCGGATGGCGTCTTTCACCTATGATCAGCCAGCTGTTGCCGTCGTGACGACACGACGAACGCTGCTTCCCGCAGACTGAACCCGGCGTCGTTTTGAGAGCAAGTGTAAACACTCGCGTATACGCACATATACAGACAAACACTCTCTCTGTTCCTCTCACTTACTCACGTTTATGAAATAACGATTGAACATCATCATCAGCAGCAGCCTGACTACGTCCACTGAAGGACAAAGGCCTCTTCCAAGTTCCGCCAGTTAACCCGGTCCTGTGTTTGCTGCTGCCAATTTATACCCGCACACTTCTTAATCTCATCTGCCCACCTAATTTTCTGTCTCCCCCTAACCCTCTTGCCTTCTCTGGGAATCCAGCTAGTTACCCTTAATGACCAGCGGTTATCCTGTCTACGCGCTACCTGTCCAGCCGATGTCCATTTATTCTTCTTGATTTCAGCTATGACATCCTTAACCCCCGTTTGTTCCCTAATCCACTCTGCTCTCTTCAGTGTCTCTTAAGATTACACCTACCCTTTTTCTTTCCATTGCTCGCTGCGTCGTCCTCAATTTTATCTGAACCCTCTTTGTAAGTCTCCGGGTTTCTCCTCCGTACTTAAGTACCGGCAAGATACAGCTGTTACATACCTTCCTCTTGAGGGATAGTGGCAATCTACCTGTCATAATTTGAGAGTGCTTGCCAAATGTGCTCTACCCCATTCTTATTCTTCTAGTTGCTTCAATCTCATGGTTCGGCTCCGCGGTTATTACCTGCCCTAAGTAGACATTGTCTTTTACAACTTGAAGTGCACTATTACTTATCTCGAAGCGCTGCTCTCTTCCTAGGTTGCTGTACATTACTTTCGTTTTCTGCAGATTAATTTTATGACCCACTTTTCTGCTCTCCTTGTCTAACTCGTAGTCATGAGTTGCAGTTCGTCCCCTGAGTCACTCAGCAATGCAATGTCATCGGCGAAGCGCAGGTTACTAAGGTATTCTCCATTAACTCTTATCCCTAACTGTTCCCATTCTAGGCTTCTGAAAACCTCCTGTAAGCACGCGGTAAACAGCATTCGGGAGACTGTGTCCCCTTGCCTTACACGCTTCTTGATTGGTATTCTGTTGCTTTCTTTATGAAGCACTATGGTAGCAGTTGATCTCCTGTAGATTTCTTGCAGGATGTTTATATATACTTCGTCGACCGCCTGATTCCGCAGTGTCTGCATGACGACTGATATTTCTACTGAATCAAACGCCTTCTCGTAATCTATGAAGGCTATAGTGGTATGCTCAGAATCATAACCAACGATTGAACATAACGTGAACCAAACGCTTCGGAGCATTTCAGTGCACTGGCATGGCCGCTAACCTTCTTTTTGATGTGGCGGCCTTGGCACTGGCTTGATGTGACGTTGCCCAAGCACGTCTTTTGTTTTGTTTTTGTTATTCGGGCATTAGCAGCAGTTCTGGCTGGGCAGCAAGCTGCTTTACAACAGTGATTGAGTGATTCTTGAGATTATAAAAAAAGGCACCTGATTTCTCTCTGCATCTTGGGCGACACGGTGCAGTGCCTTGTAGGGGAGGAGGAAGGCGGGATAAAAAGAATAGTTGAAATATATAAATAAATAAAGGACGAGGTAAGTGGCAATAAATAATGGCCCCAACTCCTTGAAGGGAACCGTGAGGAAATGCGAATGCATTTCTTCTGCCGAGAGAGGGCACCGTTGCCGTCGGATATTCGCCTTCATCGACTTCTGCTATGCGCCTTGAGAGGGGCCCAGCCAGCGAACGGCTGAGAGTGAGGAGAGAGCGGAAGGAAGAGTGGGGTGCCAGCATTCTCGGCTTGGCGTTGGCGTTTCACAGAGCCGTCTCGAGCACGCATTTCCAGATGTTCTTGAGAGGCGCCCAACCAGCGAACTGTCAATGCATTCGCGTTTCAAAGAAGGAGATAGGAAAGATGGGAGAAACTCGAAGAAATCCAAGGATCGGGCACCATATGGCGAGAACTGCACGGCGTCAGGAGATTGTGGAGGGCGAAAGAGTCGGCGAGAGATTCGTGCGTGTCGAAGGTCGTGAGCGGCACAGCCGTTCGGCTTGAAATCCTCCGAGCAACTCCGAGCAACAGAGTAGCTGCGAGCAACAGCGTACCACTACGTAGAGGTATCCTCATCGGTTGAACTGCTTCCCGACACCGTAGCGCTCTTGAGTTGCAGAGACAGTGATCGTCTTATCCGTAGTGCGGGCGTCTCTGTATTTGAGAGTTGACTTTCCTAGGGTCCCGTACATTGCATATCTTGCCACGTTGACCAGAACGTCCTGCATCTTCGACAAAGTCTCACTTTTATCACATCGTTGCAACTAAATTGCAATTACCTGCCTGTGTATCTCTTATCAGTACAGCTCCATGGAAGTTGTCGGCAAGGTGCTTTACAGGCTTACTCTGAAATTACCGGCCATTGTAGGCTTTTAGAACATTCTCCCAACCAACGTTACCAGATTACCTCAGTTTGCAAACTCCGCCGGGATGCGGCGGCGAAACGCGGCCCCCTTCGTTTTCCGCTCTCTAGGTCAAATGGCGTCGGAAGCGCCACCTAGAGAGCGGGAAACGAAGGGGGCCGCGTTTCGCCGCCGCATCCCGGCGGAGTTTGCAAACTGACGTAATCTAGTATTTGACCGGTCGCCGCATCGTAACGGAGCCTTCGCGCAATGTTAAACGGAATTTACGCGGTTAATTTTGTGTAATGGGAGTTATTTCCCGAGAGGGTGAGCGAAGGTTATTACGAGTGTGCAAGTAAATCACCAGTTGAGCCGCTAAGGCGATGCCACACGGCAGAGACGTGAGGGCGATGCCCGAATCTTGCGGGACTTCTGTTCATACAGCTCTTTTTCGTTCCTGTTCTTTAAAATTCGATTGCCTATGCAAAAAAAAAAAACATTGACAGTGGGCCACAGCATTAAGTCTAAATGTATCCGATCTCGGTATAGCCCGTCGCCACAGTTGAAGGCGCACCTCGTCAGCGGGAGGCTTGAAAAAATGTCTCTTTTCGGCCGCGGGTTTCGTCGAATCGTACCCACTTCGGCAACCAGTCACAAAGCAGCGAGGCATGTTTTCTCACATTCAAGAACCGTCACATGACACATGTGAGCTGTGTAGCTCACAGGGAAAGCGATGACTGAGTTGACGACATTAAAAAACACCCGGCACCATGCAGATCACGCCAACGCTGACAGCGTCGGTGCCACGCTGGGCACCACGTTGATCGCTACCGTAGTAAGTTGCAGCCAGAGCACACACTACGCGAGTTACGTCGAAATAAATCTTGCTGGGACTCAGTGACAGCGATGACTACGAAGCACACTTGAAAGCAACAAAGCAGCACCCGGCATAAGAACACAACTGCAGTAACTCCGTCGGCGTGGGTCCGGGCACCGCCGAGAGGGGGCGCGCTTGCGGCTTTTTGACCCCGGACGGGAGTACTGCGAACCAAGACGTAACGGGCCAAATACGAAGGGGTAGACACAGTATGCAGTGCGTGTGGAGAGGAAGAAGAAACTGCCGAACACTTGATAATGTTCTGTAAAGGGCTTCACCCAATAGTTCAGGATGATGGCGCTATGTTTTTCAAAGCACTGGGGTTTAGGGACCGGGAGGGCAAAATAGACTTTAAGCGGGTAGACTTAACTAGAAGGAGGTTACCTGATTGGTGGCTAAAGTCAAGGCACGAGTGAAAATTAAACTCTTCACTGCAAAGTACGAATCCTCAAACTCACTTTTTAAGGAAAAATAAATAAATATAGTTTTTGGTTCATTAGGTATTACGGCTTGGTGGCGCTAGCCACCGCCCGATCTAAAGGGTACAGCCATATCCATCCATCCATCCATCCATCTATCCATCCATCCATGATCCATCCAACCGGTACAGGGAAGGGTGACACTCGCGGCGCCGCAGTTTGCAAACTGAAAAAAGTATCTAGTAACGTTGACTGCTATGGCTCCCGCTGCGTTCGGTCTGTTGCTACTAGCGCAGTAAAGCCGGGGAACATTGTGCATGGCAACAGTGACGGGAGTCGGGCCTGTCAGTCCGCTACTTGAGGCGGATATTGAAGTGCACTAACCCGATGCGAACCACTAAAACGTGAATTTATTTCAAAATGGGTCCCTCCTTTGCACGAAAGTATCACTACGAGGTTTTTGGAGCGCTATTTCAACAATCAACGTCGACTTAATAGTTGCCTTTAGGTTTATTACATTTTTAAACCCAATAGTATTCGATTTACTATACATATTTCCACTTCGAAATGATCTCCAAGATGTGCTAGTTGCTCATGCTGTAAACTTACAACTATGCAGTGACACGACAAACCTTACTTGAATGTCGTCAAGGCAACGTATATGTGTCATAATGAGCGCACTTATATGCCCAAGGCACTTACTTTGATGAAGAAACCGATCTCCATTCCTTCTTTCTTTTTGTTTCTGATTTGGTGAGCCTGCTTCCCTCGCACTCTTCCCCAGCACAGGGTAGCCAGCCGGTGTAAGGACTGGCTAACCTGCCTGTCCATGCACTTCTTCATTCCTCCCTTCCTTTGTTCTCGCGCATCCTTTCTCCCGAGCTCAAGCCTCCCCTGATGTGTTGGCTTTCTCGCAATGTATGTCGAAAAGCAGCCGAAGAAGCTGCGGCCCTTATAACCCCTGATAAGGCTCAACTTTTGCCTGACGTCACACCGTGCAACGAAGGATAAACTGTACGGAACGTCAATCTAAATAGGTCGCGTTAGTCGGAACAAGAAGTGGTCCGAAACCTATTGCGACCGACATCAACAACCACGTGACGATTGAAGCACAATTAGATGAGGAGGGGACAAATGTTCAAAAAAATAATTGGAGCATTATTTTCAATAGTTTTGATTTTATTTGTTACAAAATTTAGTAAATATTAGTAGCTTATTCTATTAAAACTCTAGTTTCTTAGAAGTGTGGCAGCTTGGGCTAGTTGGTATGGCATGACGATAGTTATAGCGCGAGAACAAAACGACGACACGGAGACAAGAAGGACACATCGGACGTGACTTTCGTGTCCTTCACGCTAACAATGTTAACAATGTTAACGCTAAGAATGTTAGAAACGGGAAACATGGTTTTCTTGCTCAGCACTGCACTGAGTGCAATTGTGTTCCCCCCTTCAAGGACACAGCGACGCTGTACAAGCACAGAGATGAAAGCACCCGAGTCATTGTCGAGGCCGCGCAGATGGCACGCGAACAGGTGCCTTGTATTAGCGAGCCGTCCGTGGCTTTGTCCGAGAAGGAACGCAGGTTCCTCGAAGGTTTCGGTGCGGGCAGGTAGTTAAATTATCTTTACCTTTCTGTTTCGTTTTCTTCTAGGTTTTTCTTTGCTGTTTTTCAGTGCTATTGTTTTTGTGTTGTTTGTTTTGTCTTTTTCTTACTCATGTTCCGCGCTTTGTGCCATATGGTTTTTATCACATGGTTACTGTCTCCTCTATATATTTTTGTGCTCTGCGCAATCAACTCAGTTGGAAGTTAGCGCTCGTGTCTTTCGTGTCCTTCTTGTCTCTGTGTCGTCGTTTTGTTCTCGCGCTATAACTATCGTCTAGTTTCTGGTGTGGTTCAGCGCTTTTTTTTGTTTGATTTTAAAAACAGCGGGCGCATGCTGGTAGTCTGGTAACATGGGCCAGCAGTTTTGGGGGTGTATTCAGCCAGTATGACCAAACTGGTAGGTGTTCTGTGGTATGGCTTCTGTGTTTAGTTCGGCGTGTTTTTTTGGTTTGGCACCTTACCAGGTCAACGAGGCAGCGCTCTTTTTTTTTCCGTGGTGGTTTCTTGCGTAGCTTCAGAAGTTTACTTGTTTTTATGTACATTTCAGAGCTCAACTAGCTCACAGAATGTGCCGAGAGCCGCTCCTGTGACTGCCGACTGCTTTCGGTGGCGCACGGCCGGCGTGCGCTCGCCTCTGGTGACGGTAAACACGACACGCTAAGCAACGAGACGATGTAATCTACGGCTCCCAAAGCTATATTTCCAAAGCAGTTGTCTCGCTGCAGTGGTTTGCGACGATTAGGCAACGTGAGTTTTCGAACTGTTATGCTATTGTGTTGGTGACAGTTGCCTCTGCGAAGTTTCTTGTGCATATTGCAAGTACGTCATTTGGCTAATAAAACAACTTTGCTTCCACAATCTTTGTTTCTTCTTGCTTCTTTTCTCTCTCGCATTCAATTAGCGAGACATAATTAAGGATCACCAAAATTGCGTATTAATAACGGCACGTAAAAGGTCAGCAGTTAAAAAAAATTCTATTTTGCGCCATGTAGGGCAAATGCGTGACGTCGCTACTGCTTCCGGTTATGACGTCCTGTATTTTTCATTTTTTGTTTGTTCTTGGTTGCCCCCTCATCACGTAGATGGCGACAGTGGCAAGGAGCCGTGGACTACTGGATCCATGGGCTTCTATGGTAGTTACTCTATTAGTTCACATATATCTTGCTATACGTTTATATCAGAGTCTCCCGCGCTGAAGCTTCCCCTGGGGCGTGGTTTTTCCCCATTGCATGTCAAAATGCAGCCGAAAAAGTTGAGGCCTTTATCACACCAGATAAGGCTCAACTTTGGTCGGACGTCAAAAAAATCGTGCACCAAAAGTTGATTGCACGTTTATATTAGAGTATCCCGAGCTGAAGCTTCCCCTGATGCGTTAGCTTTCCCGCAATGCATATCAAAAAGCATCCGAAAACATTTAGGCTCTTATCACCACTGATAAGGCTCAACTTTTGTCTGACTTCACACTACGCAACGAAGGATAGATTGTACATTTATATTTGAGTCTCATGAGCTGAGCTTCCCCTGATGCGTCAGCTTTCCCGCAAAGCATGTTAAAAATTATCCGAAAATGTTGAGGTTCTTATCACCACTGATAAGCCTCAACTTTTGTTTGACATCACATCGTGCAACAAAGGATATACTGTATGGTTATAATAGTCTTCCGAGCTGAAGCTTCCCCTGATGCATGCCTTTCCCGCAATGCATGTCAAAAAGCAGCCCAAAATATTGAGGCCCTTATTACCTCTGATAAGGCTGAACTTTTCTCTGACGTCACACCATGCAACGAAGGACACACTGTATGCTTATATTAGAGTCGCCCGAGTTGAAGCTTCCCCTGATGCGTTGGCTTTCCCGCAATGTATGTCAAAAAAGCCGCCAAAAAAGTTGAGGCCCTTATCACCCCTGATACGGCTGAACTTTTGTCTGACGTCACACCGTGCCACGAAGAATGTTGTGTACGTATGTTAGAGTATCCCAAGCTGAAGCTTCCCCTGATACTTTGGCTTTCCCGCAATGCATATAAAAAAAGCAGCCGAAAAAGTTGAGGCCCTTATCACTCCTGATAAGGCTCAAATAATGTCTGACGTCACACCATGCAACGAAGGATGTAGTGTACCTTTATGTTAGAGTATCCCGAGCTGTAGCCTCCCTTGATGCGTTGGCTTTTCTGCAATGCATGTCAAAAAAGCAGCCGAAAAGTTGTGGTCCTTATCAACGCTGATAAGGCTAAACTTTTGCCTGACGTCACACTGTGCAACAAAGGATATATTGTACGTTTCTATTAGAGTCTCCCGAGTTGAAGCTTCCCCTGGTGCGTTGCCATGTCAAAAAGGATCCAAAAAAGTTGAGGCCCTTATCACCTCTGATAAGGCTAAACTTTTGTCTGACGTCGCACCGTGCACCGAATGATGTATTGTACGTTTATATTAGTCTCCCGAGCTGAAGCTTCCCTTGTTGCGTTGGCTTTCTCGCAACGCATGTCAAAAAAGCAGCTGAAAGAGTTGAGGCAACCCCTGATAAGGCTGAACTTTTGTCTGACGTCACACCATGCAACGAAGGATGCAGTGTACGTTTATATTACAGCCTCGCGAGCTGTAGCTTTCTTTGATGCGTTGGCTTTTCCACAATGAAAGACAAAAAGCAGCAGAAAAATTTGAGACCCTTATCACCTCTGATAAGGCTCAACTTTTCTTTGACGTCACACCTTGAAGCGGTGGAGCTAATATTGCATCTTTTCGTTTGGCATATGTCAGAAACGGCTGAAAAATCTGATGACGTCTGACAAAAGTTGAGCCTTATCAGGGGCGATAAGAGCCCCAACTTTTTCGACTGCTTTTTGACATGCATTGCGGAAAAACAAACGCATCAGGGGAAGATTCATCTCTGTAGGCTCTAGTATAAACGCACATGATATCCTTCGTTGCAAGTTGTGACGTCAAACAAAACTTGAGCCTTATCAAGGGTGATAAGAGCCCCAACTTTTATTACCGCTTTTCGACATGCACTGCGGTTAAGCCAAAGCATCAGGGGAAGCTTCTGCTCGGGGGGCTCCTACGCGTACGGAATGTCCGTCTATTTCACGCCTTAAGTTGAGCCGCTATCACAAAGTTTATTAGAATGAATTTCATGCCTATTAATCACCTCCATCCTGCAGTTAGTAACCTTATGATATCTCCTGCATATTTACCTGCACTGTATTACGCGTTTTCTTACTCGACTGATAAATATTGATGACTTGATTTACTTACACAAGCTTCTATATACGTCGATGGCATAGAAGCCGCCTCGATGGTTAAATCTGCCTGTTCATCCATCGATCTATCTGCCATGTAATACAAATCGCACTGAAGAAACATATATAGAAAACAAAATAAAACTTGTAGGTTGCGTTGAGTTTCGTAACTACTCGCTCACGCTGCAAAGGCGAGTGCCTGCACTAATGGGCTGAAGGCCCAGGCATGCACCACATCACTATCTCTGAACCTCGTGAATGCGCCATGAAGGAGTCCATGTATCAAATAAAAAAATTCCAAGGCTGCACCGGGTTTCAAACCTAGGGCCCCACGCTCTAAATGAAAGTGTCTTACCCACTGGGCTAAAAAGCCAGACTTGCAGGACGTGTGTATCTCTCAACTTTATTAAAGCGCTAAAGATAGACTTATAAAATGAAGAAAAACTTTGAGGCTGTGCTAAGGTTCGAAGCCACGGTGCTACACTCTAATGTCAAGTGTCTCAGCCACTGGGCTAAAAAAGCACACTTGCAGAAGTTAGGCCGCCCTTCTTTTAGTGAGTGTATTTTGCCATGCCAGCCATTTTTTGCCACGGACTTCTGGTTCAGTATGGTAGACCAATTAATGAAGTCCTAGCTTGATTAACCTCCCTGGCTCTCTCCTTCCTTAATCTCTCTCTCTCTCTCTCACACATTAAGAAAATAATAAGAGTACGTAGACGCAATTGTTCTAGTTGAAGAAAATTCGTCCTGGTTCGGGAACCATGCAGGACGAATTTTCCTTCAACTAGAAGATCTTTATTCCGAGAAATCCTTGCGGATTTCGTCGTGGGTTCATGCTGCGAATGTGTGGCTGTCATTTCTTCCTTTTATAAGGCTTCGCTACCTTGCGGGATTCCGCAGAACTCACCCACCGCAACACGGCTCACCGATAACGACACTGATTAAAAAAGTAGCGCCCTTTGGTAGCTTCGTAGCGCACTGTTCCACGTGAACATTGTGCAACGTAGTTTCAAATGTCCAAGCCATCGCTAAATGGAATGCTTCAAATCGTGGTCGCGTGTTACCTGTGTGTTGAATACCCAGAGTTGGGCTCATTGGAAACATTTTCCTTTTCTGTTACAGAATTGCTCCTCGCAGAGCTCGCCCAAACAAACGACCCTCCAATGGCACAAGGGTGCCAGAATAACGACAACAACAACAAACATGTCATAATACTTCAAACATGTATATTGAACAGAATAATGTGAATAACTTTAATACAACAGGCCATGAAGCAATAACATTGCGACCTAATGCATTGACCTTGATCTTGACACAACTGATATTCGCATATTCGGTTCTTCATTTTACGAGCACAATTTCCGTAGGTTTTTCTCATATACAACATGAAAAATCATGGCTCTATTTCTTTTATTATAAAACCATCGCAAGGGGCACATTATGGCGAACACACTGCAGAATCATCGCTCAGTTTAGTTGGCTGCATATCTCCTTTTGCTTGTGAATTTATGACATCAACAAAGCCTTCACGATTCACACCGTTCGAACTTACACAACGCGACTCAGACTGTTGCTCGGTTTTAACTTTATTTACCTTTGCCGCAAGTAGAGTAGTGCTTCGGCATATTCCGTGGTATCACAGCTCACATCATGACGCCAACACGGCTGCGACGACTAGGCTTATCGAATATGACATGATGCGTCTGCAGAATCGTACCTCTTTCACTTCTGTGGGATGCAGGGTCGGTAAAGGACGGATCCCAACATAAAACAAAACGATGTTTATTAACGTAGTAGCAACAGCAGGTCAAGCATGCCGATGCTGTGCTTAGGATGGTTGGAAAACAAACATGAAACTAAGCTTGGTAGTGACGTCAGCCTCGGGTAAAAGAGCGGTGGAGCTGTCCGTTATCGGACGCGCGTAGCAGCATGCAGCCGAGTCACGCTGGCTGCGCTGGTTTGTGCGCAGTGTGTCGCCACATCCCCACCCTGCGGAGTGGAGAACCCTCAGGGCTCGTAGAACTCTGGAAGAGTGTGTATTGCGAAAGGAGCGGGCTAGACGTGGCGGCTCTGGAAGGACGCCAGTGGAAGCAGTGGCCAAAGAGTGCTGAACTTTCTTCGGGAGGTCGAGGCTGCGAGTGGCGCCGAAGGCGGAGAGCCATCCTGCGTGAGCAGCGCGAACCGGTGCGCGCGAGACGTGGAGATAAAACCGTAGCCTGTACATACCTCACCCTTAACTCGGTGTCGTCCGGCATGAGATAGGTCATCTGGTCTCGCAAGCCAGTGACGTTGCTGTAATCTGAAAGAATGGGTGGCCACAACGAAAGGGACATGACACCCACGTTTGTGTTTCCGTGCCACGCCACTTGCCTGTCTAGCACGAACAGAGATGCGGCGGCGCGAACAGCGTTTCAGCTGGCGTATCCCACTGAGGCGTATAAACTTCGAAGAACGACAGCGTCGGCACTGGTATCGGGAAACCGGATCGAAGTGTGAAAGACGCGCTACAGGATGCATCCACCACTGGCAGGACCGCACACGTTGTGAGCATTGAGAACGCTCTAGTGGCGTGGCAGCATCCGAGGACATAGCTGTTTCATCACATGACTGAGAGCGGTCAGTAGCTTCGGCTTCGGCGAATTCTTTAATGGCCACTGGTGTTGGCACTTCACATAATGATGTCGGTGCTACTTCGCCGAGTTGTACAGGTAGATGGACGCTTGCAACGGCATTAGCAGATGTAGTAGACAAAGCTGTTGACACAAGACGAGTCTCATTCGTGTCAAGTGATGTGCATGGCGTCATACTCTGAGCCGCCACGAAAACGATGTCTTGCGATGACTGCATGGCTATCTGTGAATAATTTAATGCTGTATCACCCAAACCCGGTGGGATCGGGCTTGACTTGTCTTGTTGGGGCTGCGTGATGGAAGCAGCAACGGTCGTAGGAGTAGCGGCCGCCGAGGTGGGAAGAGTAGACGGCACGATGGTCCGCAAGGCAGACGTGGTAGAATTAGCTACCCGGATTGGCACAGGGGTAGTGACGGCCTGAGGTTCTATGCCAACGTTTTGCATGGCAGGTAGTGAGTGCCGTGGCACTGCCAGTAGAGGTAGGGCTAGCACGAAACCTCGAAGCTCGTCGTATGCCTGTGGTCCCGTAGGAGGCACAACGCATCGCAGAGCAGGGTGAAGCATGCATGTCTACCGCGATAGCAAACCTTTACTACTGGGAGGTGATGTTGCGCAGGTAGAAGGCAGACTCCATCTTGAGGAGTCAGGTAGATGGGCTTCCTGGCCAGAATTTGGGAAACTCCGGTGGTATGAGGATGCAGGGCACCATGGCCATAGGAGTGATGGTGCTTGCTACAACAGAGCTTCGGTGGGCGTGGACCGAGCGCGACTGTTGTTGGGCCTGAAGTATCCCTTGAAGTGGTTGTACTTGTTGGCGAAGTGCGGCAAGGGCTTCTTGATCGGCCATGGTGGTGTTGTTAGTTCGATTTCCGGGTCACCAGGTGTGGGATGCGGAGTCGGTGAAAGACGGATCCCAACATAAAACGTAACGATGTTTATTAACGTAGCAGCAACAGCAGGGCAAGCATGCCGATGCTGCGCTTTGGATGGTTAGAGAAACAAACATGAAACCAAGCTTGGTAGCTTGGGTTATATAGGCACCTGTGGTGATGTCAGCCCCCGGTGAAAGAGCAGTGGTGCTGTCCGTTATTGGACGCGCGTTGCAGCATGCGGCCGAGTCACGCTGGCTGCGCCGGTTTGTGCGCAGCGTGTCGCCACACTTCCAACTGCGTGTCAGCCAAAGACCGCATCAGATCACGTGACTTTGAGGGCTCACAGTATGGGCATCCACTGACGTTTTGCAAAGACGACGCAGAAACGAAGTAAATCAGACCCTTGTTTTGTATGTTTTACGAGTACTGTGCAAGCAGCTTCTAACGTGCTCCAGTCCGATTGCAAGTCACTGTCAGCGCAGTGCTTCGTCACCACTGTCAGCAAGCTTCGAGCAAGCTCACGATGAGCGCCATGGCCACCTCGTCGTTTCCTTCACTGTTGCCCTGACTTCCGGCAGACAGGATGTCCCGACTCACGAAGCTGTTCACCAAGTCCAGATCTAGGATGAAGAAGCAGAACGTAAAACAACAATAGTTATAGCGCGAGAACAAAGCGACGACACAGAGACAAGAAGGGGATGAAGGACACGAGCGCTGTCTCTGTGTCGTGTTTTGTTCTCGCGCTATAACTATCGTCATGCCATACCAACTAGTCCAAGCTGCCACACCAAGTAAAACAACAGGCAAGACTTCTTACTGGGGTAAGTATACGTGAGTGGATCAGTCTTATTTGAGCGAGAAATTGTTCATAAACTTGTTTCACGTATTTGCTATTGCATATTTCTCGTGCTCTTAGAATCGTTCGTGACCCTTTAACAAACTTGTTGGGTTCCAGCATGTAAGTAACACGTCGTTCAAAACAATATGAATCAGAAGAAGGACGCCAGGCCTGCGCGGAAGGCGCAGCACAGTCACAGCGAAAGCTAGAAGAGCGGCCTTTTAGAGCCTTTTCAAAACACTCATTGGGTAACTACTGCTTGCTTGATGCCCACTATAACATTAATAATAATTTTTTGGGGTAGTAGGCCGGCATTTGCTATGCTATTTTTCGTCATTTTTCTTGGAAGCGTGGTATATCCACAAAACACTTGCAAGGAATTTTGTGGCAATTGCCCATGCAGTGGCTGACGACGATGAGGAATTATGGCTGAAGTGGGTATGCGCCGCAGTTAATAGGGGAACAAGAACAAGCTTTTGCGATGGTTTGGAGCATTGGACGGCCCCCCCTCGTTACGCTATTCCCATTGTGCGACGACTGGTTGTTCTTTCGCTGCTGTAAAAAGCTTTATAAATCGTATTAACGCGATTGCTTTCCCGACATCAAGCCTGCCTAAGGCAAGTTTGACCACAAGTCACAAGCACCGGTGTAGCTCAGTGGTAGAATACTGGGCTGGCGCCTAGCGGAACCTGGTTCGAGCCCCACTGTGCCATTGGTGCTAGGTCTTGCCTGCTTAAGGCAAGTTTGAAAACATGTGATAAGCGCCGGCGTAACTCAGTGGTAGAATAATAAACAAACACGCAGGAGACCCGGGTTCAAGCCCCACTGTGTCGTTAGCGCAAGGTTTTGTTTTCTAATTTCGCGCGATGTGTTTACGGTTGTTACGCACAGTTGTCCACCGGCGGTGGACAACTGTGCGTGACCGCAAAAGTGATCTCATAACAGCTTTCGCTGTAAAACTGTCACCTCTGTCTTGGAAGCGAAACAAGTAGCCACCGTGAGAGCTGTAGACAATGATGGTATTCCACATCGTGTACTTTAGTCTTTGTTCGACATGTTTTAAGCGCACGTGCCTCAAGCATTTTTTCTTCCATAGAAAATGCGGCCGGGATTCGATCCATAGAAAATGCGGCCGGGATTCGATCCCACGACCTGCGGGTCAGCAGCCGAGTGCCTTAGCCATTAGACCACCGTGGCGGGCTTGTTGAGCCATTAACATTCGTCTACCGAAGGCTTAATTATTCTCGGCATGTGACCAAGTTTGTAAATAATACAACATTGAAGTGTGATGGCTTAATTGTGAGAGTCGCCACATGTTCTCTTTATTGTGTATATGGTACGGTCACCGATGGCAAAACTCTAGTCATCACAGACTGCGCGTACTGATTTCAGTCGCTTTCCAACATTAACAACTGATCACAACACTGCATCATGAACTGGCTCCGTTACGACATAGTGCGAAAACCAGCATTATGCGAACGTCGCACGTATGATGCTGTCTTAAAATGTGCTGTCCGAGAAATTATAAGCACTTGCAGTCTTTTACCTACTGCCCTTCAGAAATAAAAACTTAATTTGAACAGCCTACCCCGAAGGTTGAGAACACTTCGAATTAATATCCACTCAATAGTGTGTGTGCTCTTATTTTCTTCCCTACCTAAGACAAAACGATTGCGCTTGACCAAGCACTTCAGACGACTGAGTAGCTTCACACATTGGTTTTAGACTGCAGCACAATAAAACCTTATTGTGCTAAGCAGCCGTTACTTACTTTCGACTACGATCGGCCACTGCATATCATGAAATAGAGGTGTGCTCAGCAAAAGATCTAAACGTGGTTGTACTTTCCGTTTGCTCCTTAGCGTATCATTCCTAGCAGTAAACTTATGTGGTCTGTGCAAACTCCAGGACACATCGTTTCACAAAGTTGCAAGTTACGTTGCCCAGCTATTTTACAAACTATGCCCTGGATTGTTTTTGAGAGTTGTGACAATGAAGTGTCACCACGCTCAGCATTCAAATGCGTTTGACGCAGTGAAAGCGTTCTTCAAGAAGCATTTTGTCCGCTAAGGCTCAGAACTATAATGTAATCATGCGAAATAAATTTCGAGATTCAAAGTTATTAGTGTTTTCCTTCGTCGACACAGCTAACAGGAATGTTTTTTAGATACTGATAGACCAGAAGCTGTTCTATAAAAAAGATGTTGGTTTGGATGCGAAACAGAAAACCGTAACGTTGGCAGGCCTCTATCATAAACCCGGATGGCTTCTGCACTGGCGAAGTATACGGTATGATGGGAGCATGTCTAGTCGGAACAAAGGTGTGAGAAATTTGATAGGAAAAGATTTTTTGGCGGATACATGGCAGCCTTGTTCGCAAGTTCGCTAGGAACATCTTTGAAATGCTTTTGGAAACGACGTTAAAATTCACCATGCCGATTTTGCCGTACGTCTTGTCCACTCCGATTGAATCACATGGACAGCTACAATCTCTCTGATTTGTTTCAAATGTGAAAGTTTCACACGATTTGATGGCCAGGTTTGACAGCGTGCAGAATAGCTATAGGAAAAAAAAGAACCTACGCGATAGGGGACGATCTGAAAAAAAAACAAACGTACATGCATGATGGACACTTATGAAACTCGGCACAAAAACCAGTAATATATCTACAACGTTTCGGCCACACCTAATGTTTCATTATTACATAAGCGAAAGTTGGGCCAGTGCCTTGTAAAGCTACATGCTATATTTGTTCTGCCGTGGCAAGCGTTTGCACTCAATCAAGGAAAGAATGTACTACATGTCAGTCGACAGCGTCCGATACCTTTAACGCTACTTCACAGATTCCATACCGACGGAGCTAACTTTTCATCTAGCGGGCAGGGCACTTACCGGACTCTGCCATGGCCTGATTGGCTGGCGACGCGGACCTGAACGACGCAGCAGCGTGACCCGACTGACTGAGGCGGCGGCTCGGGCGAATCGGTCTGCATCTCGCCGTTCCGGTCACCGGGCCCGACGAGGACGGTGCTGGACGATGGACTACCGAACACTTTCCTGCTTCCTCAGATCAGAGACGACCGTGCGCCCTCGTATAATTACAATAAGGCCTTGCGAAATGTGTAATCACAGCGTTAAAGTTTCAAGTTAGAACAAATTGGATATTCACTACGCAAGGAGACGGTCAATATTCCGGCAACATTCGGAGTCAAGGTGGTGTAGAAACAACCGAAATTAAAAAAAATACAATTTTTTCCCTCGAGAGACGAAAAATCTGCCGACTTCTAGATATTTTGCCTGCCCCCCCCCCCCTTCCCCTATAGTACTACCAGTTCGACTTGCGAAACAGTTTTTGAGCTCCAATATTCACAGAGACTCGATTCAACGACAAATCACTCCAGCCGATGTCAAAGTAAACTCCTAGATTAATCCACATGATGTCTCTGCTTCATCAGCCGCTCTTTTTGCATTATTATTGTCATGTTGTACACGGAAACAATGCATATAAAACAGTATAAGAGAAAAGACATGGTAATGCGTAAAATGCGGAGCGGTTGTCGCCTAAGTTGGACCGCCACCTTTATGTATAGTTATGCGGGTCCCAGACAGATGAGGCGTGTTCTATAGTTTAGGACGGACGTAGGTGGTATAAAGCAAAAGCTTTAGTGACAGTGGAGTAAGATAGAAGTTTATCTTTAAGTAACCTGAGGTTTGATTCGCTATAGCTATATTATGCAATGAACGTGATGTTTCCATGATAGTTTACTACAAATGTGTACACAAAGGAAGCGATAAAAAGAAGGTGGATTCTAATAAAATATTTTTAATAGAGTGGGACGGACGGGTTAAAATAAATAGAATTTCACCGTAAAGATATCTAACAAAGATTCTTCTTATTCTCGGTGGAATTCAGATTGTGCACGTGATTACAAAGCGCTGCGCGGTGTAAACTACTTTACAACCAATGTCCTAGAAACGGGAGATATTATAAATATGCGGTTGCCATTTTTTTAAGAAAACAGTTGCCACTGCGAAGGACAGTTATGAACCTCAGCGTTCCGAGTTTCTGTCAAAACCTAACAGTAAAATTCTCTTTAATTTTCTCAGAACCAAAAAGATCATATGTTCATCCAACAACATTGGTTTCAACTCCAAGTGAATTGTCTAGTTTTCTCGAAGGTATTGCAAAATGACTTGAAAGCCACTTCACGTCTGCCTTCTCACACCACTCGAGGTCGCCCGAGCAAAGTAACAGTTTGAGGAGATCCCTGCTTCGGAATCGGAACAAGCAGTGAAAAACTTGCCCGATTCTACGCCAAGTACTGATGGACTTGGCGTAGAATCGGGCAAGTTTTTACGCATAACTACGTCGGCTATAAAAACCATTCGTAAGGTTCTACCCTAGGACTTTCTCGCAATTATTAACCAGTCTACCAGAAACTCATGGATTCCAGATCATTAGAGTATTGCTAATTCATTTATTTAAAGAAGAAAGCAACGGGCTGGGTATACGTTAGATAACATCAGGCATATATGGATCACATCTAACCTGGTGAAGCTAATTGAATAGATCTTACACATCTGGGTAGATGATTGGTTGAATGAAAACATGGTCTTCAGTCCATCCCGAATTGGTTTCAGGCGCGGTTGCTCCATTAGGTGTGCCCATTATATATATATATATATATATATATAGATATATATATATATATATATATATATATATATATATATATATATATATATATATATATATATATATATATACAATTTGCCGCCTAATTAACCTTGAACATCACAAAAAACATCTGATAACGTGGGACATTTAAAACTAGTAAATTCACTTTAAAACACAGGTCTATCACAATACTTTGTCGCATGGTTAAATTCCTTCTTAAACGAGAGAGGATTTTATTGTCCTCAATGTGGTTCGTCTTCTTTAAGGTACAAACAAACTTGAGGTCTCCCACAAGGGTCAGTGTTATCCTCATTACTATTTGATATTTTACTATGCACTATTTCTACACAGAAGGACGTGCAAGTGTACGTGCACGCCCATGACATCAAGTTTTACAGCAAAAGCTGTTATGAGATCACTTTTGGGGTCACGCGCAGTTGTTGGCCGCCGCCACCGGTGTCCGTAACCTTGCACCAATGACACAGTGGGACTTGAGCCAGGCACACTCGCTCGCTGGATTCCGTGCCGACCGGTTGTGCCCTCGCGATCTCCGACATCAGCGTAGCTCTGGAAGACTGGGCTGGCCCTACGTCATCTCCTGACGCCGACCTCCGACTACAGCGTAGCTCTGACCTACTGGACCTACGCCATCTCCTGACGCCGACAAGAGCTCTCGCAAATGGTGCCCCGTCCTCGGACGCCTGAGACCGTGTTTCCATCTTTCCTCTCTCTCCTGTCCCCTCGATATGTCCTCGCTCGCTGTCTAAGCGCATCTCTCTATATATATATACCTTTAATTCTATCCTTTTAATCCCTCCTCACCCCTACTGTTAAGGTGTCGCACCCTGATGCAGACAGTTACGGGGCTCACTTTTCTCTTCTTTTCCATCTTATAACCACTTCAGAACCCGGGCCGCTGGGTGCCAGCCCAATATTCTACAACTGAGTTACGTTGGTGCTTGTGACTTGTTGTCAAACTTGCCTTAGGCAGGCATGAGTTAGCACCAATGGCACAGTGGGGCTCGAACCCGGGTCCGCTGGGTGCCAACCCAGTATTCTACCACTGAACTACACCGGTGCTTGCGAGTTGTCAGACTTGCTTTAAGCAGACTTGATGCTGATGGTGATGACCTCAGATGGATGGCGCTCACCCACAGAGGAGGACGGGCCAAGAACCGGGCGGCAGGATACTTAAATGAAACTAAAATGAAATGAAAGCCAATCTAAAAAATTAGTTTAGCGATAATACTGCCACTAAACAAAAATGTTTGCTGAGCAAGCCGTCAAACCATCTATTGCTCCTGACAGACATCGCTACGAATGATAAAGATCTGAACAGGTTAGGGTTCACTAGCACGGTATTCTTTTAGTTGCATTGATGTAGTCAAACACAGTGGAGCATATATTCCTGTGGCAGTAACCAAATGAAGTACCGCCAAGTGATAAAATCAGTGGTAAATTTACTTGTATTCCTAGCCTTTGTAATGGCGCTACTAAAAATCTGTTTTCTCTGATAAGAGTCACGAATGTCGGGAAAGCAATCGCTTTAATACGACTTTAAAGCGCTTTACAACAGCGAAAGAACAATCAGTCGTTGCACAATGCGAATAGCGTAATTAGTGGGTCGTCCAATGCTCTAAACCATCACGAAAACTTGTTCTTGTTCCCCTATTAACTGTGGCGCATACCCACTTCAGCAATAATTCCTCATCGTCGTCAGCCACTGCATGGACAATTGGCACAAAATTCCATGCAAGTGTTTAGCGGATACTACGCTTCTCAGAGGAATGACGAAAAATAGCATAGCGAATGTCGGCCTACTACTCCCCAAAAAATTATTAATTCCCTAGTTGGTATCAAAGTTACCTATTGAGTGTGCTGAAAAGACTCTGAAAGGCCGCTCTTTTAGCTTTCGCTGTGAGTGTGCTGCGCCTACCGCGCAGACTTGGCATTTTTTTCCTTCGCTACAGCTGTGTAGATACACACACTTTATCAAAGTCTGCAGACGTATACGAACGCTCTCGAAACGTGGTCAGAAAATATATACACCATTTAAAGTAAGCAAAAAAGTGCAATTGTAGTTTTTTTATAGTTTGTTTTATCGGCAAGACGTAATTGCGCAGGCGGAATCTGTTAAGTATTTATGGGGTCACTTATAATGAATTACCAAATTGGAGTCCGCATATAGAAAATATGGCTGCTAAAGGAACAAGTGCGCTAGGGATGCTTCGTAGACTCAGCAGCAAGCGTTCAGGTTAACGCCGGGGTGTTCTCATCGTGATTTGCTGCATGTATATTCGCCCGATATTAGAGTTCAGCTGGACCCTCTTTTCTGGTGCACCTGCATACAAACTGCAACCTCTAGTTGTTCCAGAACGCAAAGCATTACGAGTATGTCTAAGAGTTGCAAAATTCGTCTCAAATAATATTTTATAGAAAGAAGCACGCCTGCCTACTCTTCGCGCTCCATTTAACTTCCTAAAGGTACGAACATTCCTAAGGATATGTGCATTGCCATAGACGAGATCTCAATATACTTTTATTAATCAACCCACGCATTTATTCGAACATCAGCGGCCAAGGTTAAGGTGTCCCCAGGTCACTTTCGCACAAAAACAATTGGAAACATTACATGTGCAGCTAAGTGAAATACTAATCATAAGCAGAGCTGCACAAAAAAGTGAAATAGAACTTGACGACATATTTTCCAATAATTGCAAACATTTGCACAGTAGATACTCAAATTGCATTTTGGAAGACCATTTGGCTAGCTTAGAAACGGCTGCAATGATAGCAGCTGATGCTTCAGTTTGTGATGAAAAGGCAAGGGTGCGAATTCCTTCATTTTCCCTGGATTGGTCTTTTTCAGTTCGTTTACCTGACCTTACACCTATTTATCGTGCGGAATCACCATTATTCTAGCTTTACAGCAATCGCCCTTATCAATATCAGAGGCTGTCATTACGACAGAGAGCCTATCCATCACTTTCGTACTAATTGCGTCTATATTTTCGAATTCTTTAAAAGTATTTTATTCCCTTATTCCAGGACATATACGTATAAAGCGCTTGGTGTGGGTATCATGGTACAAAGGTGCTGCTTCTCAATGAACATGCGGATCCACTCGCACTTGCATCACATAATGGTCCTATAATGTCTATTTTGCCGACGTTGAAGCTTGTAAATGTGGCGCGATTTTAAAAATTTGCCACGTCGGACAACTTTGCTAAGTTTGCGTTGTCAGCTTCCTAGTTAACCTCACCTCAATTATCTTTCGAGAAATCGATGGTGCTCCTCCAGAAGGGCCGAGATATAAGTTAATTACCAGAATACGATGCCGGTTCCCCGCTCCCCCCTCCGGAACCTTTACCTACACAGGTCTGGTCTGGTGCAGTCACCTTTATGCCTCCAGTGCATTACGGTGAATCCATAGATCATTTCTTTCTAACGAGCAGATTATTCACCAATCAGAAGAAAGGACTTCTAATCTAACCGCTTCGAAAGTTGAGATTAAAGTTATCCCTTTCGGTGCTTCTTTCCTTTGGGGTGACCATGCTGTGTTTTAGCATCAGGAGCATTTGTGAGGCCGTATGCGATTTCCTACAAGAGACGAGGCGAATCCAATGCTAAGTTCATCGAAATCAAACTCATTAAACAATTGGTCGTTTTTATTTATTCAAATTAATTTCCAAGGTTGCCCCGCCACGGTGGTCTAGTGGCTAAGGTACTCGGCTGCTGACCCGCAGGGCGCGGGTTCGAATCCCAGCTGCGGCGGCTGCATTTCCGATGGAGGCGGAAATGTTGTAGGCCCGTGTGCTCCGATTTGGGTGCACTTTAAAGAACCCCAGGTGGTCTAAATTTCCGGAGCCCTCCACTACGGCGTCTCTCATAATCATATAGTGGTTTTGGGACGTTAAACCCCATATATCAATCAATCAATTTCTAAGGTTATCAAAATCAACCACATTCATTAAAAACATTAGTCTTTTTCCTTTAACAAGCCTCATATAATCTAACATATGATTTCAAAACTATCTATTGCTTGACACTTTGAAACTAACAAAATCTTTTAAATAGCCTGGCACCACTAGTTTCATGGCTGAACCCTCATGGTGGGCTGCGCCAGGATAAAAGAATCAATCAATCAATCAATCAATCAATCAACATTGCGCCGGAGGGGTACCTTTGCCAGGCTCACGAGGCTCGAGTCCTCGCCGCCCTCTTGGTTGAGTATTTTGAAGCATTAAATTGGAACACCTGGCTCTCTGTCGATTGGTTGGAAAGACTAATGGACAAGAGTGCGAAAAAATTCCACAAAAATCTTTTGAGTGTGTCCAGATAAGATCGAAAACGAGGTGTTGGTCTCCATTCCCAATTTTGACGAGATGTACTGTTCACCTAAGCATTGGCGCCAGAGCAATGGTTTGGAACATTGTTTCCTGAAAGAAAATTTGTTCACCAGAAAAAAGAAAGGTTGATGAGAAACGCTTTTGCGCAAACTTCGCTATTTCTGCAAACGGAGCACACACATTCTGAAAAAAAGTTCGTTTGTCAAGTAAAAGCATTTATTTACCTTAAAGAAAAGTGATATACAATGTTGTGGATCAAGTATTTTTCTTGTTAAAAAACTTTAGAGGAAAAAAAATCACAAATACGCCAAACTGCACAAAATATCTGTATTTCTGGAATTCACTGTTTCGAACAATTTAAGCTAAGGATAATAAAACTCGGTACATATTCGACATACTCTGTACAACTTTGATAACCTTCGCCTTCTTTTAATGCATAGTTGTGATGGAAAGTTAGTGGTTTACTAAAAACACCGAAGTTTGAAAATACCTTTAAAAAGGAAATTTTTAACTAAAAAAATTTTTTAGCTTTTTTTCTATCAAGTTGCAATTTTCATATTCTGCTAATTCTAAAAAATAGGTATGCCATAAATTGACACAACATAGTAACATAAACATTTGCCCTCAAGCAAATAGTTATAAAGTTGATAGAACAACTTTTGTTAACTATTCCCAATAGTGTCATGCTAACAGCGGCAAAGTATTTTCACCACTACGTGAACTGCGCGTGCCAAAATGACACGAGCCTTACCGACAAAAAAATTTTATAAAAAATTTCGTATTGACAAAACAAAAAAAAATTCGGCAGATCCCATGTACCTGGGCATCGACATTATGCAAAGCATGCGGTGAGAAGGTGACCGTGCTGCAATTTCTTTATTGTGATATGTCATGAAATGACGCTAAATATATGTACAAACGTTGCATGCAAAGACATATGTTGAAGAGTTGCAGATGTTCATATAACCAGTTATTTTCACTTGTGCAATGATGCCAACTGGCACATGCGTATTAGCAACACCAGAAGCTGATATGAAGCGCTGATGCTCGCGAGAATGCTGGCCCTGAACACTGCCACATGAATCAACTTCAGAGCATGACAACTAACCACAATTGACGTTAGTCTGACGTGACGGATGTATGAAAGGAGCACATGTGTAATGTTAATAAAATTGGGTAGGCAGTACTGCAACAACTTTTGACGTTTGACGAAGATTACCATCTATTTGAAAAGTAGTTCCAAGACCTGGCGTAGCTCTGTGGTAAAATGCTTCATTGCCACACAGAATGCTTGGGTTCGATTCCAGCTCCAACCTTGACATTTATTCTTTGCATTCGTCGGGTTGACGCTACCAATTTCGGTTATTTTTTAATGCTTACATGTTCGAATTGCCCATGTGTGTTCTCGTCGTTCCTCGGTAGATACTAAGTGTCTATCACCTGTGACACATACCAGCATACCAGCAGCACATCCGCGGGTATGTGCCACTGTCTAGCGTAACATCTTTGACGTCGTACGTGACGGGATCGTGACATTATTAAGGTCTTGAGCAGCGCGTCATATCCGTCCAACCATCTTACCCTCCCACGCTAAGTTTGGTTCACGCCAAGTTAAGGGGGTGACCACGAGAGCATCTAAACGTGCTTGCGGCTAGATAGATAGATAGTTACGCTCAAAGTCGCCGAAGTTTGCTAAGAAATGCTTCGCATTTAAAAACTGTATGGCGATATATTTACCTCCGATAAACACGTATGAAGATTGCACAAAATTTTTTATAGAAGTACAGCATTTTGCTATGTCTTAATCTGATTACATAGAGCTCAAAAGTAGTTCTTGCATGACCTCTTCCCCAATGCAAAGTAACAAACTGGAAATTTTCTTATGGTTAACCTCCTTACATTTCGTTTAAACCTTTCTGTCTCATGCAACAGTGATAAGCCATAGGTATGGGTGGAGAGGAGACCACAAAAATCTGAAACCAAATTGACCATAAGAGATGACAGACAAAATGGTGCTGATATCCACCATATAAACATTAATTATGCCCTTCATTCAGCCATTTTTTTCTGTTAGAATAGTGTAAGAATTCAATTTTGTATGCGTGATCAGGGAGTCCCCTTGTCAAAAAAATGGGAAACTGCAGTGCTCAAGGCACGTAAATTCCTTAAGTTTGACATACTATTGCATACAAAAGCATTCTTTACAGGAGAGCACCGTGTTTCACTGTGATTATCACTCAAATAAGAATTAAAATTCTAATTTAGTCAATATGCCAGAGTATTCAGCACAATTCGTCAGCACAGACAAGACAACAGAGCTTCTATAGAACTACGAAGTTTATTTGTACAGCTGGCTCTGAAGGCCAGACTCACTGGGAATAGTTTTTTAACAAACTATTCCTTCTCTCTTTTTTTTTTTTGAATAATTTGAAAAATGCACCAAGTCTACTTTAGATGATACTATAGCAGTACCTCATGTATCTTGTAGATTTGGCACAATTCCCAAAGGGAGGGCATGATGTCACAAACAAGTAAAACGACTGCAGGCTCCTATACCAAATTGGTGAAATAACATATGTTGATTCATGAACAAAGCAGACTAGGTATGGAAAAGTAAACACAGCAAGTAGCAAGTTACACCAACCAATGTGCAAGTAAGCACAGTTTACAGCATGCGGATCGCTCAATGACAGACATGCAATATAACAAGCCGATGATACTTTAGACAAAATGTGGTCACACAATTTCATCTCTGCACAAACGGAAAAATATTCAGCAAAAGATACAGGGAAAAGAAGTTTCACAGCAACCAAATAGCTAAACTCACTAGCTATATACAGCACATTTCGATTAGTGCCAACTGGACAGATGAATCACACACAGACTGCACCTAAGTAGTTTAAAAACAGTATCTTTAAAACAAAATTAAAATACTCGTGTTGTTGGCAGCAACCATCACTGTTAGGTATGCAGGACTAACACAAGATGTCTTGCACTGCCAATTTGAGAGAAAGGTTCGTTCTCTTGGAAGGTAAAAAAAAAGAAAACACTGTCAACTTAAAACAAGAGCTAACGGATTCAGAAATAAACTGCAGCTTATTGATAAAATGCAGCTACCTCAAGGGATAAATTAGGTCCAGCAATTTCATCTAGCTCTAATACTTATCCCTGTACACAATTGCTTTGGCAATGCAATGATCCATTCCAAGTAAAGACTAAAATGCAATGCCTTCAGACCTTAGCAGCTTAAGTTTACTGTACGTGTGAGAACAGCAGTGTAAAAAAACACAAAAATATGTACAGTCAAAAAGAGCAGGAATAACAAAAACATGCATTGAGCAATCAACTTGCGAAAATGTCGAACTCGAAAAAAAAATGTGACTAATAACAAGCTTGAACTATTAACAATTGAAATTCAAGCACAAAAGAGTAACTGACTTAATGATAAAGAATCAATATGCACACAAGTGACCACATCAATGTCCCCGAAAAATGTTTAGCATCTAAGAAAAGTAGCAGTGCTATTTACAAGTTAACAAAGCTGTAAGCTGTTTTTAGTAATATATAAACTTGTACTTCAGTAAATAGCCTATTTTGAAGAAAACTGCTCAGAGCCTTCAAGGGCGCATTTGGCAACGTCACCAATATTTTTCTGTCAGTTTTTGATGATAACGTTCCTCAAACATCCGCCAGTTTAGCAATGTCCGAGACCACGCAGGGCCTAGGAACATGGGAAAATGATGCGGCAGCAGGCTCGTGAAAGCAAAAGCTGTGCTGGTTATTAGGAGCAATTTCAATATACAAAAACATGACGCTACATTGAGGTAGAGTACAGAGCAGTCTCATTATGCTGAGCCCAAGGGAACAGCTGAAAATGACCACACAACGAGCCCGCGCTGAAAGTTCGGGTCTCCAGAACTATAAAAGCAGCTGAAAGTTTCTTCAGTGGGTTCCTATAATCTAAGTTGCAATTTTCATGCTGTTTAAGTAGTTATAATAAAAGCGTCATTAACCGAAAGTGCTACAAAAACACTCGGGTAACAGACATGTTCACCCGGCAGGCTTTAATCGAATGCTACATGCGACTATTATTGAAAAGGGCTGGGCCTTTTACCATAAGCTTCAGTGACCTAAATCGTAATCCCCCCGACCTAAATCTTATATGCTAGACTGCTAATTAGAGATGAAGATGTAAAAATTTTTTTTTTTCTCCTAGCTGCAGAAAAATGCAGATCATATTGTGAATCGATTTAAAACTTGGCAATTGGGCTTTAAAACTCTCAAAAACCCAGATCTACGATATTCCATTAATCCCCACCATATCTAAATCCTATAACTTATACCTTTACCACAGCAACAACAGAAAATGCAGTGAGAGTAAAAAATTAAAAATAAGCACACGGTTCACGAGTGTTAATTAAAAACATATTTAAAGAGTAAAGCAAACTGAATGGCACTACGCATACATGAAAATGCTGTTATTTCTGGAGGGACAGCAGAAGCCATAATTTTTTCAGTTTTAAACAATGAATGACAATTAAAATTATGCCTGAAATGAATAGCACTATTTGCAGGCTTAAAATTTCTATGACTAAGTAAGACGAGTACCTATTATTACACATCGATATGTTTTAAGTTTACATTGCATTACTTGTTACTCCAGCTCTGTGGCAAATGCACACAACGGAATGTGTTCATAATTACTGCTGTCATTAATGTAAGATTTCATTCAAACTAACAGCACCCATACCTACCAATGTTGCCTTCTTTCCATTCACCACAGGCATCTTTCATCTGCCCTAATAAATTTTTTGACCATGGAGGTTCTTCTGTATAAGCTCAAAAAAGCTACATGGTTAAGCGGTTGCACATTACAAAAATATTGCGAAAAAATTCGTTTGATTCGCAGTTAGGTAATAAACAGCTACCAAGGCCTCGATGCACTATTGATGACAATTGTGGCAAGTAAGAGTCAAGTTAGAACACAGCCAATTCATTCATATGATGGCAACAGGACAACACTTCGTCATTGCTTGGAAGATTCAAGAAACATTGCATGACCACCTTAAAATGTTTTTTTTTTTGCTTAAAAAGCAGAGGGTGCAAACAAACCATTTCAGAATGCTCAGTATGCAGCTAACATTTTATCAAACTGTCAAACTAAAGGACACCAGACAAAAAACTACCTTTTAAAAGTGGCAATTAAAGTACAACTTTCTTCCACTTTGATGGCAAACCTAACACCTGTATACTCGAAAGGACGCCACGCAAAGTCACATCAGCCACATCTCAAACATTCAACTGCGAAAAATGGCTTTTCTGTTGAACCCTGTGTGTGTGCACTTTTCATGAGCAACTGCAGTCACTTTATATTTCTTTCCCGTTTTCCAAAACATGAACACCATTAAGGTCTAGTTACCAGAAAGCGGTTCACATTCATGCCAGACCGACTGCAAACTTTGATCTCTCCGCCGACGATTTTCTTAGGCACGCATTCACTGCAAATGACTCATTATGCTGTGTGGGCCAATGATTATCTTAAGCAAAAACACATCGAAATGCTTTTTGTGGCAGAATAACACACAGTTGTTAAATACACTAACAAATGGCTATGGTTGCGAAGCAACATAGAATGTGGCCACGTTCAGCTGACAACTACGGCTGACATGAGTGCACGACTTGTACAGACCGCAGTGTCTCACGCTGAACAAGGCACAATGAACTGGAAGAAAAACCCTGGTGGCTTAAACTCCTCAGGACCATTTAACAAAGTTCTTGACTGACTGTGCACTATAAAATTCGCTGTACATGACAGCAACTGTGTGCTGATATATCCTATCAACCATCATGATATACTAAAAATGTCTCAGAGGTAAATACAGCCTGACTGAGCGTATAGGCAAGCATATCTGACTCGATTTATACCATGGGTTTACATGCAAACTCTACATTATACTATATTTATTAACATTCATTCCACGGGTTTCCTCAGACAAGAAGTTGGCTCATGGAGCATAAAGGTGCTACCTTAAGCTCACATATACAAAAGAAAGAGCTTTTTAATGCTGATAGCATCATTTGACTTCCTCTGAGCTAGCTTTCATACCAAAGGTCACAGTCTCCCATCACAACCGCTTTTTCTTAACTGACATTCAAAGAACAAACAAGGTTCAACAACAGATGTGCTGCGATTTACAACGACTACACAAAATGATGCAGCCAGTGGTATAGAAGTGTAAATATAAATTCCTTGCACAATGATTTCACTGACGTTTCTGTATACTAAAATCAAGGCAGACTAGCTATTACTATTATGCCCATAAAGCTACATCTTCATGTAAAAAAACTGTGCAGACTAGTGAAGAACGTTATTGCAAGAGACCCGGCTCACTGAATAATCTGAACAAAACAAGCTCTTTAGCCAACAGTCAACAATGGTAGAGATAGAACTGCCCAAAATTCATATCTCCAGGCCGACCGACAAGCCACAAAGACTAGCACATACTGAAATGAGAACAAAAGGAAAAGTTCTGCGGCGATTCCTCCGCTGTGTGAACAAGCACAATGGCACAAACACTGTTCTTGTAAAAGGTCCACTAGGGGGCAGCTTGCCGCAGTGTTCTTCATGCCACCAGCTTTGCTGGTACTCCAGTGACATCAGAGCAATCTGCAGTAGAGATGTTGCTCCAGACACTTAAGCGCACTGCCTGAAGCAAACACTGTTTCCTCCATTTATCCAGCCCAACCTTGTGTGACTTGACTTTGATGAAAATTGTTTTTTGTTCGTGCCAGCTGAAAGAGTCATCACAGCACGGCTGTCACTGTTTGTCCTCCTCTACAAGCTGGCATGGTTGGATCAGAAAGAAGACATACGAAAGTCTTATTCTATTGGCTCCTTCCAGCAAGCCCAAGTAGCACGGGGATGCTGGGTGGGCCACAATTTTCACGCACGCAAGGCATCACCACCGATGTGCCACTTCAACTTTGCCGCAACATTCGTGGCAATTTCAACTTTGCCACAACATTCGTGGCAACTTCAACCTTGCCGCAACTTTTCCACAACATTCGTGGCAACTTCCACCTTGCCGCAACGTTCATGGCAACGCTGACCGCATCGTAGAAGCAGTGGATGTGGAGATGCCTAGGCTAGGACGTGGCGGCGAGTCTGACTGAGGCCCGACACAGCGTGACTTGGGCATGGCACCACCGACGGTGCCGCTGTATTCACAGGGAGCAGGCGGCATACAGGATGCTCGTAATTGCAGCAGTCAGGCCTCCGGTGACTGGTAGAGTCAGCAGCCAGGCCATGATGATGTTTCGGAAAAGGCCCCAGTCGACGCCTTTGCGTGATCTTACCCAACCCACAAACACAATGGAGCCCACTTTGCAGTGTGTGGTGCTGATTGGGATGCCCACTTTAGACGCTAGCAGTACAGTAGAGGCTGCACCAATCTCAATGGTGAAACCACTGCACGAGGAAAGAAAGAGAAAAAAGAAAAAAAAGCGATATAAAAAGAGGCAGTTATACTTGGACAATAGTAGTTTTGAATTCATTGATAGAGCAACCATTGTTCATTGGGCCGCGATGTTGGGTTCTGCATTATGCATAAATTATTGCAGTAGACTCTCTGCAAACTAAAATATCTTAAATGGAATTGCTGCTTGAATGGAATAACTGCCTCTAATGTTACTGGTTCACCTTCGGCTCTTCAGCACTGTGAACTTGGTCCTGATCCCTTTAATGTTGTGAATGATAAAAAAAATGGTTTCATGCTAGAATTTCGCACCTCTGTTTCCCTCTCGGTAAACAGTACTGGTAAACAGTACTGTTCAATGGAACATTTTCCTGGCTTCTTTCAGCCCCATGATGAGTCTATTGCGGTTAATGCTGCTTCACACCGCGAAATGCAGTAGGTTGAGATTGTCGGCCCTGCATTTTTAGGGCCAGATTACTGAATTCCTATACAGTCCGCAAGACGACAAAATGCCAATTTTTCTTCAAGTGCTCACAGTGACAACTTTTGGCACGAGACATCCATCTCATCGAAAATTTCTAAGCAGCAATGAGTTGCACAAAGCCAGTCACATTCAACCTGCTCCAGGTTGGGCATGCTACATAGTCTAGGTTTCTCAGCACATGGGACAAGGTCTAGGACTGGTTATAGTGACGCTGCATCTGGCACCAAAGATGTGTTGCAATCAATATTCATTACAAGCATGGACCTTGATATGTGAAAGATACAAGCATGCTGCCTCTAATGAAACAACAAAGGGTCTTCTGTCAATTTTGACTGTCTCTCAAAAACTTATTGATATGTGGGGTTTAACGTCCCAAAACCACTATATGATTATGAGAGACACCGTAGTGGAGGGCTCCGGAAATTTCGACCACCTGGGGTTCTTTAACGTGCGCCCAAATCTGAGCACACGGGCCTACAACATTTCCGCCTCCATCGGAAATGCAGCCGCCGCAGCCGGGATTCGAGCCCGCGACCTGCGGGTCAGCAGCCGAGTGCCTTAGCCACTAGACCACCGCGGCGGGGCTGTCTCTCAAAAACTTACTATACAACAAAACAACCGTAGCAAAATCGGTTCATTGCTACAATACTCCGGCTAAGCACTGACATGAGAAGCCCAGAATCGTGACGGAATATCACAGAACATGACAGCGATCTCAAATGCCATGGCACGGCCAGTGCAGAAAGTTATTAATCAAATGTTTGCATGTGACATGAGAAACAGCAGATATGAGCACAAGTGTATCTGAAAACACAAAGAGGTGCTACAAAGATCAGGCAAACGATTTCCAAGCAAAAAAAATTACAAGGTATACCATGCCGCACACCTGTCGCAGCATAGAGCAAGTACGTATGCATGCGTGGCCTTGCAATATTAAAAAATTTCCAGCAAATTACATGTTCGAATAAATCAACAGCACTTGAAAAAAAAATATAAATTGTCTGAACCCACTTAGCTTACACATCTCACACTAATGCGATGCAATCAGTGATGTCACACTGATTAGATACTCCTGTCTTCCAGATTGTGATTTAAACAAGCCAAGCTAAGTCAAGCAGTTAGCTATCAAACACGCATGTGCATCAAGAATGTTCTGTATAATGTGCCCGTTGTCAAGTGACATTTTTGCCACTATAATTGCACACCTTTCGCTCTTTCAACAGAGAAATAGTATTCGTTTTGCTACTATCAAAATCACCTAGAATGTTTTCGCATTTTAGGCGTTATTAAAGGGGTACTAACAAAATTTCACAGTCAAGATAGCCTACGGGGTCGATTCCCTTGAACATTTGCACATCATCTGCAAAATATCAACAGTGAATATTGCTCGGAAGGTATCCTAACTTAATTTAGAAGCTTGTGTGAGTGCTCGACTCCATCGTGCTATTGACACCCTTGAAGGGGACCCTTTTAGGACCCCCTACTTCCCTCACGTCACCACATTTTAGTCAATAAAACAATTTATGATGACATCATAGCCACCATTTCTCTCTTGTCGCTTATGTTCCCGCAGTCTATACTTCTCGACGGCTCGTCGCGAGTGCGTGGAAGTGGTGCACGCTTTGAAAGTTTTCTGTTTGAAGACACTGCAGTCCCGTTTCCTATTCAAAAGTAATTCTTAATATGGACTGAGTGGAAATGTGTCACAGTTCTGTGTGCTGAAGTGGTCAAGAGCTACACAAGCTAGGTGGCAACAGTTGCTCCCAGCGGCTTTTCGTTTTTGGAGGAGCTCTCTCAAACCGAAATTGAAACTGGCCAATGATGAGGGGCTTGTAATTAATTATCTGTCACGTGCTGCAGCAAGCAATGTGTCATATTGTGACCAACAGGCCCCCCGAAACACAATGCAGCAGAAAAATGCGAGGCTAAAAATCTTCTCTTAGTAGCCATTTAACCACAACCAATAATGCTTTAGACTTCAGTGAACTAGAATATGATCTAGTGGCACAACCGGCAGGCCACGGCTGCTGTCTCGGCGGCCCAAAAACACGGACGGCCGCTAGAATTTCTTGCGGCGCCACTGCACCGGCAGTGTCTTCTCTGGATAGCGCGAGAGTCAATCAGTGCGTGTGCTGAGTATGTGTATGTGTTTGGCAAGTTGAGCCACCACTACCCAAAAGAAACTTCATCACGGCCTTGAAGCTGTACCGCATATGTCAACGGGCTGACGACGCTGGTTGCATTGTGCGCTGTCGTGGCACACAACAAAACCGACGCCGGCATACAGGGGCACGTTCACAGAGGCGTTGCTGTTTTTGCAGCATTAGTGCGCTTCCACAAGAAACAACGAATGTTGCATCGTTCTCTGTGTGCCATCGGGCACTTCGGAGTCATGATGCTTGTGGTTGTGCTCGTGTTCGTTGGTGAGTGACCAGATTGCGAGCAGCTTCGGTGCCAAGGAAGTGTGTCCACATTTCTGTGGAAACCGTGAAGCTGGGCCTCGAGTGTATGTATTTTCCCACTGACCAAGGCTTGTGGAAGGCATAGATATGGACTATCCTAAGAGATAGTGTCAGCCCAACAAAACATGAAAAAGTAATTATGCTGCTTTTCTTTCGTTTCGTGAATTGCGTTACATTTAGCACCGTGTTATTCCGTGTCACTTTTATTGCATGCGCGCGTTTCGGAGTATGCAATAAGGCCAATATCATAAACGGGAAGCATAATGCTGTCGCTTTCTTGTCGTTCGCAGATGTTCAAAATGATATTTAGCCCGAGTGATATGGACGAGAGGGCCAGCGACGGCCAGAAAAAAAGCGACGGCCAGAAAAAAAAGCACAAGATATGCGTTTTTTATTGCTCCGGTCCGTGTGCGTGCTTCTAAACAAGTGTTCTTGCGGGATGCCTACCGCGCTCTTGTGGGCCGCGGGCCACGTAAGAGAGCAAAGCTGATGAGCATCACTTGCACGCCAGTTGAATTTCCAGTTCTAACAAGCTACTCTACAGCACATGTGCCAGTGCAATCTGCTGTATTCTCTCGCCAGTACCGGGATGGAGTCTGTACTTTGCGAGATATCCCGCACCAACAAACATGTACCTCGCGGTATGTCGAAGCGAAGAACAGATTTTCATTGCTTTGCTCTGGGTAGCCCAATCGGTAAACGAGGCGCTCCGAAGGCGTCGCTTCCAGGGATGACGATCTCCTCATAAAGTGGGAGCGCAACCTCCGGAGGGCTGACAAGCCTCTGATCGAAGCTTTAGCGGAGTGCGTACATTTCGAGCCAAGATACATTCTGCGCGAATATGTGCACGTGATAAACGGCAGTGAAGTGCGCATTCCCCGAGGAAAACCGTCACTGGTTCCTGATGTTGTGCCAATGCTTTTGCCTCGTTGTCCACGCAGTAACCAACCTCGTAATTTTACATTTGCATGAAGCAGAACACAAACGCACGTTGGAAGTAACCACATCCGCAGCTGTGTAGGAGTCCGCGACGGCCCGTCAACGCAGCCGAATCTGGCATAGAAATTAGCAGAAGGGCCACCTGGAGGCATCCACGTGAAAGATGATGCTGGAGCTCAGCTGGTCCTGCCACTAGATCCTATTCTAGTTCACTGTACTTTAGATATACTGTACTCAGCTGTATCATATATCAATGCTCCTTACCACAGAACTTCAGCATATATTGATATATACAGTCGGCGCTCATTAATCCAAACTTAAAGGGACCTCTGAATTTTGTTTAAATTATCAAGAAGTTTGAATTATCAGAAGTTTTCAGATAGATGACTCTGGGTGAGGTGACACCACACATTATGATTAGGCATTGATTTGATCACATCAAACAAATTTTTAAGTCTTTTTTAAGGTCTAACTGCACACAATAGACAGAAAGCAGAGGTGTAAAGTACACAAGTTTATTGGCCACTTATTGCTGATGAGACCTTTTAAAGAAATCGTGAATTTCCAACTGCTTCATTGCTACAGGTTCAGCCCAAAGCTGTCTATATCAGTTGAGAAGCGTCACGGTTTACCGTGCGTGTGCTTCGTTTCAAAAGCTTGTTTACTTGCAAAGCCTTCTTCATCGAAGGCGTCATGTGCTTATTTTTAATATTTAGAGTGTTAGGATTATATAAGCAAAAACATTTTTATATAGCAGTGAAAAAGCAGCTGATATTTTCTGGTATGGACCTGCGAAAAGTATGAATTAACCAAATGATGGAGTTTGAATTAAAAGACTCAACTACATTGAGAGTATATTGAGAGTATACCTAAGGTATGAATTATCAGAGTTTAAATTATCGCGAGTCTACTATACATTAGAAACTTGATCAAGGCAATCTTACTTGGACGGTGTCACTTTGGTTAGGTCTTCGCCCAAGGTTTGTATAACACGCCGACCCCAAATCCACAGTCCCAGGCTGATTCCCACTCCCCCATATAGAAGGATGTAGATGGGAGTCTCCGAGTTCTGGTACACATTGCCATCAAAGTAAATCATCCACAGTGCAATCAGGGGGCCAATGGCATTGCTGTTGAGCAACAGACAAAAAAAAACAGGAATGTCTCAAAACACAGGAAGTAGTAAACAAACGTAACAATACTATGCTAATCACTGGTCGCTCTGCAGCCTCTATGTTGTGAAAACACCACAGCCAGTATGTATAGTCAAAATTTGCAAAGCAATATTATGCATGCTCAAAGAAGATGAGACTCAAGGTGCTGGAGTTGCAGAATCATGCAAATATAGGATTCAGACTTTCAGCGTAAAACTTGCGGAGAAATACGCCACGTCAATCAGCATGGCACTAGAGCAAGCATTTCATTATGCGTAGTCCAAATAAGGAACAAAAAAAATTTACAGGTTCTCTAACTAACACTAAGGGGAGCAAAAGCAAGAGCCCGAGCTCTAAAGGCATACTCATGTAGTTAGACGTTCTGAGAATACTCAAGTTTTTGGTTGCCTAGACATCGATTCAGTTTTGACTTGCCGAGACTTGGTCACTGAGGCGTTATTTGACATTTGATTTGCCTTTTTAATTCATATGTGTAGTATTTAACCCTAGAATCACGGTGTGTTTAGGTTTGATTCCAATAAATTCACTCTGCTATTTGATTCACCATTAGTTCACACTTGATTCACAGTTAAATTAACTGTAATACACATTTATTTCACTTTTAATTCCTTTTAGTTCACATTTCACACTCCTCGTGCAGTGATTGACATTGTGAATTACTTTGCATACCCTTACTGCTAAGGCATGCAGCTCAGAGGAAAAAAAAAGGTGGGGGGAGCATGTTGAGCACACCCTCCTTCACATACGATGCGTAGGCAGCACGGTACATCACACACATCAGTCCACAGCAAGTAAGTTGAAAAGCCACAATAAAATTTCTTGACTCGCGAGTTTACGAAGGCAGCCACACTTTCCCTACAAGTTAAGAGAAACAAGGAGAACGGCACAGTCACCTGACATCATTGCCGCCATGGGCGAAGGATCCAAATATAGCGGTGAGAACCTGAAGGAATGAGAAGAGCTTCGCTGTCTCTGGCTTGTCGTCATCGTGGTTCTCTTTTATAGGAGGCACGGCCTGGCACGAAAGAAAAAAGAGTACGAGAGTTACAAGAGATAAGCCTGCATACCGTTGACCGGTCTGGAGCAGGTTTTTTACGGCCATTATAAGTAGTACAGCGGAAACTTTCCAAATAAAGCCTGACAGAAGTGGTAAGACATTTTTCATTTCCATTCACTGAGAAAATGTAAAGGGCAAGGCCCATAAATACAAAACTTATGAAATTAGAGCTGGTTGTTCCACCAATTCTGCTTCGGCAATTTTCATTCACCAAGATTCTACAGTAGCTTCGGACCAATTTGCTTCACTGCAGTGGATTTCGACTGCTGTTCCAAGCCAACCAGTGAGCTCAGTAGCAGGGCTCGCTCAGAATAGAGGAGTAAAATTTCAAGCCCCAGCAGACAGTGCCACAGTGTGAAGCAATGCATGTGCTATCAATACACGAAACACGAACACCATAAAATGAACTATATGACATTTTTTTCTTTTCTACATATTGAATATTGAAGCTGAAGTGGGTTTAAGACTCAATCGTACCATGAATACACTCACCCCAATTTCTTTTACTGAGACATATGTGGCATTTTCTTTAGCTTGTCTTCATTTGGATTTTACTTAGATGAGACAGCTTAAAAAGTACGCCCGTCTATCATTTGGATGTGGCATAAGTGATACAGAACTTGCACGGAGTTGCAAACATGCGCAAATGCAGAGAGAATTCCTTTTCTTTCAGGGCGCTTTCTGTATGCTCCCATGAGAAGAACTCAACAGTTTTAGAAAGAACATCCAAATTCAGCCAAGCCAAAGCCAAGACAAGCTAGGCAAAACAAAGCCAAGCCAAGTCAAACCACCAACCCTGGTGGACCTCAGTGCTCTGGCACACACTGACTGTAAAAGCTGCAGTGGATTATGATGCTGCTTTCCAAGGCTTTTCTGCTTTGTCATATCACTTCCCTGCATCTCTGAACAGTGCTGAGTGCATTCGTTTGGCGGATCATCCAAACATTCTGTCATCTGTAAACACGACAGTGAGGTTAGAGCTCGCGTGAAGAGAACAGCGGGAATGCGGAGGAGGGGACCTCTAATGGTGCCCTGGCACCTACTACAGGAATAATGCCACGGGCATGAACACTTTACTGTGGTGCCACCTAGATATGATGCTCTGTGTGTTGCCACATGACAAAGAATGGTATTGTGTGGTGCGACCTGTGAGACTGTTGTCCTCTGGTCAGCTAAATGGCGCTTGTCATGAGGAGGCAGACAATATACTGAGTTTCGCACAAGTGGAGTTTGAGGAAACAATTGTAGGGAATGCTAAACACAACAGCAACCCTGACAAAATGCAAGCAGTTAGGTAAGCTATTTCCAAAGCTCCCTCATGACTCGCGGTAACATGCAGGTTGCTGAGTGAGCTTGGCAGCGTGTAAACACTCTCAGAGGCCGCAGTTTACACACATAACAAGTTTAACAAATGGCAAAAGGAATCGCATATAGCACGAAAGCTCTGAAACATTTAGAAAAACCCTGCTGGAGTAAACAAACGGAAAATGATTCTACTGATGGGAGACATATATACAGCACATATCTATGTCTGTGTTTTGATTAACAAGTTACAATTGAATGTAACCTTCGAAAATGAAGACTGCAATAGCATAAATAAACTGAACACATCACATTAGTAAAAAAAAAAAAAAAAAACTTGGGACATAATGGCAGAAAAGGTACAATGTGAATCCATGGCCAGACTGAAAAGACGCGAGAGTGTTCAGTCTTATGGTGATCGCCATCGAGTTGAATGCTATGGTAGCGTTTCACCACTGCTAGTGCCACTGCTAACCGCGTGGGGCACAGCGACCCTGCCGTAGTTAGGAAAGCGTTCCTCCTTGCCGAAAAGGACACTTGCGTCTACTTTTGCGTGGACTGAAATCGTGAACGCAATGGCAGGGTCGCAGTGATAACGTGGTGTTGCGGTGAGGGGCGGAAAGAGACGCATTGCGTAAGACACAGATTGAATGCCAGCTCGCTTTTCCAGTCTGGCCATGATGAGTAGAACTTTCCCCTCAGCAACAGCAAAGGAGAGAATTGACCAAGAGATTACTGCATGTGAGATGATACTATAACAATGTTAGTACTACAGTCAAGCAGGGTTCAACTGAATTAATGTCGTCTGTTCTTAGTGCTGTAAATCGGAGAATTGCGAATAAGGTGAGCTTTAAGTACTTCCTAGAACTCGAGAGATTAGGCACAAATGCCCAAAGCTACAGAAACAGTTATATATGATATTACTGCATGAGAAATCAGCTACTGTTTCCTTTCCCGAACTTTATCAGAGTGTCTCAATGTGTGTACAAAAATAACAATGAACTGCACACTGATAACACATAAATGCATTCTGTTCCCCAAAGTTGTTTTAACACAGAAACTGCAGCAGTAGCACATAAACTTCTCTATGGCACCCTGCCCAACATTCATGAAGTTATGAAATACATACTAAACAAAAAATACTGTTTTTATTTCTCATCGTGCAAGAATACTGAGCTCACAATGCAAATACTGCATATCGCTCCACCCTTAAAGAATTCTTTTGATTACTTGAAGCTTACCAGAGCTGCTTCCTCGATCATGACCAGTGAAAGCCTCTTGTGGGAGGGATGGACCGGGTGAGGGTTTGGGTGCAGGTTCGGAAGATCATCTACAGAGATAGCATGAAAGTTGCTGTTACTTTCAAGACTACGACAACTGTACCAGCTTGCCAGTTTGATAATGCATTTATTTTACACTTCCTTAAATGTAATTAACATTATCAAGACTTTAGTGTTCCCCACTTAGTGGAAATGAAATTTTAGACACTTGCCAACAACTGTGCACTTGAGTTAGTTGCATTAAGAGCTCCTCTAACAGCACTGATGCTTGGTAGCATAAAAAATTTCTCCTATTCGTAGAGTATGCAAATGGATGGGATGGCCATGTTACACGCCTAATACACATCACTATATCGGCTTTGCAACTACAGAATAAGCATAAAGAGAAATAGTGAAAACAAGGCATATGAAGTGTACTATATGTTGCTGTAATGCACATAATTTCTGATTCAACGTACTAAAAGAACGACGTGATAATGAGGCACACACAACACAGTGGAGGCTCTTTATCAATCTTTACACTCAGCGTTCGTTAATATGCACCTTACTCTAAGCCCAGCGGTGTTCTTCGAAATTTGCACTCTTTTAAACACGATCGCTATAGTCGGGAATCGAAACCGCACCTCTGAGGTTAGCAGTGCAACACCTCAGCCTGCTAATCTACCACGGCAGGTTATTGTAATGCATGGACTAACCATGCACTGGATTAAAAATCAAAGTATCGTAATACCGTTTACAAGAAAATTCACGAGCATGAAAAAAAGAACAAAAAGAAAGGTTACAACTGTAGATAGGCCTGGGAAGGTGGCTACAATAACAGGAGTTCCTTACTATGGGCACAGGTTTCTGAACAGGTTTACCACTGGGCCAGCTCTCTGATGCTCGAAAAAGGATCGGGGGCAGACGAAGTGCTAAGGTGAAATTTCAGCAGAGTGAAAGCACCAGCCAGTGATTTACTTGACTCACGACCTCCACAAAATCACTGCATCGTGATCATGCAGCGACTGGTGCAGTCTGGTGCATATATACAAAGCTTTCCTAGAAACTCTGCAGGGCCTTATTGAGGTGCACCTAAATTTAGGTAAGCAACTGTGCTTGTTTTCACCCCGCTGAAAGTTAGCCCATCAACGGCAGCTGAGAATTCAACCAGTGACCCCAGAAAAAAAACACAGTAGCAGAAGACAGCTGCAGAGCCACCATGGCTGGTTCTTTTATAAAAAGACAAGAGCTACAAGCTAACTGTTTCGAAGGCAAGTTGCTGCGCCGTCTCGTACTTGCATAGCATGGAGTTGTAAAGTGTTGTAAACTCACTGTGCTGGAGCTTGCCCGAAATAACTTCAATGCTGGTCTTGTGGCCACCATTCATTATGCCAGCTTCACTCAACTGAAGGAAAGAGTGAAAAAAATACGCACAACCATGAGATATAGGATCACATCACCATTTTGTGAAAACTAGTACGAGATGCGTTGACATGAAACATAACAATCGAGCAAGGCTGCTGTTCATTCAAGAGTGTTCACACATATTGATATGCAAAACATTTAATGGGTATATAAGCCATTCCTCCACTATGCTACCTCATGACCCAGTTTATTTATTTATTTATTTATTTAGTATACCTCAAAGGCCCCAGTCGGGTATTACATGAGGGATGGGCATAATTAGCAACATATTAACGATTCAATCACGGTCTTGAATACATGTGGGTCGGAGTGGTGCATGGCGAAGGCAGGCAAGTTGTTCCAGTCTCGGGCGGTTGCAACAAAAAAGGAGCGAAGGTGGGCAGTAGTTTGTGCTGGCGGTGGATAAACGGCTCGCGGATGGTTTGTACGGCTGGATAATCGATGAGCAGGCAAGATGGCTGGAACGTTGAAAGGAGCGTGATAAAATTTGTGAAAAAGACAGAGCCGAGATATATGACGACGTGATTCTAGGTTGTTGAGGTGGCCACGAGTTTTAAGCTCGGAAACGCTGGAATGATAAGAGTACACGGAGTAGATGAACCGGGCTGCGCGATTTTGTATAGATTCGAGAAGGTTAGATAGATTAGATTGATGAGGGTCCCAAACCGAGCATGCGTACTCCAATTTAGGGCGAGCAAATGGGGTGTAAGCTAACAACTTCACTGATGAGGGAGCAAGTTTTAAATTCCTACGAAGAAAAACCAGCGCACAATTAGCGGAAGATGCTACGTTGTTAACGTGAGTGGACCAGGTGAGGTTGCTTGAGAATGTTACGCCGAGGTATTTATAGGATTCTGCTGTTAAGATTGTAGAGCACGAAATGGTGTAAGTCCCTTGCTGATAATGTTGCTTACGGTGAAATGATATTAGCGATGTCTTATTTACGTCTAAAGACATTAGCCAGTCCTTACACCAGGATTCAATAGGCTTAAGGTCGTTTTGAAGTATAGCAATATCGGCAGGGTTTTTCATTGGACGGTACACGACGCAATCATCTGCAAACAGGCGAATATTTGATGAAATGTTAGCTGGGAGGTCATTTATATAAATTAAGAAAAGTAGGGGTACGAGTACCGTGCCCTGTGGGACGCCAGAGATTACGGGAAGATGGTTAGATGAATGGTTGTTAGCGTACACAAATTGTTACCGATTAGTCAGAAAACTACGAATCCTGTTGAATGTCGATGTATTAATGTTTAAGCAAGAAAGCTTGAGGAGTAGCCGTTTATGCGGAGCTTTGTCAAATGCTTTTTCAATGTCTAAAAAGAGGGCATCAGTGGGTATATTTAGGTCAACGCTAGAACTGATGTCATTGTAGAATGAAGCAAGTTGTGTGTCGCAGGATAATCCTGAGCGAAAGCCATGTTGACTATGATGAAAGAAGTTGTGGCGGTTTAAGAACTTGACGGTGTTTGAGTAGATCACATGTTCCATTAGTTTAGAGCAAATGCTAGTGAGCGAGATGGGACGATAGCTGCTAGGCTGGGATGGAGGGCCCTTTTTAGGGACTGGTACAATCTTACCCACTTTACAGTCTTCCGGCACCACTCCTGAAGACAGTGATTGCTGAAAAATATGGCATAATATCACACTGACAATGGATTGTGTGTTTTTTAACATTTTAGCATTGATGCCATCGGCGCCACAAGAAGATGTAAGCTTTAATGAGTCGATTAATTTAGCAATGCCCTGTTGAGAAAACGTGATGTCCGGCATCATGTCGTAATCACGAGGATGGAATGAAGGTAAGTTGCCGTTAGGTTCGATAGTGAACATGGAAGAGAAAAAATGATTAAGTTGTTCGGCGGCTTCATCGTCGGGGATCGGAAGGTTATGATTATCAAACAGTGCCAGTGGTTGGGAATTTTTAGGGTTGATAACGCTCCAAAATTTCTTCGGGTTATTGGTCAGCATGGCCGGCAAAGTCTGTGAGTAAAAAGAACGTTTTTCTTTCATAGCATGCGTGCTGAATGCTTTTTCTGCAGCGTAGTAGTTGTTCCATGCAGAAATGTTATTAGATCGTTTTGCTGATCTAAAAAGTCTTTTCTTTTTATTATTGAGTCGTTTTAGTGTAGCTGTGAACCATGGGGACGTCTTTTTCGGTGACTGTAATGGTGGGCACGTATTTTATGAACAGGTCATGGATTTTATTTTTGAAGAGCAACCAATTAGTCTCGACAGAGCGCTGCGAAAAATCGGCTAGCAGGCAAGTAGCGAATTCTGCAAATTCATTGTTTAGGGCGGAATAGTTTCCTTTGTTATACAATGTTATCGTTTTTGTTATTTTAGACGAGCGTGTTAGCTGGCAGAGGTAGGTACCATGAATCACTGAATGGTCACTTTAGCCAGGCAAGAACGTCATCTTGGAAACCTTGTCAGGCTCGGAAGTGAGAATAAGATCTAGAGTGTTGGAGGAGGTAGAATTTTGACGTGTGGGTTCAGTGACGAGTTGCGTTAGTCCAAATGTTAGGCACGAGTTGACGAAATCACTTTCAGAACCGCGGTAACCTTAGTAAGGTTACCGCAAAGAATAGTTCATTCGCAAAAAACTAGAGAAGAATATGATGCGAATAATAATAATTGATAGGGTTTAACATCCCCAAACCGCCATATGCTTACGAGACGTGCCATAGTGAAGGGCTGTGGAAATTTCGACTACCTCGGGTTCTTTAATGTGCACCTAAAAATGAGTACACAGGCCTCGAGCATTTTCGCCGCCATCGAAAATGCAGCGGCCATAAAAATCTTCTGCTAGAAGTTTTCGTATGCATACTGTACACTGTCACACGGTCTGTAGATGACAAGGCGCTGCCCGGTCCTCTTGTTTGCGCGGGGGAGCCCGTGAGAATAGTAGAAATAGCCTTTCCAGGTACTCCACTCCGAAATGCCCATTCGTTACACCGAAGGTTTTCTTTTCCCTTTTTTTTTATGCGTGGGTTTGAGAAACGAGCGAAAACATCTTGAAAGGACCGGGGTTCAGTCTGTGTTTGCGGGGACGTCACAAATTTTTGAAGTAAAAGTGTTTGCTATACCAGCTTATATTCCCCAAGTGAAATAATTTTGAAACCTATATCATTTTACAGGTTACCACTAGCATTCTACCGAAAGTCAAATCCTGCTATCATTGAAAGTTGTTTCTATTTACTTCGAAAAAGAAAAGGGCATTTGCACAGGCGTTGTTTAAATATTCAAAAAATATTGTGCAGGTGAATTAGGTTATGAGAAACGTGCTCATTTTTTGAAAATATGATATGTATATATTCCAATCCAGTTTGAAATTATTCGACCAAAATTATTATTTGCTTCAAATCCACTTCGAACCTAAAGTTCACTGTTTGCACAAGCCTAATAGCAATTATTCAAATCAAAGGCTGAACCAAGCAGGAAATCATCTGACTTAATATTTGAAATTTTCTAGTAAAGGCTTATCTTTATTAACCATTCTGCTCCTGAACTCAAAGTGTTTAATGTGGCTACCATGTGCGTGTACTTGAGCTCCTGCTGCGACTACATATTTTGGCAGCGGTATTTACTTTGATAATGAACAGAGTGAAAGAAACTGAAGTACTTTGATAAGGGCACTGCAGTTTTTTTTCACACTGAGTCATCGAGACAAGAGCAATCAATTTTATATTGAAGAGTAAAACATGACACAAGCATTTGCAGGTGATGAAAATAGTTTAATGATGTATGGTGTTTCATGGTGCAAGGGTGAGGATAATAGTTTCCCAATGAACTTACCTTCTTGTTGCCATCGGTGTCAATGACATCATCGCTCACAGGGTCGGTCGGGGAAAATGAATACGTCAATGTCTTGGGTAAATCCTTGGTAGCCTGGGCCAATTCTGCATGAATCGATAGGAATGAAAGTAGAAAGTTCTTTCCCCCTGTTGCAATATGCACCAGAAGGCCAGACTGACAATAACCAAGATTATATGATGTAAAAGTTGCGCAGGGACAACTGAACACATTTCAAGATGTCGCTCTTGAAGCAGCAGCACAAATTCTCCAACTCGTGTAGGTTCCATGATTTACAGCCCGACGAGTGAGTGCCTTATCGATTTACATTAGAGTAAAACTAAACGTTATATTTCGAAAGTTGGCAATACTGAAACAAGCTTCACTAAAGCTACATACAACTGTAGTAAGCTACTGTCTTCCTTTTAAAGTACTTTCAGCTCTGTGTTCTACAATACTGAGATTTGTTACTGATAAGTTGGAGATGTATGTCACTAGTATACTGAGAAACTCAACCGCCCCTCCCATGCTTCTTTCTTCTGACACACCTTATACTTCCATATGTAGATATGATACATAATTTACTTCAGCCTATTATACAATGTGATGTCCAAAACCTTTAAAGCACTATAGACTGAAAAAAAAAAAAACTAAGGCAGATACTGTGACCACTGGCAACTATACCTATAGCTGAACCACCCTTGCCTGCTCCTATCTCCTGGGAAAAAATTTCAGGCTATGCTACTGCTTGTGACTAGCTCATGTAAGCAGTTCAGGAAGTCCTTTCACTAGCTCCTCACAGAATGATTTCGTTGCTGTTAGACTAAGGACAAGCAGCGCTTCAGTAACTTTCTATTTACACCACTGGACGAATAATTCATCACCACATGCTGTTAATGGCATCTGCACATTCCGTGGAGTGTGCAATCGCTGTAGCTCAAATAGCTGGTTCGAAAATTCTGCCATAGCACATGCTGCACATGTGGACGATGACTTTTCAATACTAGCTGTGAAACACTGACAGCCCCATAATTAGGTTGGAAAATAGTGCATGGGAGAGGGTTTGGTTCTTATGATAATGAAGATGTAATAATGGGAATAGAGTTATGCGCAGCCAAAATTAGATACAGTTAAGACATCAAGCTGTCTGATGCACATGTAGGCATGTCCCTCTGCCATCATACCAAGCTTCAAGAGAAACAGTGCAAAAGCTGCCACATCTTACGAGTATCGTCATATAGTAGACCAATTTCTCGAAACCTAAATGTATTGTTGGCATATCACACTGTTTTTATATAAGGCTCACCTCCCTGGCCATCACGTTTCTGAACGTCAGCTAGCAGAGGTGTACTCTCTGCAAGAGAACAGGCGAAGCTTGCATTGTAGTCGTGCAAATTGCGATCCTGGAGACACGTCGCCGAGTTGACACAAGAAAGTGCGAGACGGGAGCACAATTTGCACGACACACAGCAAGCTTTCCGTTCTTTTCACAAACAACGAACGAAGAAGTAAGTGAGGAAGACTGCACAAAATAGAAGCATGCGGTAGACCATAGAGTTTCATACAATAATACCTAGAGTGGAATCTGGCGCTGTTGTCTATGCGGGCTCCTTCAGCAACGCTTGTACCCGCATGGGAATGATGAGAAGTACATGTTTCGGATCTGTTTCGTATGGATCACGTTCTTGAGTTTCGCGGCGCTTATTTTCCGAGTGTGAAACAAAGTAATATGAAGTTATATCAAAGTAAAACTTACTTCATTTTTTTTGTACACAAACTTTATTGCAAACGGTTCTTGTGACTAGAGGGTAGAAGAGAAACCTCGACAAATTTAACCACCAGAGTATGCATTGCTTTACCATTGCGTTTCAGTTTTGGCATCAAGATGTAATGAATTATTCCTTCCAACATTTGAAAACAAACATTCTTGATTTGCTCTCGAAAGTACGCAATGTCCATTCATGGAAATAACAGTACAGTATTAAGTGAAGAACACTTAAGATTTTGTCTGCTGCGATGCCAAGTGCATCTGTTCAAGTCTTTTGCCCCCAACGCACCTCTCGTTTTGTTGTGAAGTCGAGTCAGAAGAGCATGGCGGTGAGTCTACTTCGCAACGCCGTCGTTTTGCAATTGATTTCAACGAGTTTTGGCAAAACGCACTAACAACAAACGTGATCTCTGTGTAATATTCAGCACTGGCATGGGATGCTACATCTACGCGCAGCGGTGAGTGGACGACGCTTCGCTTAAACTGTCAAACACGACTTATACAGCTCCAGCGTTGCGGTAAATTGAGAGGCCTAGCAGTTTTTAGCTTCATTAAACAATAAAGGCACAGCTTAAGTCCTTGCACTCACTCCAATACCTACTCTACACAAAGAACGGAACAAACTGCAGAAAAATATCCGTAGACAGTTCACTGGCTAATGCGATCCAATCCGAAGCCTGTCATCATCATCATCAGCCTGACTACGTCCACTGCAGGACAAAGGCCTCTCCCATGTTCCGCCAGTTAACCTGGTCCTGTGCTAGCTGCTGCCAATTTATACCCGCAAACTTCTTAATTTCATCTGCGCACCTAACCTTCCGTCTCCCCCTAACCCGCTTCCCTTCTCTGGGAATCCAGTTAGTTACCTTTAATGAACAGCGGTTATCCTGTCTACGCACTACATGCCCGGCCCATGTCCATTTCCTCTTCTTTATTTCAACTATTATATCCTTAACCCCCGTTTGTCCCCTAATCCACTCTGCTCTCTTCTTGTCTCTTAAGGTTACACCTACCATTTTTCTTTCCATTGCTCGCTGCGTCGTCCTCAATCTAAGCTGAACCCTCTTTGTAAGTCTCCAGGTTTCTGCTCCGTAGCTAAGTACCGGCAAGATACAGCTGTTATATACCTTCCTCTTGAGGGATAGTGGCAATCTACCTGTCATAATTTGAGAGTGCTTGCCGAATGTGCTCCACCCCATTCTTATTCTTCTAGTTACTTCAATCTCGTGGTTTGGCTCTGCGGTTATTACCTGCCCTAAGTAGACATAGTCTTTTACAACTTCAAGTGCACTATTACCTATCTCGAAGTGCTGCTCCTTTCAGAGGTTGTTGTACATTACTTTCGTTTTCTGCAGATTAATTTTAAGACCCACCTTTCTGCTCACCTTGTCCAACTCCGTAATCATGAGTTGCAATTCGTCCCCCGAGTTACTCAGCAATGCAATGTCATCGGCGAAGCGCAGATTGCTAAGGTATTCTCCATTAACTCTTATCCCTAACTGTTCCCATTCTAGACTTCTGAAAACCTCCTGTAAGCATGCGGTAAATAGCATTGAGGAGATTGTGTCCCCCTGCCTTACACCCTTCTTGATTGGTATTCTGTTGCTTTCTTTATGAAGCACTATGGTAGCAGTTGATCCGCTGTAGATTTCTTCCAAAATGTTTATATATACTTCATCTACGCCCTGATTCCGCAGTGCCTGCATGACGGCTGCTATTTCTACTGAATCAAACGCCTTCTCGTAATCTATGAAGGCTATGTATAGTGGTTGGTTATACTCTGAGCATTTCTCTATTACCTGATTGATAGTATGAATGTGGTTAATTATTGAGTAGCCTGTTCGAAATCCTGCTTGTTCCTTTGGTTGATTGAATTCTAATGTTTTCTTTACTCTGTTAGCAATTACCTTTGTAGATAGCTTGTATACTACAGAGAGCAAGTTGATCGGCCTGTAATTCTTCAAGTCCTTGTCATCTCCTTTCTTATGTATTAAGATGATGTTAGCGTTCTTCCAAGACTCTGGTACTCTCCCTGTCTGGAGACACCTCGTAAACGGGTGGCTAGTTTTTCTAACACAATCTGTCCTCCATCTTTCAGCAGATCTGATGTTACCTGATCCTCACCAGCAGCTTTGCCTCTTTGCATGCTCTCCAAAGCTTTTCCGACTTCTTCTGTCATTACTGGTGGGGTGTCATCTGGGTTACTGCTAGTTCTTATAATATTAAAGTCGTGGTTGTCCCGGCTACTGTACAGATCTCTGTAAAACTCCTCCGCTATTTTAACTATCCTATCCATATTGGTAGTTAATTTGCCTTCTTTGTCCCTTAGTGCATACATCCGCCTTTTGCCTATCCCAAGTTTCCTCTTCACTGCTTTGACGCTTCCTCCGTTTTTCAGAGCGTGCTCAATTCTCTCCATGTTATACCTTCTTACATCGCATACTTTACGTCTATTAATCAGCTTCGAAAGCTCTGCCAGTTCTATTTTGTCTGTTGTACTTGACACTTTCATGATTTGACGCTTCTTAATTAGGTTCTTCGTTTCCTGGGAAAGCTTGCCGGTGTCCTGTCTAGCTACGCTGCCTCCAACTTCCACTGCACACTCCGTGATGATACTCGTCAGATTATCATTCATTGTATCTACGCTAAGGTTGGTTTCCTCGCTAAGAGCAGAGTACCTGTTCTGCAGTGACACTCTGAATTCCTGTACTTTCCCTCTCAGTGCTAGCTCCTTGATTTGCTTCTTGCGTATCAGTTTCTGTCGTTCCTTCTTCAAGTCTAGGCGGATTCGAGCCCGTACCATTCCATGGTCACTGCATCTTACCTTGCCAACCACTTCCACATCCTGCACGATTCCTGGGTGTGCACTCATTATAAAGTCTATTTCATTCTTATTTTTGCCATTAGGGCTCCTTTATGTCCACTTGCGGTTTTCTCGTTTTCGGTAGATGGTATTCAAAATCCGTAAATTATTGCGTTCTACGAATTCTACTAGTAGCTCTCCTCTGGCGTTTCTAGTACCGATGCCATAATCTCCTACTGCCTGGTCTCCAGCCTGCTTCTTCCCTACCTTTGCATTAAAGTCGCCCATCACTATAGTATACTGTGTTTTTACCTTACTCATTGACGATTCCACGTCTTCATAGAAGCTTTCAACTGAAGGACCAAAGCACGCAACGGTGGATGATTTTCTGCGACTGCAAGGCGGCACTGCAGTCACTTCTGTCAAATCTACGCCGTGGTCCACACGAGCAGTTGGTATTCGAAACAGCAGAAATGCTACACCATATAACAGAGAAAGGGCACCACGTTATATTTCAGTGGTTACCAAGCCACTGTGGAATTATTGGTAACGAACGAGCTGATCAAGCTGCGCGTTCAGCCCATACAGAAGACAACAACCAGTCAATACCTCTCTCAAGGACGGACGCTGCTAGGAGGCTCCGCATGCTCGCTCGCCAACGCTCCATGGCTCTTTGGAATGAGCCTCCTTTTACGCATGCAAGATTACGATTTCTTGATCCAACGTTAAGTATACAGCTTCCAACAAAAACTCGACGAGGCGACGCTACTGCTCTGTGAAGACTATGGTTGGGAGTCGCGTTCACCCGTGCGTACGCGTTCCGCATAGGTATGGCCGACACCGCCGACTGTGCACACTGCGGAGATGAAGAAACCATTCGACATACCCTGTGTGACTGCCCGAAATACAACCTGGAAAGACAACAGCTTTCCAATAAACTAAACAGGTTAGATGACCAGCCGCTGTCAGAAGAAAGTATACTGCGCCATCGTCATGACTCATCGTCACACAAGAAAGCCGTGCAAGCGCTACTGGGCTTCTTGCGAACTACTGGCCTGTCGGAACGCCTCTGAGTGGACTGATTTTGTGTGTGCGTGTGTGTCGGTGTTTTTCTCTTATTTATTTTTTAACTCTCCCTTTCTCTTTCAACCCCCTATTCCCCAACCCCAGTGTAGGGTAGCATACCGGATACTAGCATCTGGTTAACCTCCCTGCCTTCCTTTTTTTTCTTGTTTCTCTTTCTTCAACTGAAGCGTCACCATGGCTGGATGTAGACGCGTAAGCCTGTACCACCTTCATCTTGTATCTTTTATTCAGTTTAATTATGATACCTACCACCCTTTCATTAATGCTATAGTATTCCTCTATGTTGCCAGCTATGTTTCTGTGAATAAGGAACCCCACTCCCAGTTCTCTTCTGTCTGCCAAGCCCCGATAGCAAGGGACGTTCCCATTCTGTAGTACCGTATAGGCCTCATCTGTCCCCCTAACCTCACTGAGCCCTATTATATCCCATTTAACACCCTCTAGCTCCTCGAATAGTACAGCTAGACTTCCCTCACTAGATAAGGTTCTAGCGTTAAACGTTGCCAAGTTCAGGTTCCAATGGCGGCCTGTCCGGGTCCAGAGATTCTAGCACCCTCTGCTGCGTTGCAGATCTGACCGCCGCCATGGTCAGTTGCTTCGCAGCTGCTGGGGACTGAAGGCCGTGAGTTATTTGACGTATGCATGTGGGAGGTAGTGGCCAGATACTGCACCAGGGTGGCCAATCCTTCTCTGGTGAGGGAGTGCGTTCCCGGCGGTGTTTACTGGCGAGGCCGCACCCCAGGCCTCTTAATGCAGTTCCATCAACACGCAGACTTTTTTTTTTTTTAATCCAGTTGGGAACTGCACGGCACCGGGATTTGAACCACGGACCTATTGCATGCGAGGCGGATGCTCTAACCACTACGCCATCGCCGCAACCGGAGGTACTTCCACTAATTCCCATGAGGGTACACGATCGCAGTGCCAGATTTCTCTTTAGGTATTATTGTATGAAACTCTATGGTGTAGACACATATATTTCAATCAATTTTTAAATTATAGGCCTTTTACTCAGCCAATTTTAAATAAGGTATCTTCAAATCTCTATAATGCCGTGGCGAGCCATAAGCTGGGATGAATCAAATGACCTTAAACAGATGTTGTATGGAACCATGTTCGACTTTCTGCTGAGCGGAAGAGAATGTAACAATAACCTTAGAGTTTACAATCACATAGTAAAACGCTGCCGAAAGCTGACCTTACCTGCGTTCGACTGTATTAACCATGTCAACTAAAACTAACGTAGCAAGGTTCCTTTGTCAAACAACGAGACATTAAATGGCCAGTCACCAGGTTTGACAATTTTGTGCTTCAAGTGCAATGCATAGATAGGGCATTCACATTCACATCTGCCTAAATTTGCAATGCAACGTGCCACAGAAATGGGTGAAATTTCAAAATGAACGCCGCTCCCCTTTCCTTTCGCGGGCGCGCGCCCAGAGAATGAGAGCATGACGCGCACGTATGAATCGCCCTATGTACGCCGCAGTGCAGTGATGTTGGTCTGCTACATAGACGACTGCGCTCTTACGTTGCTAACAGTAGCACTTGACATGGCAAAAATTATTTAACACAACATGCGTAGTTCATGTAGTTTGTTGCTTGAAGCTTGAGATAAATAATGAGACGCACTAGCGAAATGTGCGCGTCTTTCTTCAGTTTTCTTTCGTGAATCGCAATGAGATGCGGGAATAATGTGCCGGCGTTTTACATGCATTCATGTCCCCGTACTCAGCGCATCGAACAGATGACAGCTGTGAAAGCGAAAATAGCGCTCCTACACGTTTGCACATTTATTGTGCTGATTTATTCTACCGCGTCTAAGCCAGCGTTTCCAAACCATCCCGCAGAAACAGGCAGTAGACCACAAAATAACGCTAGTCAACAAAACAACGCCGCTCGCGTGCACGATGATTGGGCTTGTTCAGGCACGTCATGCGCACGTGACTTCTAGGTCGGATGCCGGAGAGGGTAGGGAAGACATTTGGCTTGCGAAGGCTACGCCGGGGAGCAGCAAGGGTTTCAAGCTTGCCTTCTGTGATCCTCGTTTTGCGCCGTATAAAAAAATTTTTTTTCTCAGCTCATAATGAACCAATTGAAAAAAATTTTGTGGCACGATGCTCCTCATTGGACACACAACAGCTTCCATAGTCTCACTAAAATCTGTTATGGGGCCTGGTCAGTGGCCCTTTAAGCTGGATAATGAATGTCTCCAGCGCAGTGCAAGGCAATCCATTGCACACTCTGCACTAAAAAAAAGAAAAAAATTTAGAGACACAGCCCCAGATTGACAAATGCCTATACATGACTTACATGGATTGTATACGAAACTGGATATACTTTTGATTTTTATGTGTTTAAATCATCAGAACATAGTTGCATTAGTTCACCACATGCAGTCGTGAAAGGGCATTCAAGGTAAGCATGCCTTCTTCAATCATAAAATGTGCACCGCAATCGATATTAGTTACAAAACAGAAAAACTTTCCTTACATGGCAAAGCAAAAACACTCATACTTGCCAGTAGATTGAGATGATGCTGTTGACAATGCTAATTATGAATGAACAGAAAGCAACAAAAAAAACTAGATGTTTTACAGCACTGAAAAAAAAAACAGTCAACGAAAATATTCACTAACCAGTCATGGTTATTCGGTCGTTATCAGCATCGCTGGAAAGGTCCCCTAAAAAAAGGAACACATGCAAATAGGCGTGCGCAGCCATTAGAAAAGCAGGGTCAGCAAAATGTTGGTGCATGCACAATAAAAATGCAAAATTGAAACGAGTTTGACTCACTTACGTTCCATGCCTACAGTTAAATGAGGAAGGAAAAAAAAATAGACTGTGAGTGGGTAAGTACACCTATCTATGTCAAAGAGGCCTGAGAGCAGTACCATCACAATGTGTGCCTAGAGACCACTCCATTCTGTCCACACCATCAAAAAACGGCAACACTTAGAAACTGAGGAGGGAACAAGGGCACTATCGCTACCCTAAGGTTGAGGTTCAAAAACCTAAAACCTCGGGTCACCCCCATTTTGGACACGTTATTGCTGAGGAGAAGTGCCATATTACTACAATGTGGTACCCATCTACACGGCAATGTCGCGCCCACGATGCTCCATTTTAACAGCGATACAAACGCTGCCTTTGAGTGCAACTTCACAACGACTATGTGTTCATTGCTGAAACAGCACTCCAAAGCGAAATTCGGGTGTAACCTGCATTTCCAATTTCTTCGTTTTCGTACTGGCTGTACATGTGAAAGTACTGTAATAAAATGATACATACTACCAAAGTGCACCGCTAAGTTTGACAGTCCCAGTATACATTGCAAACGGATATTTCTTATTCAACAAAGCCGTTATTACGACAAAGTTTGCCATGTACTGAAACGTATAAAACAGTTGTCCAAAGCGACACTAAAGCCTTCAAGGCGTGTGGCGACGTTGACAAGCTTTTACATATCATTCTATTTAACGATGCTTGTCTTAGTTTGTTCTCGCTTACACTTTATCATTGAGTTTACGAGAAACTAAGCAGAGAAAATCCTTACAATGAATTATAATGAAAGAGTTTACAAACTTGATTTCATTTACACAATAAACTATGTTAGCAAAATCACTGAAATAAGCGCATTAAATACTGCACTTTGTTTATCTCAGTATAAGGCAGGTGCAAAGTTAACACATTAAGTGCTGAACTTTAAAAGGCACATCGCCTCAACTTTTAGCCAAAAATTTTCTTGAGTCTACGCAATTTACAGATAGGAATGCAACAAGGTATGGTGCTGCACGCAAGAATGACTGAAGCTTCCGAAAAAATGCTAATACAGAATCGAGTGCTGCCTCACTTGCGGGGGGCCCTTGGCGTATAACCGCGAAAAATGTCATGGGCTTCAATCGTACAGCTTCAACATGCCGAATGCTACTTGTGCATTATTACTCACTCTCAATGGTGGCCCTAAGACGAGGAACGATGAAGAACCAGACAACAATTATGGAGATCAGAGCGATACTGCCAGCAATGATCATGGCACCCCACCAGGGAATAAGGTCGAACCTCAACACTGAAAAAAGACATCAACGTAAATGATGAATGGAAAACATGTCAACTGCTTAACAGATGTTTTATATTAAAAAGAAGAGCACTGCTTATCAAAATTCAATAAATTACGCTTAATGACATTATGTTATATTATTCTGGTGCAATTGCGGCTTCTATGTAAAAGCTGACCTTTCAGCATTCTCTCTGTTCAAGGAAATGACTCAACATAATCAATGCATTGACTTGACGATATAAATAATGACTTTATAAATGCCTTGATACAAACAGAGCATTGTTCTCAGATGACGCCATTATTTCTGTAGAATTGACAGTGACAGAAATTAAATTACACAACATTGCACTTTGAATTGATTCCTCCGGCCTGAAAATCGTATTTTTGTCACGAACAGCGGGCGGCTTTGAATTTTGAAGGTGCAGAGCTTTGGCTGGATTCAACATTGCTCTTCGATTCTTGTTTAACAATTCCACCCTTTATTGCATGAAAAAGAATGCCTTGCCAGTGCTACTAGCAATGATGTACGACTATTGACTGCAGTAATACTTATGAAAGTATATATATATTTTTTGTAGAAACAATGGATTAACTTGATTTGGTGCACAAGTTTTACAAGACTTCTTGTCTATCAAAATTATGACACGTTTAACATTAGAGTAACACATCAAAGCAATCAAACTTTCACAAGCCAGCTTTCTGACATCCCTGTGCCATGTCTATAAATTGGCTCACAATGACAACGTTCATTTGATGCAAGCTTATCTTGTACAATAGTGCACTAGGCTTCCTACAAAAACTACTTGCCTTATATTCAGAATGCCTCTTTTTAGCTGATATATCATTTGTTACCTCACTAGATGACTTCCCATTTTCAAGGCTGGAGCTTGAAACTTACTGTGCGGTCCGTCGTGCACGACGGAGAACACATTGATGAAGAGAGTGAAGCCGTAGAAAAATGGCAGCGATCTCAGACCAGGTTCAAGTGGCTTTTCCTACAAGAAAAGTGCAACACAGAAGCATGGTAAAGACAGACATTCATAAATATGAATGTTCATTTTGCCAAAATAAAGTTTTTTCATTCCATTCCATTCATTTTGCCATTTAACCACATATATCTTAGGAAAAGAAAATATCACTCACAAAAAGCGTCCCAGTTATGCCAGCTCATGCCAGACTACTCTTGAAGGCCCTAAAAAATTCCTGCTTTTGTGCACCATTTTACGCAAGTAATTATATTGGAAGGTGAACAACAGATGACATCACTGGCTCTGAACCCTCTCGCCTGCTTTTTGAGAAAGGAGCATAGCCAGACATTTTTTTTCGGAAAGGGGGGGGGGGGGCCCTTCCCTGATTTTGGGAAGGGCATCCGCTCGAAATGGTCATTTTTTGCTCTCTATGTCATGGCGAAAAAAAAAAAAACATCAGGGGGGGGGGGGTGACACGGACTTGAAGTGCGACCCTCTGGCTGTGCCCCTGTTCTGAGTGCAATACAAAAAAGAGTTTTGCAGACGTAAGATTGAAGTGCTTACGAGTGAATTTGTTGCTATATAACATGTGGTATAATGATGAAGTACAGTAAGACAAAGCTTTTGCTCAGGAGAAAAATGCAACACGAGCAACAATTGATTAGTATGTCATTGTGGTAGCATACGCCCAGCATGTCACTACGATTGACAAGACCATTAATTTAAGTGCATTAGTAGAACAAGCACAGGAAAAAAAAAGGGGGGGGCACAAAAATTCAGTTCTGTAGATTATTTTGCAAGCAGGATCCGGAAGCGCCCCACAGCCGTTGCCATGCACAGAATTACAGCTGCAGTTCGTGCAAGTAAGCAGCTGTTTTTACTTCTCTTGCGTGACATGAGGCCAAGGGATATGAGAAGGAGGGGGGGGAGGAGGGGCAGAGAGTGCAAGAAGAAAAGTCCAGCGATGACAGCTGTATTTTAATGCTGAACTCTGCTAATGCTTATGACGTGCAGGCTTATTAGTCTTAAATGTGGCACAACAAATGCCGCGCTACTGTTTCTCCGACCTCACGTAGAGGGGTCGCCGACTGACAGACAGCTGATTGATTGACAGCAGATATGAACAGACAATCTCCCACAGCGCCTTCGTGTGGGCTTCTAGGACGGTGACGATCTTGTAGCCTTCTGTTTATAGCAGCGCTTGGCCGGTGGCGCTGGCAAAAAACCTGCAATCACGAGATGCCGCAGCCAGAGAGGCGCCATAGGCACGTACACTTCGTGGCGAGGGCCCAGGGCGCTGCTGCAGCCGATAGCGATCTTGGACGCCACGGGGAACGTACCGCAGAAAGGAGAGGAATAGGAGAGGAGACGCGGGGTAGTGTCCGTTCCGTTCCGGCGTCGCTCGACAACCAAACATTTTTTTTCTCCTCCATCCCTTGCGCTCGCCGACGTGTTCTCCCCGATCGCGGAAGCCGAGGGTCGGCGACACGTGGCTATAAGCGGCACGCCAGCGATAGCCCCGAATTGACGATTCTGCACGTGCTTCACGAGCTATCTACTTTTTTTTTTTTTCGGGCGCGTCTAGCTGTCGAAACCACAATACTCGCAGTCGCGCCCTATCTTCGTTGCAATATGCGAAGCTCTTGAGTGGGCAACGGTTATCAACTCCTTCGAGAGCATGCAGAGCACGAGGCTAGAAAAGGCAGAGAGAGAGGGGGGTGGGGAGGGCAGAGTACATGTGCAACGCGCGCTCGCACAGATAACCCGTATCGTAAACGAAAAAAAAAAAACCATACATACGCGTTCAAAGGTTGTAGGAGCCTTGCCTTGCAAAGCAGTATACTTATCGGTGTCCTTTACGTATATCCGAACGATACGTAAACATAAGAAGGCAGCTGCTAAACTAAAAGAAAAGAAATAACACTGATCTTCCCGATGCCGGAGCAAGAAGTAGCATGCAACGTTAGAAGTCCGCGGCATTTCCTCCTCGCAGGCATGCGCACACAAACCAGCATCGACGGGTGCGCACTGCAGCGTGACGTCATGAGGAGGTCGGCCGGTGACCCAGCCTTCGGAGAACACTGCCGAGTGCACGATAGGGTAGCCGCCGAGGCGATCAGCTACGACGCTTCGGTCGTCTGAGCCTCCCTTCGTGCTTCTCAACTTGTATCCGGCTTTGGAAAGCGCGCGTGTGTGTGTGTTTGTTAAGTTAGCGTATGAAGGACGGCCCATTCGCGCCACGGGTAAAGCGCCTACGAAAGCACTGCGGCGCACCTGTGGACTGCCAAAGGCTAGGATCCTCGAATAAGTTTACGGGAGCCATTTTTTCCCCTTTAAACGCGACACCCTTAGTAAATAGCTAACAAAACGAATTATTTCAGGGCCGCAACGTAATTTTACCAAAAAACTGTGTGCTAGTAGTATAATTTTTTTTTCTTGAGGTATATAGTGCGAGCATGCAGAGTCGCTTTTCGCACAGACGTATGTTAACAACGCAGTTACACTAAAGACTCCAACAAAGCTTTCTGCCGCTGCGGGCTCGATTTAGGGTGCGCCGGCAAAAAGCAAGCGGACAGGAGGAAGTGAAGGCAGGCCATTAGGTAGTTAAAGACATACATGCACACATCAGATACAGTACAGTGTGTACTACGGCGACGCCCCCCCAGTGGAGGTAGGGAGCGCACCTTCCGGAGGATGAGGAACTGGATGAGCATGTAGAGGACGGAGGAGGCGATGCCCGACAGCACGGGCGAGACGAACCAGGAGAGGACGATCTTGCCCAGCTCCCACCAGCGGATGCCGCGCAGACCACGCGCCACCAGCGAGAAGCCCACCACGGCGCCCACGATGCTGTGCGTGCCCGAGATGGGAAGGCTGAACGCCGTCGCCAGGATGTTCCAAATGGCGCTTCCTGCAAGCACGCACGGCCGAGGTCGCGGTCAAGGTAGCGCTGACACCCCCGCTTCCCCCCCGCATCTTTAGTGGCCGTGAACCACCGCGGACATCGATCGCTTCAAACGCAATACATCTTATTAGCGTGTAGCTACACTGTTATTACGGCGATCTTGAAGAGGAGTAGGAGATTCACAGCGCGGCAGGCAGCCATGTTGAACGTAAGGGCATGCCACTACAATACGTGGACAGACTTGGTAAAACAACAGCGAATGCAGTTTGCTAAACACTAAGTATCTGCCAGTGCGCTTACACCATTCGGCAAACGTAATTGACCATTTCACTTCTTTGGACATTTCCCCGGAATTCCCACGAAGGGGGCAGAAAGGGGGCAGTGTGTCTCTCTACTTGTCCCACCTTCGTGATGCGCTTAGGGCAGGCACAGCGAGGCAACACATGTAAATATTCATTATACATACAAATAATAAATAAACGAGTTCCACTACGAAAAGTCACACAAACATTCAAACAAAGGTGTTCCACAGCGATAAATGCAAAGGCCCCTTCAATCAGCACTACTGACATATATTCAAATACATAAAAAATTGAAGTGCAGTATGAAGAACAGCCACATAATGATAATTTTTACACTGTATTAATTTTAATAAGTATCGCGCGTGCAATAATTAGCAGTTGCGCGTAATACCATTAAAATATGAAAGTAAAGCTCATGGCTTTTGGCTTGGATACCTATTACCAGCGAAAATAGAATAGGGTCTCGTGTGCCCCATTCTCTGTCCGCGTTTTGTTTTCACTGGTAACGCGCATTTAAGCGTAATACCCTGACAGGTCGTGCCCAGCAATAACGTGCACACATTTCGTATCGCGTCAGCGCGGTAAATGTCATACGAACACGGCGTATACTATGTACACTACGGCCTGAGGATTTCGTTATGAAGCAGCTCCCACTATCGTTTATATACTCGACTGAAGCGTATTTCCACAAACTGCTCTCGTCATAACTAGGACAACGCAAAGTACTGGTTAGAATTCAAATGCATTCAAATGCAGTTTACAAACGTTTAATTCGCACGGATCTCTCGGTAGATAAAAAAAAAAGTCAGCAGATTTTTTTTTTTTTCTTCTTTCAGATCACGAAGCTACTAAGTGTAAATGAGACAGCTGGCTGCCAAACGAACTGCCGCCGGTCGCAGGCATTCGCAGTCGTGCGGGCTCGTACAGCGTAGTCATATAACTATAGAACCAGACATTTTCATTGGCATTTTCTGAGTGTAATTAAGTATGGGAACAATACCGCTCCAAAAGCGTCAAGTCCGAATGAGTCATTATACGCGACATTTCATGCCTTCTGCTCGGATAAGTTCTCGGTCGCACAGGAATGCGAGCATCCGACAAAGCTTCACCACTGCGGGCACAACGCAAAAGGAGAGACGAGACGCTCCGTAGCAGCGACTTACCGCCCAGGGCAGCCAGGTTACCGAGCATGAGATCCTTCGGCGCCCCTTCGTACATGGAGACATCGAGTATGCCCTTCCGAACAGTGTCGGATACTTTGTAGCCTGCGAAGAAAAAAAATAATACCATTAATTTTATTGGTTTACTTTTTTAAATCGCAGCGGGGGCAGTTGATTACGCACCTCTGGCACTTGCGCCTGCGATCAGATGATTGATTGATTGATATGTGGGGTTTAACGTCCCAATACCACCATATCATTGTAAGAGACACCGAAGAGGAGGACGCCGAAAATTTCGTCCACCTGGGGTTCGTTAACGTGTACTGAGCACACGGACCTAAAGCATTTTCTCGTCCATCGAAAATGCAGCCACCGCCGCCGGGATTCGATCCCGCGACCAGCGAGCGGGTCAGCAGCCGAGTAGTACCTTAGCCAGTACACCACCGCGGCAAGGCACGCCCGTGACCAGACGCGTTCGCATTCGGAGGTCTCCCTGGTCGGCTCTTACGTTCGGTCTTCAATTATTCGGCAAGAGCTTCTATACAGCTGCGCCGGAATGACGACCAAAACCCACGAACACGAGCTCAATAAAATGTGCAAATGGTACCAAAAGTGGGATACGTGGTTGCTTTTCCGTGACAATGTGTCAAACTGTGACGACGTGTTCAGCACCCCGGGAAAACGCCCGGCTGTGGTTATTATATGAATAGTTGCACCTTTGTTTTTGTTTACGTTTCTGGCACTCGCCCCAATAGCCAAAGAGTGAACAAACTGGTAAAAACCAGCAATTGGAACAGCCATAGGCATGCGTAGAAAGGTGCACACTTCCCTCCCCCTAGTCATCTAGGGAGAGGGCGAAATATGCCCCATACAGTAACTTAATAGGGAGCAGGGGGGGGAGCACTGCGATGAACCTTCGTCCCCTCCCCCACACCCACCTGATGGGGAACTCAGCGCACGCATCTATATAGCAACAGCCATACACAGCTGCCTACGACGCTGAATAATACATACTGAATGGTAATGCTACGCAGCTAGCACATCAAGGGTCGAACATTCTTTGTACACAAGACGACAATAAAGGACTGGCCTGTCCGCTGTACGTGCAGCTCTCCAACTTTATCGATCAGTGTAAACACACCGCATTTACTGCAATTACATAGCGACTGCAGTAAAACACGTTTCACTAGAATGTATACAGCTTGTGCAAGCTACGCTTTCTTTCGACAACCGTCAAAAGCGAAAGAGGGCTAATGCAGAACACTGCGCGCGCCTCCGATCATCATTTTCTGTCTTACGAAACGCAGCAGCTCTTTCTTCTCTCATTTTTTTTTCTTCTTGTTTGACAAACGATTGGCGGGAAAGATAATCCGTCCTACGAACGGTCGTATCCCCGCCCACACACGCGCCACGTTAAACGAATGTCAATAGACAGGCATAGAGCTCGTCCGCAAACTTCCCTCCGTTTGCGGATTACCGAATGCGCAAACGTTAACAGCCGGGTTTGGTGGCGCCATCTCGTATACAACGGAGCTCAGCCAGACAAACACTGATCGACACTTAATGTAATCCAAGTGTATTGCGTTCCCTTCGCTGCATGCGTGAAATGTCCAGCCGCGCCGTGCTTCACACAAACGAGCGTATCTGTAGCGAGGCAGAGAGACCACGTGACAGCGGCCGACGTGGCCGTGCCGATTCATTCTAGAAGGTCCAAAGCAGCTTGGCGGCTGCTGCCTGCGTCCGTTCCGCCAGGCGCCAGGACTCGTTCTAATCTGAACATCTCGTGGATCGCGTATCACGAGCCCCGCGCTGTTGTTCTTTTTCGCGGCAAGTGGCAAAGACTTGCGCAAAGCGACACATCTATAAACCTCCAACTCCTTAGCTACTCGCCGAAGGCGCGCCATGGTCTGTTCCATAAAACTTTTTATCATCATTCTAAACTTCATTTTAAGCGCCATTCATTCCTCTTCGCATCTGTACTGCCTCTCCAAACTCATTGCAACTCAGTCACTTATGCCCATAACATTTCTCCAAGATCTTCTAATTATTAGAATTCTCTGGGTACAAGTATCACCGGCTCCAATACTAAAAATGTCCTTAAAACGCTCGTTACCGAATTATTGATTGATATGCGGGGTTTAACGTCCCAAAACCACTATATGATTATGAGAGACGCCGTAGTGGAGGGCTCCGGAAATTTAGACCACCTGGGGTTCTTTAACGTGCAGCCAAATCTGAGCACACGGGCCTACAACATTTCCGCCTCCATCGGAAATGCAGCCGCCGCAGTCGGGATTCGAACCCGCGCCCTGCGGGTCAGCAGCCGAGTACCTTAGCCACTAGACCACCGCGGCGGGGCGTTACCGAATTATCACTTTTGTTTTTTTTTTCAATAACAAATTTATTTTGCTGACTGTTCACCGCCTGGTATAAATATTTTTTTTGTTGCCCACTTGCTTTATGCCGTAATTTATTACCAATGATAATCTTTGTGCCTCAATGATATTCTATGTTACGAAAATGCGCTTTATGTTGCTTTTTTTCCTTACTATTGTGAATTGTCATTGCCCTTTGTACTCGGGAGCAAGAAAAATACTGTAATTATTAAATAACGATACAGATGACTGCGAATTAACTTCCGAAGCACGGACGGCTGCTTTGGGCTATACAAGGCTCATTGCATAGCTAAAGGATGATGGCAAAAGACGGTGCACCGTGGTATTTCGTGGCTGACGCAACATGAGCGATGTTATGCGACGACGCGTCAGGCGGACGTGGTTTTACAACGCACTTAACTGTGGCAGAAAACCGAAGAGCTCTCGCAACTGATAAAGCTTATCGCGACCATCGCATTGCTCAAGACGACGGACACGCGAGTCTGTCAACTCCTCTTCACTCCATAGCCGTTTCGAAAGTAAAAAAAAAAAATCGCACAAGTTATATAAACACAGCCTGAAGGCAGCTAGATTAGCGACTGCATACAATGTACAATGCGTGGGGGATGACTGTTTCATACAATAACACTTGAGAAAGACAACGCAACCCCGTTATCGTACAATGCGCAATCCCGCAGGAACGCATCACGTAATGTAACATTTCAGCGCGAGGACATGAAGGATAATACTTTCGTAATTAACAAAAAAAAGCACCGTATGATGCGAAGCAGCTTAGGGTCGAGCTCAATCCGGTTTTCAGCGTGACCACCCTTACTGCGCATGCCCGTCTGCTCTGCCTCTCTATCGCTTCTCTTACGCTCCCCCTCTCTCGCCTCGCAGTGCCGACGCAGGGAGCATCTTCTAACCTACGCTCGCCCTTCCCTCTCTCTCGTCTAGACATTCCTCCCCACGGCGTTTGCACCCCGATTGCGCATGCGCGTCCCCTCCCCTTCTCTCGCCTCTCAACGCCAATGCAAGCAGCAGCTGCTAGCGACTGCTCACGCTGCACAACCCTTCACTGGTCTTATAGGCGTTAGCGCCGGCTGCTTTGCATCTACACATGGTTTCCTTCAGCGAAAGATGGTGTAACTCTTTGTAGGTGACTTGCTTCTGTAGGTCATTGAGCAAAAGAAGCAGCAGCAGCAGTAGCAGTTGCAGCATTAAACATTTCTCGACGTTGACACCCTGTGATCCTGGCCTAATGGCTGGGTCTCTCCTCAGCCCAGGGCTCCTCGGTGCACCCGGCACGGCGGGATCGGTCGAGAAGGGCCCATACCCTTCTCTTTGTGCAGTGGTTCCGAAATAAGGTTCTGCGGAGTCATCTTATGGCTTCCACGACGCCATCACTCACGAAAAGAAATGGAAGATTTTGGAGGCAACTTCTTACATGTTACTAGTTTCTGGTCCTGCTCCAGGAACAGGAGCAACATTCTGAACAAGAACACCTCAATTGAATACTAAGCTTGCCAATCACCCTGTCCTGTCTTCCTTTCAATCTTCTTTTTAATACGGTAGCGTGTGCGTCTCGGTATCGCTACAGCATCGCGAGAAGTAGTAGTAGTAGTAGTAGTAGTAGTAGTAAACATTTATTAAAAGAACAGAGGTTGTTAGGGAGACCAGCCTTTGGTGGGTCAGCCTCTCTGCAGTACTAGGTGTAGTCCCTAGTCAGGGACCCCATTGGTCGCGGCCGCTGTCCTGGCACGCTTTACCATGGCTCGTTGGGCCGCAAGGCCCTGGCAACCGAGCAAGGCGCCCTCCCAGTCCTCTCTAGTTGGATTTGGGTTTGGGGGTAATGAAGGACTGAGCTGGCATGCCCATACCGTGTGGTAGGTGTCAGCCACCTCCGCACAGTACTGGCAGAGGCCGGAAAAGGAAGAGTCAAAGTGTTTAAGCACAGCCGGGCACAGTAAAGTACTGGTAAATTGCCGGAGAAGAATTCACTCGTCCCCATTCCTGAGTCCTTTGCAGGGCAGAGGAACACGGCGGTGGGAGTCCCGGTAATGGGTAATTATCTTCCTATAAGTTAGGAGTGGAACGTTCGCGAGAAGAAAATGTAGAATGTCCCACAAACGCGCCTTTTATTCCTCTCGCAGCAGTCTTGGTTCGCGAGGCGGTGTCGCCATCTGAAAGCAGTAGAGTGAAGTAATGCGCGGTCTCCGCGATTAGCTTCGGCAACGCTCTCTTGCTACGGCCATCTCGTTCGGCGCGTCTCCAAAAAGAGAATTTGAATGCTGTCAACGTACGTCTTAACACACCGGGAGGTGGCAGTGTTAGCCCAAGGCTTTTAGGGAGCCTAATTGACCGCGCGGTGTTGCGACCGGGGTTTCCAGACACCGGGGGTCCGGGATGAAGTTGTCGAGGCAGGAGGAAGAGAGACTTGAAGAGGGTTTATTTACAATATATACATTGCGAACTCCCTACACGGTGAGCCCTCAAACGTGGCAGGCCTCTACATGACTCCTAACATAGCGCTCCATGGTGCTTGGTTCTACATGGTTCTGCTCGGTTCTGCTCTGTTCTGCCTGGTTCTCTTCTCGAAAAAAAGCACACCGAATGAGCCGTGGGGGCTCATTATAAAGGGTCTGTCCTCCCCAGATCCCTAGATCGGGGACCGTGTACAGAGGGCACCGTCCAACCACGGATCACACATTACCCGCGAGGGTGACGAGCACGCACGGTCCACGTGAACGTTCAAAATTGAAGCGTGGTCACTGCACGGCCATGTGGCACGAACGTGGCTCCTCCTCGTCAAGGGGTGTCGCTGGGCGAGGGGTCTGAAGTTGATGACTGCATCCATCGAAAGGGCCGCCGTAAACAAGCTTCAAATGGTCGCCGAACGACTCGTTCAATTAGCGGGACGATTTCCGGCCGCCGCCGCCGCCGTCATCTTCCAAAGAAGAAGCTGCACTTGTGGTCTCCCGAACTGCTCACGGTGTCGTGGCGGCAAGACGCCGCACCCTCCGGCCAGGGGGGAACAATACATGGCGGACACAGGCCGCCAACCCGTTTGGCGACTAAAAAGGAACATCAAAAGGAACGCCGAACCATTGTCAGACCTGGCGCCGGTCCTAACAGTAGGCAGCCGGTCGTTCGGTTTGGTTTGAAGATTAAAGGAGCGCCGCTCCCTCTTCAGCTCCGGCGCCGGTCACAACAGCTCGTCCGCCGGCGGGAGAAGCGACCTGAGGGTGACCAGCTGCACAGGTTGCTCGAAGTGTCGCTGTGTAGTGCTGTCTTCCAGGCCACTGCTGATGACGCTCAGCCAAGGACTCTTTCCCTCTCGTTCCTTGTGGCTCCCCTCTGGGAAAAGCATTCATACACACCACCACAGGCACGGGAGAGCACCCTGCCCGCACTGAGACACGTCGAGTCCGACAAATTATCCAAAAGCAACCTTACTTAAGCAGTATTACCAAACACAAAGCAGCAATCGGGACGTTTCTCTGAGGTTTCACCAAAACTCCTAATCCCGATCCGATAATAATCTTCCCATCAAACTGCTTTCAAGAAAACTAATTGTCAAGTGATGCGCTCACCGTGGCATACCCGAGTGCCTGCGTGAGTAATCCGCCGTAACCCACCAGGTATCATACTCATAAAATGAAGCATTTTACTTCACGCTATCTTTTAGTTCCCGAAATTTAGTGCCGCCAAAGCCAGTCGTCAATTCCGCTTGAGAAGACGAAAGCATAACTGCCGTGCTGCACCTGCATTAGGAACCTCTTTATTATACATCCGCAAACGCACATCACAGTGCGCCTGCCTGGAGGAGATACCACCTAACCGTTCCCTTGCTGTTGCCACTTTCACAAAGCATACATATAAACTCACGAGCTAGCTTTTCTTACACACCGGACACATGCGAACAAAACATTAAATGAACAACAAAAAAAGTTTCGCATGAATCCTGAAAAATCTCGCAAGCAATAACTTTGCGTCTCTACGCTCAGTCATAATTAGTTCATAACGTTGCTCCTGCTCATTTACACGTATCTACCATGACGCAGGCTCCTATGCGTGTCGTTTATGCAATCGCACAACGCTTACCTTAGCTAAACGTACAACGCCCAAGAAATGAACAAAACCAAAAAATGTGTTACCTAAACACTATTTGGTAGACGAGATTCTTAAAAAACACATTAAAATCCAAAACAACTTAAACAGTCAAAAGCAAATTTCAAAACAAAATAAATCCACTAATGACCATCGTCAAAAGCTCACGGATGTCTACTCTTTTTTGGGACTAACGCGCGGTGTCGCGTCCTGTGGGTCTTTTTAGGCGAACGGGAAATGGAACAATGGCAAAACCCATTCGCTTCGCCTCCGACCCCCGCAAAGCTCTGCGCTGACAACCTGCGTTCTTACTCTTGCTGAGTACCTCGCACTCCCGCAGTCCATCAAACATGCCGTCGATAGAGCGACGAAAGGGTCTGCCTTTCTACCCAACGTGCTTTTTTTTTTTTTTCGTTTTGTCCGGCGGCTCGGACGCATACAAACCAACTCCGGTGCCGATGACAAACGCCTAATTCTGTACGCTCTAATGCGTGTCACTATCCTTCCAATAGATCTATACAACGCATATAGGCTACCAAAATGATAGAGCGCTAACGAAAACAAAGTACAAACGAGTTATTTACAAAATCACAAAAACAAACAAAATGTTCCTTTCAACAGTCCCGAGTCGACGTTTTCCGAGAGGCTAACAGCTGTTCGCAACAACTCTGAGTCGAACTCGCGGTGGTCGCGCCCGGAACGATTTTCTCGAGAAGCGGGGTCTACAACACGCGTCAATCGCCCTGCTACCGAACCCCGCGACGTTCCTCGAAGCCGACTTGCTGTCGCTTCCTGCCCCTCGAAAACCACCGACTCTTTTGCCCCGCACCCCGTCCAATGCACCGCGAGAACAACGGAAGGGTCTCTTGCCCCTCGACCACTTACGCACACAATGCGCTTCTCTTTTCTTTGTTCTCTGGCCGCTTGGACGCTTGCGATACGGCAACTTTCTTGAAATTTCGCTCCGCCATTTGAATACATTCCTCAAACGCGTCGCGATTTTTGCCTGCCTGTTTTTACGGCGCTTTCTCCGTTTTGCACGTCTCTTGGTGCCGTCTACGGAGCCTTTCGCCCATCTCTGATGCTCACCAGCACCCACATGCTCATCTGATTTTTCGCGCGGACTGTCTGGATAATTGCCTAGCAATCTATCCTTCAAACACTGCCGCGTACGATGCGCTTTTCTTTTCCGGCGGTTCGGACGCATACGATACAGACCCGTCAGAGATGACAACGGCACTTTTCTCGCGATTTTACCACGCCGTTTGAAACCCTTACTCAAACGCGTTGTGCTCATCTCGAGCTTTGCCTTTTTGTTGCCCTTCGGACGCTTTCTCCCCTGTGCACGCTTCTTTGTGCGGACCTGGGAGCCTTTCGTCCTACTCTGACGTTCTTCATCACCGATATGCTCCTCCGCCATCTCGCGCGCCCAGTCCTGATGATTGCCTATCAGTTCATCGTTAGACCGCGGCCGCGTAGATTGCGCACTTCTGTTCCTTACTCTCCGGCCGCTCAGACGCATGCGATTTAAGCCAGTCAGAGAAGACAACGGGCCTTTTCTCGCAAATCCGCCACGCCGTTTGAAGGTCCTCGTCAAACGCGCCGCGCTGATCGCGAGCCTTGCCGCGCTTCTGTTTTTCGGACGCTTTCTCCGTTTGGCACATTCCTTGGTGCCAAACCTGGAGCCTTTCGTCCGCCTCTGACGCTCATCAACATGGTCTACAGGGCTGCAAGGTTCGATGGAACACTCTGTTAATCTTAACTTCGTTTCCACCACCACGGAACCCTCACACCCTGCTGTGACCGCGAGCTCTTTTCCCTCAGAATGGGTTAAAACCTGTTCCATTCCCTTACAGGCACTAGCCTTCTCTTTGGCCTTAATCGGCACCGCCGCTACGTCGCACCGTTCGTGCACTTCATCTACAGATGTCTGACCTGTAGCCTTCGCTTCGGTCTCAAATGGCACCGCCGCTACATCGCACCGTTCGTGCGCTACATCTATGGATTGACCACTCTGCTGCAATGCCACCAATTCACAATTAAGCCTTTCTATCTCTTCATCTAATTCCTGCATCCTTTTTATATGTTCTTCATGCCTGCGCTCAGCTTCCAATTCCTCCTGGCGCCATCTTTCCTTTCTTTGCGCCCTTTGTACTTCCTCCTCCTGGTCCAATAAGTACATATTCCCGAAGTGCTCGATTTCCTCATTGTCACTATTGCTTTCGAGAATCACTTCGCGGAGTTTAGAAGCAGGCATATCATCATTAAAATCTAGCTCCAGATCCCAACACAGGTTCAGCAGGTCCTCTCTTGTCAATCTCGTAAGATCCATGGCGACTACTTTGCTTTGGCTCAGCTGTGACAAAACACAAACCCACCAGCGTCTCAATTCTGGGTCTAGAGAAATTGAAGCCTGGCAAATCTCACAGCGGAGACCACAAGCTTAAGCACCCAAGTAGCACTACGTGGCCAACATCCCTCTCTACTTTTTCTTGTTAATTTTTCACTCCTGCTTTTTACAACATCCTAAAATTTAACCCGCAACGTACCCTTAGAAATTTTGAAACATTACCACTTGTTCCTATTGAATCATCTAAGCTTTCCTGCTTTAGCGTACTTGCTCAGATAATCATCCAGTGCTGCCTTGTGCTGAGATAACAACCACAGTGGCCAGGCAGTTGTTGGTTATATCTATCTTTTAACGAATCTAGGCTAAAAGACTCGATATATCTCAAGCACAAAGCCAGGCACTCACCCCATTACGTGCGGTGGTGGTACGCTGCTTCGATCCCGCCGAGTTCCAGGGCTTTCGGCTGGCCTCCGGTACATGTCGCTCTCCGTCGCAGACTCGTATCCCACCGCTGCCAACCAGTTGTTGCGACCGGGGTTTCCAGACACCGGGGGTCCGGGATGAAGTTGTCGAGGCAGGAGGAAGAGAGACTTGAAGAGGGTTTATTTACAATATATACATTGCGAACTCCCTACACGGTGAGCCCTCAAACGTGGCAGGCCTCTACATGACTCCTAACATAGCGCTCCATGGTGCTTGGTTCTACATGGTTCTGCTCGGTTCTGCTCTGTTCTGCCTGGTTCTCTTCTCGAAAAAAAGCACACCGAATGAGCCGTGGGGGCTCATTATAAAGGGTCTGTCCTCCCCAGATCCCTAGATCGGGGACCGTGTACAGAGGGCACCGTCCAACCACGGATCACACATTACCCGCGAGGGTGACGAGCACGCACGGTCCACGTGAACGTTCAAAATTGAAGCGTGGTCACTGCACGGCCATGTGGCACGAACGTGGCTCCTCCTCGTCAAGGGGTGTCGCTGGGCGAGGGGTCTGAAGTTGATGACTGCATCCATCGAAAGGGCCGCCGTAAACAAGCTTCAAATGGTCGCCGAACGACTCGTTCAATTAGCGGGACGATTTCCGGCCGCCGCCGCCGCCGTCATCTTCCAAAGAAGAAGCTGCACTTGTGGTCTCCCGAACTGCTCACGGTGTCGTGGCGGCAAGACGCCGCACCCTCCGGCCAGGGGGGAACAATACATGGCGGACACAGGCCGCCAACCCGTTTGGCGACTAAAAAGGAACATCAAAAGGAACGCCGAACCATTGTCAGACCTGGCGCCGGTCCTAACAGTAGGCAGCCGGTCGTTCGGTTTGGTTTGAAGATTAAAGGAGCGCCGCTCCCTCTTCAGCTCCGGCGCCGGTCACAACAGCGGTCATGTAGGGTCCCTAAAGGCTTTCAAGTCTCGCTCCCTGCATCCTCCGACGCTGGCCTGGCTGTCACACCACGTTCCCCGGTCGCCCTGTGAAAAATCCGGACAAGACTAGAGGAGAAGCACGACGCGCGTCGCGTCGCATCAAATGGTACTGTATTTCCTGAACACCAACAGACATTGTGTTGTACTGTAAGCCTTCATTTATCAGTGTACAATAAGTATTAAATCAAGTACTGTGAGGTCCTATTTGACTTTCGTGTTATGCAGATGACTGTGACGGAAGAATCAAATGTTTTTCGTGTGTATGTGCGTGCATATGCGTGCGGCGCCATGAACACTGCCCGAAAATGTGCTTCCGAAAACACCCCGGCTTCCACCCTATCAGACACATATCGCATCGGATAAAAGGAAGAAAATGAAACATTACAAGGACAGGTTACGTTTACAACTGTTCGGCGTAACCGTCGAATAATGCATGGAAACTGCATTACTGACCTCAAAGTACAGTTTAAGCTTCCATCATAGTTCCTTGCACCCGCGAACTCGCTAGGAAATCGAGGTTCGAGTGACGCTCACCAACTCTGGCTAGGGAGGGGGGGAGAGGCAAAGGCAAGCCTGTGGCGCTCAAACACGGACACCTGACGATCCTCGGCAGCGAGATAAGAGGATCGAGGCAAGCGGCCACAGAGAGTAGCGCGACGCACACGAGCGATAAAGAAACTCGCCGAGAAGTGCAATAAACGTAATTGCTCATAATCGCAGGGAAGATTTCCGCGAGGACTCCAAAACATCTCTGCTCCCACGGGGATAGAGGCACGTGTGACGTCAACTCCGCGGTGGGAAACGCACCGCGGCGCGGCGTCGAGTCGAACGGAAGAACACTGCATTCACGCTCGCACGATTCCACAGTAGTTTCCAGACTTGACACCACTCACCCCAAACGAAGCGGAATCGCCTCGTCTCGTCGTTCGGGAATTGTTATTACGCGCCAAGGCTACATGCGCGTTAGTCTCGCGAGCAAGGAGGCGAGCTATTATTGACATGCGCAACCGCACGGTGGTTTACGGAAGCCTTTGTTTGTATAGAGGATAAAATATTGACAATGACCGGCTGGCGCCAATGAAATGTTCTCGGGCGTTTGTGCGAAAGAACCTCGACACGGTAAAGACGCGCGCCTTAACGGGAGCTTCGGATTAATTTTGTCTATTCTGGCGAGTTTAAACGTGCAGATAAATGAATTTACGAGGAAGTTTTCTAAGTCCTTTTTTTGTATTTTGCAGAAAAAAAAACCTTATATGCCAGCTCCACTGGCGCAATCTATAGCTTTCTTCAATTTGACTGCTCAACAGACTGATTCATCATTCGTCATTGGTTGTTTGATTGACTGGATTGATTGACGAATTCTCAACAATTGGGCTACGGGTGTCACCCTAACGAATGGCTCCGGGTAAATTTGAAGCTAGCACTGGTTCGAGCAGCGAAACTTGAACGAGTGACAAAAAGAATACAGGCAATAGGAACTTTTTGAAGTAAGTCAGCGCAATTCCTGATCGACTGTCGGGCAACGAAGCCGGGAAGTGAACCCACGACGTCGTGCTCAGCTGCCGCATTAGGACGCCCTATACAGCCGCAACTGCGACCGCGGGATTCCTGTAGTTCATCCGCTTTACCCCACCTTAATTCTACCCCACCTTTCGTGCTGCATTCGGTTAATACGTTTGCCAATAAATAAAGCGAGTGGAGCGATATATCAGCCTTGCCCATCGAGTCGAAATACGGAGCTGCAAGGTTTTCTACAATATACTATATGCTCTTGCTTCTTTCATTATTCATTCTGGGAGAGGGGGGGGGGGATGGTTGGTACATAAACATGCGTTTTTTTCGTAGAAAAACAAAAGCGTGTTTGTGTAGGGAGGGGGAGTAGGGTCACTATATACTGCAGCGGCCTTGAATCGATCGTCTCGCCTTGTAAAAACTAAAGAAACACCCGACCGGTGATGGTGGAAGTGTCTCAGCAACAGCCACGCGCACAATGAAAGTAGTCCACAGAGGAGTAGAAAAATAATTTTAGGCGGTGATACAGCTCTGACAACTTGGTAGCGTTTTTGGTATACTGCGCAAGGTAGTCGCGCACGGCGGAGGAACCGCGTCACCTATAGGCCACTAAAGCAGGAAAGGGAAGGTCACGGCTACCTTCATGCGCCTTCATAAATTTAGGCCGGAGGTGAACTTTTTAAAAAAATGGCAATTTATTTTCGCGGCCGGAGAAGGACAACGGCGTGGCAGCATTCGCGTTTTTTCGGTCATGGTTGTCTGATAGTTCCAAATGCGCTCCACCTTGCAAACTAATACCCCTGTCACACGGCCACCACCAAACTCCGTTGAACACCGTCAACGTAAATCTCCCCTAGGGGGTTCGACGGAGAAGGAGTTGTGGCAGTGTCACACGGCATTGACAAGGTTGTAACAGTTGCCGCGAAGGGGCTCAGCTAGCGCTGTTTGATTTTCGGAAAAGTATTCTAATTTGATCCCTATTGATTTTTTTGTGAATCCTCGTTATGCGGTTTTTACAAAAAAGCACTATAAAGTAGGTATGCGACTAACAATCCATTAAAAATCATTTCAAATAAAAACGCATTTGCTAAATGTAGATATGCTGCTAGTGACGCTGGCCACATTGTGCTTTTAGTTGTTCCGTTGCCTGTGTACATGCCCGGTACGAAAGTTCTTATGCTTCCTTGCCTCGTGAGCGCACTTTTTGTGTTCTTCAGCCATGAGTGACACAGCGGACGACGTGAGGAAGTGGTGCGATATTGCGCTGGTAATGACGTTGATCGGCTGGCGCCGGCCGGCCCGACTCGCGAGGCACGGTGTGTAGGGCATCGGTGTTGAGATTAAGTGAACTCTGGCGGGCGTAAATATTGTAAACAAACACGCGTTGTGAATGAGTACTACAACGAAAGAACGTTTAATATTGCTAAAATGTATTATTCTTTCACTGCGGCCACTTAGTGCTCAAAATTTTTCTCTGACCTCTAGACTGCTGAGGACGAGAGTACCTCGTTTCGCTGTGAAGGGAGATCGTTGAACGTCCTTTGCGAAATGCTCCGTTCACCTTCGTTAGCGTAAGGGTGGCCGTGTGACACCGACCACATCTTCGTTGTCGTAAAGACGAGGGAGTTAAACGGTCTTCACGGGTGCCCGTGTGACAGGGGTATAACTTCTCCATATATATGATGCTTGAACTGCAGGGAATCCCCTGCTACGTAAGAATGGGGGCATGACAGGCCGCTGCACAAGTATTAAAACATGCCATTTTTGGAGGCGAAAAAGATCGTACTGACACAAACGACTGATTCTGGTTCAGAAAAAGGCTGCAGATTTCAAATAACGCAAAAAAAAAATTACGATATTTTTGCGTAGCCTGCCTGTTCAAGAGGACTAGACGGCGAAAGTAATCTCTTTTTCTTCTCAATAGAAGTGCTGATCGTCCCCAGCCACTATACGAACGGTTTTTACACCCGAAGTTGTTTTACACGGCCTTCCGGGGTCGGAAGCGTTATGAAAGCTTTTTTCATCACACCTGGTTTCGCATTGCTTCCTTGATCGGCAACCTCCCCCGCCACGGTGGTTTAGTGGCTAAAGTACTCGGCTGCTGACCCACTGGTCACGGGATCGAATACCGGCTGCGGCGGCGGCATTTTCGATGGAGGCGAAAATGTTGTAGGCCCGTGTGCTCAGGTTTGGGTGCACGTTAAAGAACCCCGGGTGGTCGAAATTTCCGGAGACCTCCACTACGGCGTCTGTCATATTAATATGGTGGTTTTGGGACGGTAAACCGCACAAATCAGTCAATCATCATTGATCGGCCACCTTTGACAAAGGGACGACGTCATGTGATGGCGATACCCAGTGACGTTAGGAACTTTGGCGGTCTGCGATGTCATGTCACAACGCGACAATTTTTTTTTTTGCATCACTCGTTTCGATGTCGCCAACGGTTCTCGTTTCATAGCACATCTAAGGCTCTCGCTTTAGTACCGGCAGAACGCAGCAAACGAAGCTTGGCATGTGCGTCCCTGGCGGGCCGATTTTCTTTTCAAGGCGAAAGCCTTTAATGCCTCACACTCGCGTTCATCAGTCCATCCATCCGTTCGTGACCTCTCCTCCTCACACTCTCTCAGCAATTTCGTTATGGCACAGCGGCGCATCGCAACAGTTGCGCCGCCACAGCTGTGGTCTCAAGCCTTAAAAAAGAGAAAACAAATGACATAGTCCGTCAAATGTCCACAGGCTTTCAGCGAACGCACTCTGGAATTTACAGTGTGTATGTGCTTCAATTATCGAACTGCGCAATGCTCCCTGTTTTTTGTTTTTCCATCCTGCATGCCCGCAATTGCATTTTTACTCAGCGACTCAACAGCGCAACATTTACGTTGCTACAGAAAAGAACAACTGTCATACGCGTGAAACAAGATGAGATGAAACAATTAAGGGCAACAAGGAAACGCGGCGAAGTGAAGTGACAAACCACCTTATTGAAATATCAGATTTTGACGCCACGAACAGTCAATCGCGGACAGGCTCACGATGGAGAAGGCGCCAGTCATAGGGAAACTGCGCATACGCACGCGACTGGCGCACACTCGAGGGCCTGCCTGCTCGTAAGCACCCGCATTTCCATGAACTCGTTGGCTCCCAGTTTTTTTTCGCGAACTATGCCATCGCCATCAAGATCCCTTTCTTAAAAAATACAACAAAGACGCGGATAAGAAATATTGTGATCTATCTGAATCGCGAGTTTAATTCGGAGATTGGCGTGGAAGGAAGAAGACACGAACTTGAACTGCTTTAAGTGCCCGCACGACCATCCGCCACGTGCTCTATTATAAGCACCGGTGACACATGGGCACTTTCGGTTACGATCGGCAGACACCCAGATAAGATTTCTGGATCGCGATCAACAATCGCCGCGGCTACGCAGTCCCCGCTACTAGGGATCGAGTTTGGCGCAGGCGTCAGTCCAATCGCGATCTGGACGCACAGATCGCGACCGTTTCGATACCGATCCGAAGTGACCCTGTAGAAGCACCTGATCGGTATCGAGCCTAATACTGATCGGCTGTGATCACGATCGACACTGTCTTAAGTTGCGTACGGGCTGGCAGAAGTTGGGGTTCTGTTAACTGCCGTATAGGGGCATAGGCAGAAATTTTGTTGGGGAAGAGGAGGGGGGGGGGTTCCCTGTTTTCAAGTATAGTCAAATTTCACTGTATTCTATGGCGAAAAAATTTCGGGAGGGGGAGGGAGCAAGGGCTCGATGCGCCACTCATTGGCTACACCACTGCCTCTGTAAAGTTGTTTGCTCCTCGTGGCACCCGCGCGTCTCGCGGATTAGCCACGATTAGGTTTAACTATAAAACGTCCCTAGATTTTGGAAAATCTAGGGACTTTAGGTTTAACAGCCGCCGAGCGAGAAGTGGCCCTGTATTCGCGCGGGGTTATAGGGTTTAAGGTCCCTAGATAAAGCAACTTGTTTAAAAATTAATAGGGTTAACGCGGTAGCGCCACCGCGATGCTGTGGCGGAGAGGCTACGTAAACAGGAGCGAACCTATATATGGTTCGGCAACGAGTGCCGGCAGACGTCTCCTGCGGTGGTCCCATGGGGACACCACCGCGGGTCGTTCGTTGTGAGTCGAACGTCGGCAACGCCGCATTCGCGGTAGTGTTTGTTATGATGTTTATAAGTTGTATTGGCAGATTGTAAAATGTTGTTTAGCGGGTCACCAGTGATTTATCTGGTTCGGACAGCGATATCGTCTTTTGTTTGTACAAGCAGCTTAATATATGTACACGTTCTCGGTTTGCCGGAGCGCATCAACTGTCTCTGCTTGTTCCTCGGGCGGCGATCTTTCGACAGCCCACAAAGTTCAGAACATGATGAAGGCTCGACAAGGTCGAAAACACTTGAAAGCAAAGAGTGTCCCATCAGGAATCGCGGAGGGTTTCGACAAGTGGTCTCGTGTTCTTCAAGGCCGCAACTGTCGTGATGCGATGATCGTCATTGCCCTGAAGAAGACTATAAGCCACTTGGCGTGACGTTGCCTCAAGCAATCACCCCCTACCCCCCTCCTGATTTCAAGGGTTTTTCATCAGCACGTAGACGTTATTAAACTGCGCGAAACGACGAGCGCGCAAGTAATAAACCCCTGACAGACGGGCCAATTTGAGCGCACTTTGAGGGAACGCACTTTGCCGCCAGTTTCACTCGCACGCTGTCATTACACGGGATCGCTTATAATGACAACACTCGCTGCAGAGCACACTTGTCGGCGAGTGCGTTGGCCAAATTCGCCCAAACTCGCTTCGCTGCGACGTCTAGCATCGGTAGCAGCGGCCCGAAAATAAATCAGTTATCAGCGAAAGCCGACAATGGCATACAGTTTAAACTATCGCTTTTGTTATCGGAAATGTTGCTATGCACTAGAACATACTTTACTGTACTATCGCTCTCAGGCGGTTTGCCGCCACGGCCGCCAGGAGGATGTACCGCACACGCCACGCAACGGCTACATGAATGCGCCATGCACGTTTCTACTTGAAGTTTATTTTAAGGGCTGCTTATAGCTGTAACGCAGTATTAATGAGGAAACGTTGCTTGGAATAATAAATATCTGTCACGCTACCATGTGAGCCATCGCCAGTGCGATCGCTTCCAAAATAAACACCTTTTTTCTCTTGTGGCAGCGCGCCGCGAGGATGACGATCCGAGAGCTTAAGTGCACTCGCTCAAAATGACACTAAATTTGCTAGTGCGACCGGGGTATACAAGAAAAACACTGTACTGCGCTTGTGGTGCTCGGAGTGTTTATCATTAATAGCACCCTCGTCTTTTCCCGCAATTTTATTAACGCCTAAAACCTATAAGCCAACTACATCACCGCGACGCCACGTGCACGTAGAGCGGGTACTATTTCATATAAGGGGCACAGATGAGTACCACTTCGTATAAGGGCGACGCGCCTATGACGCGCTCTGGCGATGAGGGTATCCACGCAACCGCTGGGATGCGCGCGCAGTGGGCGAGTGTGCAGAGAATCATTAACGCGTGCGTTAACGCCGGTAATATTAACGAGGTACATATAACACTCACATCGCGCCTGCCTATGCGCACTGGCGAAAGCACTTGATAACCACGGTAACCGTGCACATTAAACTGTGCTTTCTACAGGCACAACTCATCGGACTCCCTCGAGGTGTAATTTGGGCCCAAGAAAGGGGGGAAAAAAGGAAGAGGGGATGGGGCGAATAGTTTCTTGCCAGTGTTCTCACCAGTTAACTTTGTTAAGATGTTAAACGAAGTAGCCACACAACTTTGTAGCATACTACCCATTAGTAACACAACACAGTAAACGGTTAACCCAAGATTACGCAACGTATAGGCCGACGAATAACGGCGGTATAAATGTCGCGATAATAAGAACGGACATTAAAAAAAAAACAAAACAAGAGGGACAAGTAGTTCCGCGTGATAGTTCATCCTTCGTGCACTTGACAGCGCTCTTCCTAGCCTCTATTGTTCTTCCTATGCGTCATAGGCTACCGTAGTTATAACGCTCTCACAAGTTCAACCACATCTAGTCCAAGCTATAGCAGTCGGTTCTCCTGCAGTACGTTACAAGTCGGGCTTCGAGACAATTATATGAGACGCTGTAGCGCACTAGAAACCACAAGAAACGCAAGAGAGGTTTCTAGTGCGCTATACCATCTCATATACCATGGAGTACGCACCAACTAGCCCTATCTACCCTATCTTCCATCCTCCTTTGAGACAATCCATGCACGCTCCTCGTTTTCCTGCCTCCTTTCTTCGCTCACAAGACAGCGCAGGTAAATTAATAGGTATCGCTGAACAAAAGTAACAGGACACACAGAAGGTACAAAACAGAGTGTTGACTTCAACCAACAATTTATTTTTAGGTTAGCTCGCACATTTATGGGGAACCATCAACATCACACAGGATATCGCCCAAAAGCCGGCCTCAAAGCAAAGTGTAAGTCGTACAACAGCCCTGCTTCCGGTACATTCTTTGTGTCATGTAACGTTCGTGTTAATACACCTACGAACTATGCACCACCAACAACAGCCCGCCCGCAAACGGTATACCGTAGGCAGTCAGCCGCACTGTTATAAATTACGGTCGGTATACTTATTCGAGCCTTACTTTGACCTCGCATCAACGGGCCAATATCCAGAGAACAGTAGCGGGTTCACACTGTTTAGAATCCGTCCATATAGGTATACTGCGCCGAAGAAAACAAGAACAACAAGTAGACGGGTACAAGCGCAGACTATCAATTTATAGTCACGCATAAATACGGTCTGTGAACAATAAACTTTCAGATGATAGTCTACGCCAGTCACTGTTTCGTGCGCTATACGTCAACCACGAATCCCCAATCGTCCAAAATTTGAATCCGCCAGCCACGAGATGAACAAAATGGCACTCGCCTATGAGGATGGCGCCGAGGATCTCGAAGATGGTGGCCAGGATGCAGGCCTGCCGCAACGTGAGCACCTTGGCGCCCACCGAGGTGCCGAACGAGTTGGCAACATCGTTCGCGCCCACTCCGAAGGCCAGGAAGAAGGCGAGGATGAAGCCCACCACCAGGATCCACAGCAGGTTGCCCGTCGACGCGTCCAAGGGAACCATCGTTCACTCGACGAGAGAGACTGCACGCCTGCGAGGATGCACCGGAACTTAAGCCCAACAAAACATCCGGCGCACTTCTCGAAATGGCAATGAAGCTTCACAATTAGTATAGTAATGATCGATAATAACAACTGCTGGGGTTTTGGTGCCTCAGTGGAGGTATGAGGAAGTTTTGGACGCCTGGGGATCTTTAACGTGCACCTACATTTTAAAAAATCTAGTAACGATCAAGGACCACAAGGAAACGATGCGGTGGACGCACGCGCCAGTCACGTGGCTGGACACAACGCGTTGCTTGATTGATTGATTTGTGGGGTTTAACGTCCCAAAACCCCCATTTGATTATGAGAGACGCCGTAGTGGAGGGCTCCGGAAATTTTGACCACCTGGGGTTCTTTAACGTGCACCCACATCTGAGTACACGGGCCTACAACATTTCCGCCTCCATCACAACGCGTTTCTATTTTCAAACTGTTATACTTACATATATGTGACGAGCGAACGCAATTAAACGAAGGAAAGGTACATCAATTTCTCACAAAGCTGCAACGCCAGTATGATAGCCACATCACGAGAAAAAGGGTCGAGATCCATAAGTCAACAGGGGGAACACTTTCACACGACGTAACATCCGCGGTGCTATGCGTCCCGAGTACGGGACAAAGAAGCTAAACGACACGTACGCACAGACCGGCAAACTACATGGAAGTATCTAAAGCCGCGTTCGTCAAGCCATCGGCCTTTTGATAAAGAAGGATGCCGCAGGGAAGGCGTTTGCGCGCATAGATGCTAAGAGAAAAGCGGGATTAAAAGTTGCACGGCCACACCTTTTTTCTTTCTCTCTTTTTTTTTCAAGTGCAGCACTGACGTACGTATTCGCGGCATGTATTAGCGCGACACGTATAAGAACCACGGCACACACACACGCCTACGTGTAATATATCGTTACGAGAAGGAGACCGACTCGGAGGGGTAGTCGCAGATGTATTTTTAGCCGGTTAATCGAGCAGCGCCAGCCACAGATTCGCTCGCGCCAGTCTATATGCTTTTCTTCTTCGTATCCATGCACTAGCACGTAGCAATATCTTGCTTTAGTACACCTTGCAGTGCAGTATGAAACACCAACTTGCCCGAACAGGAACCTTTCAGCGACGCAAGTCTTTCAATAGTAATTCTCCGAGAAACGCAGTGATAACACTGCGAAGAACACGGGCGGACAAGAACGTTTCCCCCACAGAAGCTCAACATATGCGCCATTCTCCGACTAAAGAAAGAAAGAGCGGCGACTGTTCTCCGACTTACCACCCCTCCGAGTCCAACCTACATACAGTGTCTGACGAATTGCCGGACAATAACAAGCTCCATTTTCACAAGGTGGGCCGTGTAATCAGGCCATTAAGACTAGCTTCCCGCAAGAAAAAACGACGAAAAAAGTCCGATACGGCGTCAAATGATGGGTACCACTTACGAAAGGGTTACAGTATGCGCATAATGTGAATGTCGAAGCGACGACGAAGGAGATATATGCCGTCGCCGCTGCCGCCGTCTGCGCACCTTCAGCGACGCGTGCAGAGACGCACACGACCAATGCGAAGGCTGTATATGCGCGGGGGGGGGGGGGGGGGCAGGGAAGGGAGATAACCATCACGGATAGCCGTAAAACACCCCCTCTCCCCCCCCCCCCCCTGTATACATACTGTTGTTAAACTACCGGCACGCGACAGCGCAGGAGCAATTAACGCCGCAATCGAGTCTAGCAGGAGACGTCCATGCGAAGTGTATACGATAACCAAAACGTCCGCACGAGACTGGCGCTGCCTAGCAAGCCTGATGACGTGATGCGAAAAAAAAAAAAAAACATCGTCTGTGAAAGCAAGGTCTTTGAAACGACGCGGTGCGCTGACCAGACGGTACGTGCAAGAAAGATGGCGAAAAACTGAAATATCACGCGGAAAAAAAAAAAGAAAAAGGCGGAGCTAAACCCGCCATGCATTGCCCCAAATACACCAGTCGCATGTATTCGTCCTCAGGTTTGAAGAGTCAAGGAGCTGGAATTATTTTCTAGACCAGGGGTCAAAAACATTCGGCCCTCGAGACAGTTTTATGTGGCCACCCACATATGAGAACTTGGACTTGAGTCAGAATCGAACCCGGGAGTATACGTGGCTAGCAGGTGTTCTACCGCAGAGCCCCACTATTTTGTTCGAAACGACTTCGAAAAAAAAAAAACTAGACGAATGTCATGTAGTGGAAATAATAATAATAATAATAATAATAATAATAATAATAATAATAATAATAATAATAATAATAATAATAATAATAATAATAATAATAATAATAATAATATTAATAATAATAATATTAATAATAATAATAATAATATTAATAATAATAATAATAATAATAATCATATGTGCGGTTTACATCACAAAACCACGATATAATTATGAGGGACGCCATAGTGGAAGACTCCGAACATTTTGACCACCTGGTGTTCCTTAAGGGCTCGTTCCCACAGCCGTCAAACGCCCAGTCCAGTCACCATGACGTCACCGGTTTTTGTTAGGAGAGAGGACTTCAGACCCATTTTCGTTAAAAAAAAAGGGGGGGGGGGGTTGACGGTAACGTAGGGCGATGCTCTGACGTGCGACGACATCACACAGTACATGGACCTCCCCCATTTCGCCTCTATCGAAATGCGACGGCCGGGGATCAAACCCGCGACCTGCGAGCCAGCCACCGAAAACGCTATATATAGCCACTGATCCACCGAGGTAGACTCAATGGAAGGAGTATCCTTAACGAATGTAATATTGCATGGCAGAAGCGCAGAATCACGCAGAGCGTCAGAAGACGTGGACTGAGCGACGACTTGGTGTTTTAAAAGCCCACCCAGTACTCATAGTGCTCCTATTTATCATCATCAGTCGCAACAGCATCAATAAATAGATCAGCTGCGTAGGTTAACGTTATCAACGAGTAGTTTTGGCCCTTCGCTGATTCGCAAAAGAATGGCGCAGAGAACAGTTAAATGTACTAGGGCATTCTAGGATGACTTGAAACGGCCAATGTTACGCGTACGGTCGTTCGTTTCCTCATATACGACACGGTTGAGGAGTGCGCCGAGAAACGAGACCAGGCTAGCGACTGAGAAGGCGATGCACAGGAGGCCCGATTACGCTATCGCGTTCTGCGCTTGAAAGCGAAAAAGCTTAAGCGTTCTCAAAGTTTTATTTCGTTGTTTTTCGTTTGTTTATTTGTTTTAATATAGACCTACACCATCGAAGGGGGGCTGGACTGTCGCGTTCCACACAAATTTCCCGATCGCTTGATTGAAGCGACCGATGGTGCATCGTGCCAGTTTTGCGACGCTACAACCCACGACGCGACTGCCCCACACTTTCCATGAACTTGCTCAGGTCTATATTTAGTCCTTCTTTGACACCTCCAAGCAATAATCCGCCGGCCTGGCCGAACACCCGACCTTTCATTGTTCCTGTTAGGCCTTCTGCACGAACCAAACTTCTTCGCGTGTTTAGACATTACGATTACAGCGCTTAATATCAATATTCAAAAAAAAAAGGTTACCTATTCGACATAAAACGAATTGAGTAGAAAAAAGCGGTCAATTTGTGAACCCTACTAAGCATTTATATAGAATAACTCCATCACTGTCAAGGTTTTGTCAGCCGTGACAGCGGAACCATTCTAGAGGTTGCGCATGCGCGGATTCGTTAAAGTGCGAGCACAACAGGGGGCAATCAGCGTTCTTGTCCAAGAGGGAAACACCGCGGTACATGGCCTTTAGGCAATGTTTACCATTTACATTGCATAAAACAGGCACCAGCGCTCAACCAGTGCGCAATTGCTCCCGTGACAACCAACCTCTAATAACCACGCGCGTCGTGCGATGGTGGCCAAGGTTTCTCGCGCTATTCATAGATAAGCAGCACGTTCTTGCTTCCAAAGGAAACCACTGCAGATAAGACAAGCCTATGCCAGGTAAGGAAGGCTAACGCGTGCTCATGGTGAAAGTCACCACCTCCATTTGACAAAAGCGTTGTATTCGCACAAAGCCCGAGTATTCGGATGCTTAATAACATACTGGCCAAGCAAACGCGACGTTAAAAAAAAAAGCAATGGAAGAAAAGAACAAGCAATCACCCGCAACAGAAGAGGACGAATGTTGTACGTTACTGTACTCCCTCGAAATTTCTGGCAGTAAGTTAATTACATTAACATTGCACAAACGATCAACTACAGATAGTAAAATCCGGACAACACTGGAGGAGCACCAGAACAAGAAACACACAAAAAACAAATTATTCAGACAACTAGCCTGATACATTGTTTAACAAAACTTGAAATTTGGCGAGATGGTGCATAGCTAACGGGAATATTTCGAGCGCAAAAAAAAATGGCAGCATATCTACGGTGTGAATAATGAAGAACGGGGCGCAGCATTCGTCCGTCCATGCTATAGTGCCTAGAATATACAGTATATTTCTAGACACTGTAGTCCATGCGTTCGTCTGTGTGACCACCCATGCGTCCATGCGCCCGTCCGTGCATGCATCCGTCCCTGAGTTCATCCATGCATCCGCCCCTGCGTCTGTTCATGCGTCCATCCATGCATCTGTCTATGTGTCCGTTCGTCCATCTATTCAACACTCCAAGTACCACCATCTCGCATCTTTTCATCATATATTCCCCATATGGAAGCACCACCATCCAGCGGACATTCCAAGGACTAAACGAGAGGTGGCACACGCACACTTTCTTACAGCTTGCGCTTCGGGTCTACTTCCCACCTTTAACCACCTCGAGTTCATGGTATATACTAGTTCACTGTATTCATGGCACTGCGGCCTAACGCTCGCTAAACCTTTCTAAAACCAAGGAGGTTACGCCCAGCGAGTATAACGTAGCAACCTTTTTCTGTCAGATAGTGCTCAATGTACATGCCAATGGCTGCTAATGGGAAATGAGAGACAGGAGGTTTCGGCTTTTTCTTTCTTACCACTTGCACTTCGTATCTACTTCGCACCTTTAACCACCTCGAGTTCATGGTATATACTAGTTCATTGTATTCATGGCACTGCGGCTCAACGCTCGCTAAACCTTTCTAAAACTAAGGAGGTTACACCCAGCAACCCTTTCTTGTCAGATAGTGTACAAGGTACATGCCAATGGCTGCTAATGGGGATCGCAGCGTGCGCGTTAACTAAAAGCCGAATGCTCCTGTCTCTCATTCCCCCTTAGCCGCCATTGGCATGCACATTGAGCACTATTTTTTATTGTTCAACAACGCACAGAAGAAATCTCTCACCGGCACCACCTTGGAGGTCAAAATGGTATACTTGTTACACACTACTACAACAGCTACGAGGGACGAACGGGTGCCGCTATAAGGAGCTTAACCCCTAAAAACCTCATGAACAACACAAACAACGAGAGCAGATGGATGACGGAGAAAATGTCAGCCGCAGACTTCCCAGATCGAAACCACGTCGTCCTACATTTGGAACACGCGCACAAAAGCAGTTCACAACAAGCCACGCGAAGCCGCTGCCATTGCGACAGTTTGTGTGCATTGAAAAAAACGAAATTATGGGAGCACATCAAACGTACAGGGCCACATTGTGAGTTTTCTGTTCTCGTCGACACAAACTTTGCAACTGTGTTATAACACTGACACGGTGCAGGTAGTATACATGTGCTTCTCGGCCGCGGAGCTGGCGTGCCCAGACTCCGTTAGCTCTGCCGTCGCCAACGCGTGGTGGCGTTCAGTCACCGCAAAACAGCACGCAAAACTTCGCACGCTACTATGTGGGTGTGTTCCAATTCTGGCTGCCATTGAAGACAGTTATACGCTTAAAGATGAGACAGCTTTGCCCGCGAGTAACGCAATGCAGCCCGGACACAGAAAACTCGCCATTTGTTCGACGTTTATTTGAAGCTAAAAAAAAAAAAAACGGGCCTTAAATTTATGAATGCAAGTCGGGGGAAAAAAAAACATGACCCCACTCAGCGCCCAACAACCCATTTTCGTTCGCGCATACTGTCATTATTCCACAACAAGAGCTGCTATAAGTTCTGTTCAGCCGGCGTCTTGCTCGAGCACACATATAGGTTAGCTATGTTAGGTTATCGTAGTTAGTATGAGGCAACAATTACGGGTGTGTTGTGTGTAGCGCAATTAATTCCGGCTGGTGCAGAGCGCAGAGCCAGCTCCCGACCCGTCAACTAACGAAGCCGATCGGTTCCTGAAGGCGAACGCGGAAGACCCGAGCACGGGAAAGAAAGGAGACTCTTTCGTTCGCACGGTTCGCGAGCGGATGTTCGGGCTTGGACTCGGGCAGTAGCCTGAGGCTGCAATAAAGCGTCTCTTCACCGGACTGCGGCTTTACCTTCGCGCTGCCACCGTGCACTCGAGTCATCGAGGGGACCCATCCCGAACCTCAAACATCTTCCCTCCTTGGCTAGTGTAGAAGCTAGTCGAGGAGGAGGAAATTAACTATCGTCTTCTACGCGGAATATAATAACCCCAAATGTGATCACGAGGCAGGCCACGAACAGGGGCCCATCCAGACCATAATACTGGCCACTTATTTTTCTAGCGCAGGGGCACGACGGCAAACAGCGAGCCCCTGAAAGGCGCGCACCACGGCCATCTCGGAGGCTATTCGCGCACGAAACGTGATGGCGCCGCGTTTATTTTTCACGCCACGCCCGTTTCCTTAATTGACTTGAGGTCCTGCACATACGAGCACTCCCAATCGCATCCCGCTCCTCCGGGAATGTACGCTTGCGGCATTGAATCCACGACCATATATGTAAGAATAACAGTCTGGCACACTAGAAGTATAAGGCGCGATGGCGAAAACGGACAGAGAGAGAGAGGACGCATTCCGCGTGTGTGCGTGTGCGTTTGCGTGTGCGCGCGCGTGTGATGTGTGATGTGTGTGTGTGTGTGTGTGTGCGTGTGTGTGTACTCTTCCTTTGTCCGTTTGTCGTCGTCCCGCCTTAAACTTCCAGTATCGTTGGAGTGCAAACATCTAAGGGGGACGAGAAGTCAATACCTTTTGCTATGTCGTATTTGGGCCGCTATTGCTTGAAGTGTAGGGTTATTATTTAATTATGCAGATTTTTTTTTTTTTACTTTAGTGGCCCAGGACCCCTGACGTCGCGTTGCACTGTTCACATCCCATCTTATTCACTCCCGAAAGGTAGGTGACCAGAAGTATAGTCCACCGAGAAAAGCATGCCATCGCTTCATTTTTTGGTTTTGCATCAGCAGCAAAGCCTGTTTCCTTTCGGACTAGACTATGGCAGGGGGCTGGGGCGATACCTTGTTCTCACTAGTTGAGAAGGACCCCACACACACCCACGGACACACAACGTCGAACTCAGCTGATCAGCGCCGACGCCACACCGTGCACGAGCTATATCGCAGTGCGCGTTTCCGATGTCGATGCCGAACTATCGTCGAAACCGTCTCGGTCGTCCGCTTTTATGTTGTTTTCTTTCTTTTATTTTTGATTAGTTGAGACGACACATGGTCATTGGTGTCCACGCAGCGATGACTTGGAAGTCAGCCATCTATCTGTAAGAGGGCGCCAACACTTCAACACACAAGCAACACCGCGATCGCCATCGTTCTGACGCGCCCGGCTTACAACCGGCTATCGCTGCCACAGGGAACGCGGTCACACAGGCAGGCTCCTAGAAATAGCTCGCGAGCACAGATCCGGAGAACAGCACGACCACCGATCACACGGCATGGGCAATAGCTGTATACCTTCGAGCGACGGGGAAGAAAGCATGGCAGGGAAGGGCGGGAAGCCCTGCAGTCTCAGTAGAAGCTTCTCGAATGTTGTCACCATTTGGGTTTGTTGATCAGCCGTATTAGAGGAGTAAGCACAGCGCAGTGCAGACACGGAGGAACGAAGGAACAGCTGTGCATTCATTGATTGATTCAATCAATCATTCAATCAATCAATCATTCAAAGGAATTTATTTCTGCGCGATAAATATGGGTGTGGAAAAAAAAGGCCGTAAAAGCTGCAAGCTATACTTAGACTATGTTGTAACTATGCTATCAAAACTGGGACAATGTTATAGAAATGCCTCAGTGTTTCGAACATATAACATTGACGTGGATATAAACGTCATCACTTTTTTCTACGGATGTTTATTAACCTTGCCGAGTAATCGCTAAGATTGATCACATTCAACGATTATGCATTCGAATATGACCGAAAGGTGATTCCTCAGTTAGTGAGAGATGCGTGTAATAATAACACACAAGGAATTGACGTATCGTGCAACAAACACAATCACCGATAAAAAAAAATACGTACAAAGTGAGTCATACGGGGCAGAGAACGAACGCATGTGCACGGACGAGAAAAGACAAAACAAGTGTTCGTACATGCCCGTCTAGTCGTTCTCGCGCTGCCCCACATAATTCACCAAGGACCTTAAGCAACTGGCCCACCTATATACCATCCACCGCTTGGTGTAGCTCGTTAGGCCATGGGGTTGCAAAAACTATATTGTTGCTTTTTCTTGCCATTTCTTCACCCTTCATAACACGTCGCCGGCTGCATTGTGTTTTTTATTCACCTCTTTATTATTATTTTTGTTTTTACGCGCGAGCGAGGCTCGTCACATCGTCACGCGGCAGATACACAAGGTCGCCCAGTTATGTGCGTACACGGTGTCCCCCGCCTTTATTAAAGTTTCCGCTCCAACAACGTTGCGGCGAACCCGCCGCCGACAATGTAGCAGAGAAATTGATTCGGAGATTGTTGTGCCGGAAGACGAAGAAGTAAAGGGAAAGCAAGTGAAGAGATTGAAACTGTCTTCTGTTTTTGTTTTGTTTAATGCCAAAAACTTTCAGCCTGCCATCTGCAGGTGCGTCAGTGTGTGAGCCCGCGAAGTTCCCAGTCGGCGCAGCAAATCAAAACACCGCAACTCCCGTTCGAAACAAGATTCGAACCGCGTTCGCTCATATAATGCGCTCAACTGACGCGGCCTGCGTGTTTACGTATAACGGTAAGCCGTTATATAAACCGTGCGATGAAGGAAAGAAACAAAAAAAAAAAGGTGACGGCGGCCTCGTTTCAAGCTATATACAGGCGACGAGCGTCGCTGCTGAAACAAACATGTCGGGCGCACCGGATAGAGAGCACGCACCCACAGGACATGGCTTGGTTAATTACATCATTGAGTTTCCTAAAATTAACCAGAGGGGACGCTGTCTCTGCGGTCGTTCAGCGACCATGTGAATGATGGGTAAAGTACACACATTTGCCTAGTCTTCGTACTTGCGGCTGCGTTTATTGATTCGTTTCTGTTTTGCTTTGAAAGAAAAATTAAACCCTTTTGAACTTCGTTACCCGATTTGGATAGGTAAGTCTAAAAGAATAAGGTGGTGAAACGCAACCGCTGAACATTTGCTGCTTTTTAGTTTTGTGAGAAAACAACTCCAAGTCACACGAACACGCACACCGAGCCAAAAGGAGGCCAGAAGTACGAAGATTAGACAAATGTGTGTACTACCACCCATCATTCCCATGCTCGCTGAAGCGCCATGCGTTGCAGCTCCCATAGACACTAGTGCCAGAGTTCCCTCTAGTGTATATTAGGAAACTCTACGGATTACATATAGCTACGCACGGACACCCACTTCGAAGTTCAAATGAAGCACAGTGGGATGCCACACAAGCAGACATATCAAGCTGCTCCAGTGGGTTCGGCGATATGTGGTGCTCGTGATTGCTTACTCTTGACTACACAGCGGTATTGTTACGGGTTTTGTGGATTACATACAAGATGTAATTACTGGGCAGAACACAGGCACAATGTTTTTAATTTTTAATTCTTCATTTTATTTAGGCATTTTATTTATATACTGCCATCTCACCGCGAGACAATGCAGGGGGTGGGTAAATAAGTTACTTGCCAAATCAGGCCTTACATAATTTCAATCAGCACACAAATGAACACTAAAGTGCGTGATTCAACAAATACACACACAAAAAAAGCAAGTTCTAAATGAGAGTATAATAAATCAACATTGCATCAAATAACAAGTCTTGAATGGTAGAAGAAAGCGCAAATGTAAAAAAAAACGCAAACTGCACATTTACGGCTCGTGATGTATGTACACGTCGATGAACACCTTCTGCACGCAACTGCACATAACTACACAAATACCATAGTTTCTACGGTGTGCACGTGCCCGATAAAGGTATTGACCTCTACGTCATGCATAGACTGCTCGGGGCCCAATAAAAAAATCCCCTTACACAATCACCATAGAATAATGAAATGCGAAGGCCGCGTCTTCTTTCTCTTCTCCGTCGATAATGTATTGATATACAGCGGATGCCTCGCGGTGTCAGCTGTCGTACGGCTCAATAATAAATTACGTATACGCTCGTTCTACGCGGGCCATTGCGGTGCGCTAAGCGTAAACAAGCTTAACGAAGTGTCAGCTGCCATGGAAGAAACAAATCATTCTGTTAATGCTGCTGAAAGGCTGGCCAGAGCTTAGATAAGCTGCGTAAAAAGAGCTTCTTTTTTTCTTTTTTTACTGTGGTCTCCTACTTTTCGTTGAAGCTTATTGTATTCTCCATATAGAAAATAAAAGTTGATTGATTGATCTATTGATTGACAAGTGCGCCGTACGGCAAACAACTTCGAATAACTTCCTGAACAACAATGCTTGCTTAAAAAGTGACGCAAATAAGCTGATCCACTAAAAGAAATGATTTAGCTGTCATTAGAATGAACAGGTGAATGACTCACTGATCCGACTTAACGCGCAAGCACTTCCAAAGAACTATCTGTTTAGGTAAGAATGCTTGAGCAGTAACAGCGAAACAACTGGGGCACTGAAATTATTACTCTACCGAATGAAGGATTAGTCGACTGGCTGATCAATCGATCGATTCATGCAGCTTAACGTAAACATCCCAGCAGGAAAGGGCCACAGAATGCGTTCCATCCCTAGCTGGATCGACTTGCACGCACACAAATTGAGTAGCAGCAGGTCGCTTCGCGTTCAGAGTGCGCACGCGAATGCTGAGGACACGGCGAGGAGAACGAACCAGCGAATGCACGTGAACGCTCGGGCGACCGCAGTCCATGCTTAATACAAAGCCCGATAATGTGGAGTTGTGTTCCCATCGACAGCGCAGCCAGGCCGGCCCAGAGCAAACAGAACACAATCTTCCGCTCACAGACGACACGTCAATATAACGCAAGTATAACTAGTAGACCGTTATATATACGTCTCGGTTGTCAAAGTGAGTGAGAGGAAGAGCGCGTGCCCCTTTTTGTGCTTGCACACACACACACACACACACACACACACACACACACACACACACACACACACACACACACACACACACACACACACACACACACACACACACACACACACTCGCGCCTTTATCAACAACCGAGTGACACCCGTTAAATCAAGAGGGTTCGCATGCTGATTTAACAATGTCCACACAATGGTGCTGTCGATTGTTTGATATGTGGGGTTTAACGTCCCAAAAACCCCATATGATTATGAGAGACGCCCTAGTGGAGGGCTCCGGAAATTTCGACCACCTGGGGTTCTTTGACTTGCACCCAAATCTGAGCACACGGGCCTACAACAATGGTGCTGTCGTCTCGAGCAATCGACAAGTCACTTTACACACGACAGTGACAAGAAAAAGGACACCACGGGAAGGTTATCTTTTTCTAGCGTGCATTATAGGTCTGGCCAAATTCCAAATAATTCGTCTGACCCGTCCTCGGCGACAATGACGGATTAAAACGAAAATCGCGTATAATACCACTCACCCGTGAGTCAAGGTCGGGTCGCGTACCACGATTAGGAAGCCGCGCACCGCGCTGGTGTCGTGCGCGCCTGCGCAGCGTGGCTGCTTCCTTCAGGGAGAACAATAATAGTTGCAGCAATCGCAGACCGGAGGGTAGTGGATAAGAGACGGCGATAGAGCAGCGGAGGAACCTGCGGTACAAACGTTCCACTATCGGACGAACGCAATCGAGTCTCCTATCCTATATCAGGCGCGGATAGCGACTGCGAAAATGAGCACTACATAACGTATTATGGCTTGATAACGTAGAGACAATCGTCTCGTATACCGAATCCCGTTCTCTTTGCAAACCGTGCTCAATTGAGTGACTGGCTTCCATTGTAAAGCGTACAAAATTTAACCACGTACCTGGGTGCTTCGCTGCAAATGTCGTTTAAAGACTATAATCTTCTGTCCCCCCCCCCCCCCCTGTTTTTTTTCGAGCATAGCCTCGCATTTTTAGCGCAGCCTAAGAAACACTATGGTCTTTAGAATTACGTATCTACGTATTTTCTAGTAAAGGAACACATCACCCAATACTTAAGTATTGATGTTGCGCCTCAGACATGCGTATCATTAGCCTTTTGGCCGACAATGTTCACAAGTGTGAACACAGCCACCAGCTCAAGATGGCTCGACGTTATGCAAGTGCGTAAACTTTGGCTGAGTGGCTGAAGCATGCGACAAACAGACAGACCAAAATGTCTGCTTTCACGTATTCCAAGAAAGACTATCCTCTTTAAAAAAAAAAGTGATAGTCCTTCTACCACTGAGAATACGAAAGCCAGCGAAGCTGTGATTACGGTGCGTTCAGCGCAGTGAATATTGCTGCAGTGAAATTATACACTATCATTTATTATATTGAGCGTATGAATAGGCTTAAGCACACAAACATATCCGTTTTTATCTTGCGCCCGACGTCATTTATCTCGTCCTTAGCGTTCCCAATATGAAATCCTCGTCAGAAACGCCGTTATTTCGAAAGTAAAAGACTTGCATGACGTGCGTTGGCATCGCAAGTAAAAGCAAAATCGCCGAAGTCATTCTGCCGCGACAGTGAAACCTTCACGTTTACTTCCACACCATGCCCATTTTGCCGACGCAATATAACGCTGAATTAGACGATTCAACTCGTATCGCAAAAATTGTTTTTCGACGCACGTCTTGTCCATGGACGCGGTGCGTCAGAACATAGCCGTATACAGCTTCACACTAAAGAGAGAGTCAAGAATAAAACTGAATCCTCACGCTAGACCGTAAAAACAGACAAGAGTTAATCAGAGGACTCGGAAGCTTAATTAAGAGGAGCGTAACAATCCGCTTCCTTAGCACTCACCCAGTGGCGTAAATTCGAAATAAATTACAAGGAAGAACAACCATCTTGCCACAGCGGTCATTTTGTTTTTGTAAGTGTTGTAGGTTTCTTTTACTTTATAGAAAAAGAAAACCACGCCCTTAAGTCAATTAAAAAAAGAACACATGGCTTCTCAGCTCGCGTAATAGCATCGCCTATTAAGCCCCTTCTCAAACCGATCGAGCGCCAGTTGCAATTTAGATAGTCTTACACAGCTGAGGGGTATTGAAAGCCGGTACAGGCTAAAAAAAAATGAATGCACTGAAAAAATTCGATGCATTATACTGCCGTAACGTTTGCAGTGCTCGCCCTCTTTCTACGTCGGGGCTTTCTGATAACATTGCCCGATTGCTGTTATCTTGCTGTTTTCTTTTCTTTCATGCCAACCTGCGATTGGCTGCGTAGCGCTTAAAAACGCGCCGCAAGGTGAATAAACTGGGATTGTCTTCCTGGCACTGCTTGAGTCGTCTCTTTCCTGGGCCGGCTGTCGTCCAGCCGCCGAATACGTAACACCTGTCAAGTCATTATTAGCATTTGTGATGTTTTAAAGAGAAATTTCAAGGGGGAACAGGCTCCCTTGACCACCCATAATTTACGCCACTGCACTCACCGAATGCGCGCGTTCGATACTACGGAAATTCGCCTCGTCTGCTATGAGCAAAGTAGTTGATTCCAATCACGACAACGAGACTGCTGAATTACAGAGCTCTTAGAAAGCATTTCGCGCCATACGAAGTGAGGTAAATGCCGGACTCAATACGCGACGGAAGCACGTCATCTCATCAGCGTACTTCACCACCCACCCAGCCATCACCCCTCCCCCCCCCCCTTCACACACAAAATCGCTATGCACAGTACAGTACTCTGTTAAAGGAACACTAGAACGAGCTCCCATCACACTGCTGCCTCTGCAAGTGGATGCGAAAACGTTCGTCATCCACGGCGTGCACTCTTGTTGTGTCAAAATAAGTGCGAAGTGTCAACCAGCGGTAGCCTTATACAAACTGGCCACTATGCTTTTGCAAGAAAGCGAAATCCGGACGTGCTCCGCTCACGAGTGTTACCTTTAACGCTTGACCCGTCAGTACAAAGATGGCGAGACATACGCTATACAGAAAAATATACGAGACTGTAAGTTACCAGGCGATGGGGCCGCAGTCGTAAATATGCACAGGCGCGCAGCCGTCACCGAACACACATCCGCATCCCGTCGTCGGTCCGTCCGTCCTCTCGGCGTGAATGGATGCGGCGAGTCTCCGCGAAAGATAAGGGCGCCGATAACGGGGCGCACGCACCGCAAGCTTACGATAGCGCCAACTCGGCGTCGTTCTCCTCCTCCTCCTCTGCCCAAAGTGTCGCGTCTTCAAGTCGGCGCGACAGCTGTGACCACGGTGAGCGCCCGTCTCATCCGCCAGGAGACACTCCCTCCACCCGAACACTCGCAATCTTCGATACACGCGTATCCAAAGAAGCGATAAACACTTAGTTTGCAAGGAAAAACGAGCCACGCACATCCAGTATAGATATCGAAGACGGGGGAAAGGGAGGGATGCAGGGACTTCGAAGCCAGGTGATGACGTCAAACGAGAGCGATTTCTGACAACGACGACGACGATCAAGAGAGGTCGTGTCCTTCCCTGCCTGCGCGCGTTGCGTCCACACGCGTGGATCACGCCTCCAGAGCGTGGCATAAATAGACGATCTTATCGGCGCTTTGCTGCAACGCTTGGGCCGCCGACGCTTGCTGCTGCTGCTGCTGCAGCAAAACGCCGAGTGAAACGAAGCCGACTGGCAACTCGACTCGAGGGGAGCGTATGGCCCGAACGATTACGTAGTTCGGATGGCGTCGTTGCCCCGGTTTCACGTTACGTTCGACCCGCAAGAACCACACCGGAATGAGTTACTGATGGGAAGAAGAAGCTTCGAAAATATCTCCCTATAGAAATAAACGCGGTCAAGTGCAGGCGTGCGCGTCGCACGCATGTGACACCTCGTGTGCCCGCTCACGGACTCGCAGAATGAGGGCAACGCGAATACACCGGAGACGGGACGTGAGGCTGCAGTCCAAAGCTGCCAACACACCGGTAGATTAGAGCTCCGTAGGGTTGAAAAGTTTCGAAGATATTAAGTGGACAAAGCTCGTCAATGAGCAAAGGGTCGCCAGTTCGATCCCAGGCTTCGGCACTTGAGGGGGCGACACACACACACACACACACACACACACACACACACACACACACACACACACACACACACACACACACACAAAGACGATCGCGTACTTGATTTACGTGTAAGAACCCCCGCGCGTATGTCAATATTACATCGGAGTTCCGTGTGTTGCAGCGTTTGTCATGTGCAGTGTACTTCTCAGCTCTGGTAACTCAAAATTAGCTTCAGTATACAGGTTTGGAAAGTGTAGCGTCCGCCTTACGCTACTGCGGATTGCCATTAGATTGCCTTGGAACTCGACGTGCTGGATCGGAGGTCGAAACGCACGCTGTAGTTCGCGAGAACGATTTTCGAAAACCATGTGAAACGCCAGGTATTAAAACATCTATATTCAGTAAGCAGATCCCCGTCACAGACAAGTAAGGGCGGGTTTACATTTCGCCTGGCAGAAAAGGGTTGCAGGAAGAAGGCGAGACAAGCGTAGCGACAAAAATGCAGCAGCAAACTTTCACTGCGAAAGAACCCGCTCGTGTTTGGAGCGTGCGTCATTTACAACACCCCCCTCGTGAGACAAGCAAGATAGCAACGGGCTCCTCGAAACCAAGTGGCCGTCCTTAGCGCGTGTTTGCGCTATATACCGCGACTCCAACACTAGAGACTATCACGCGCTTCAGAGAACGAAACTTGGTATAGGCCGTAAGTATTAGAGACGGCAGCACCCGGCCATGCCTAAAACGCATTGCGGTTGCGATTGCAGGTTCGGTCTCTGGCATCGTGAAGTTTGCACTTCGATCGTGAGACTTTGGACTCGCAGTAACCAACTCGATAAGCATCCTCGTACAATCATCCCTTCTTCGGAGAGGAAAATGAACAACAGATAGGCGAGACGACGTCACGGAACCGATAAACCGATTACCGGAGACGCCACCCTGAGCGTCGCACTACAAAAATAAGCGATAAAACGGCAAGCACTGCTCGCAAGGGTAACGCGCACTAACGAAACAGAAGAAAGTCAGCAGTAGGACTGCACCACAGAGTGTATGACGATTGTTTTTCGTGCGTACAAAACAAAACAGAACGCATCGCGGTTGTAAAGCGTACACAAGAGCCCGAATCACATTCAAACTTCTGCCTCGGCAGCTGAAGCCAGTCGACACGCTTCAGCAGCCGGTTTTTTTTTTTTTTGCAGGACTACGCGACGACGACGACAACAACAGCAACAACAATAATAATAATATTATTATATAATAACAGATTTTACACCTGAAACCACAACATGGTTATGAAGGACGCCGGAAAGCAGGACTCCGGAAATTCGGACCAACTGGTGTTCTTTAACGTGCACTGACATTGCACGTGTTTCGCCTCCGTCAAAATGCTACCGTCACCCTGCAAAAATATGCAGAGACCGACGCCGTGATTACAGCAAATGCATTCACGGCACACATAGGTCCTTGTGCGATAAATCAAGCACGAACGGAAGCGCCTTGTAGCCAGAGTTCTTCAATCATAACTGCGTTCCGAAACCTGGACGCGCCATTTGCCGACCAAGCGGGAGTGAGCAAAGCCAGGATCAAGGGGCTGTAGGAGTAAGCAGATCGTCGCGCCATCTGGAAGCGGCAATACAAACACTGCATCGTCACTTGGGCATGCGCTTTTTTTTTTTTTTTAGAGTGCTCAACGCCGCTCGCAACTCTGGCGTTGTCGCCTTCAATGGCCTTGGCTCGCACGGTGCCTGCTGCTGCCGTCGGCTGTTTTGGTTCCGCCAAGGCGTAATCAAAGCCGGGTCAAAGCGTGAAGTTTTATTTCGTCGAAGGCGGTGCTTGCAATTTCGTGCTACGATGGTTTTAACGCTGCGCCCTGATTATTTCCATTACTCCTCGTTTGCTCGTTTGAAAATGTGCGCTTGAGACCGATTGCTTACGGGAAGTTTGACGAATCTTTTAACTGTTCCGCTCTGCGGTTCGCGATGTGTCTCGCTAACACGACGTGAGTGATGGTCGCACAAATAAGGCACAGATACGGTAGAGTGCAAACCAAAGCACAACAGTACCGATCAGTACTTACCGCCAATTGGCCACTTTGTCTTGCACGCGGAGGTCGAATTCCACTAATCGCGAAATCAATGAGACACTGGCTTGGATACCATATAATTATGAAAGGCCGATAACAAGAAAGTGGGAACATTAAACATTGCTATTTACTTGCAATAGCACTGCACGCACTCTTTTCTTTTCAGGTGCGATGCTCGTGTAGTCCTTCCAATGGCACCGGCTTTGGCTGCTCGGGCAACGTCGTCTGCTGCCGTTGACAGACTTACAGGTTGGATCCACCTGGATCAACGCCGCACCCCGCTTGCCTCACGCCTTGCCGCTCGCTATTTTGCCGAAATGCAAACAAACATCGTGGGCACTCCACATTAATCTGCTAAACTACCGACTTAGCTGCACCGTCCATTACGCTGTGCTAGCTGAGCGGTCAATGAAATTCAGCGGCGACGGATGCAGTGCAACCGATTAAACAAAAAAACACGTTCACCACACGAACACGCCGCCGCTTATAGCCACGTTACTTCTAGCGAAATGCGGAAAACATGAAAAAGGACAGAGTAACAAGAGAACGAGCAGCTCCTCTGTCCTTTATCACGTCTCCACCACTGCGACAAAGTAACATGTTCAGCGCCCTTAGGCACCAACTCATCTAAGAACAAGTTCTAGGCGCTGCCATGCTGTTTGGCCCAATGTGGCGGCGCTCACAATCTTGCTAAACGTAAAAACACAAAACATTGCGTTTTCTAGTTCATTTTGTAGTCGAGAGATGGCGCTACAATCTGCTCACGACCGCAATTTCGGCTAATGCTGTGTTCGGATTTTGATACATGGAGCCTATGTGGAGTTTCGCAACTCGTATGATTGAATAACTCTGCTTGTAGCGAATTCGAGGTATGCAGCTGCGCAACGGGTCACCGACTGATCGTATCATGACGTCATACTGTAGTGTGCACGCGTTGGTGCCGGCCTGTGTGCGTCCGCCTTCGAGAAGAAGATGTTGCGGACTTCTAGAAGTTGTCTCTGACAACAAAGCAAACGTGACCTACACACTGAGCCTCCTACTACGCAAAGGAAATGGGTTTCAGACTTCACTGTACAATCGACAACAGCGGGAGTCCTGAAAACACAGGATGCGACTTCGCTGTCGCTCGATCAAACAGCACCAACGAGGCAGCAATGAGTGAAGTGAATAACCGCGAAAACATGGCCCGCAGCGGCTCATCCATTGCCACGTGACAAAGACACAGAGAACAGGGGGAAAACACAAACAAGTCACGAGGAACACACTGCAGACATAAAAAAAACTTGAAAAGACACCATGATACACAGATTTGCATCTAAAGTGATTAAAACTAGATTACTGTATGACTTGATATATAGAAACTGGGTATGCCTACATTGTGACGCCCTTTAACTTTCCCCCACAATTGCCCTTCCATGAGCGATAAAATCAATTAACAAGTGCTTGTTAATTGACCTTCTCAACTTAAATTACGAAGCCGCAAGGTACTTAGGCCTCGTCGTCGAGTTCCTGTGCGACGACGTGTGTCTTACTGACACAAAAAAAAAGTGGATTGTCGCAAGAAATGTGAGACGGCCCACTGAAATCACCAGCTAAGCACGTTAAAGAACCCCAGGCAGTCGAAATTTCCGCAGCCCTCCACTGCGGCGTCTCTCATGAACATATGGTAATTTTGGGACGTTAAACCCCACACATCAATCAATCAAATTACCTGTTAAAGACCATAGCGACTAGTAAATGCAGTTGGCAAAGACAAAAGTATTCTTGACGGTAAAAGCCCGCGCGCAAAGCAATCTTGCAATTCTCCACATCATATCAGTATATGTCACAGGCAATTCTTGATAAAATACGTACGTGCTGTTGCATCGCACACCGTTTACGACTACATTTACACCGTGCTCACGACTGTACACTTATCAGAAGCAAGGCTTTATCGTAGCTGAGTAAAGAAAAAAGTGCGATGTCACACATTGTCGAAAAGCACAAAGACTACAGGAAAGATTATTAACCTTCATCAAACTCGCGCGTTGCTGTGCCGAAGAGAAACTTCCCGGAAGACAAGTAAAGAGAAAAACTAAGATGAGCGACAGAAACGCGGTCGTAAAGGAGATACACACTCTAGACGTGGACGAAGAAGGCGAATCGGAGACATGGATGGATGGATAGGTGCTATGAGCGTTCCCTTTATAATGGGGCGGTGACATGTAAAAAAAAAAACGAAATATTTCTTTTTACGTTGGCCTAACGCATCATCTACCTCGATTAAATCGATCTTACTATAACAACATTGAAGAATGTTGGGGGGGGGGGTTTGAACCATATATAAAGAAGTTACTGCTGCGCTACTGTAAGACAGTTACAGAGATGTGTATTAGTGACACATCTATACATGGAATAGTGAGCAACTTTTTAGATCTGATGCTGCGTTAGTGAAACAGCTGCAATACGAACACGCATCTGTAGTTAGGGTCTTTCAGCAAGTTACGGAAATACGGAACGCGAATACGGTACGGTATTACCGTAACGCTCCTGACTGCCCAGCCGTTGACCTTGTACCAGTGAAGGCAACCCAACAGTATCAAGGCTCTTTCAAAAAATTACCACGAGGTTGTCACGCCTCGTTGCGGCCTGTCAGCCTACGCGTTGTTAACGAGGAACCTGTCGTGCGTGGAACACGCTCTCACTGTAAAGGAGCGCTACCGTACTGCCCTTGTCGTATATTTGCGTAGCGTATTTGCATGACTTGCAGAAATATCCTATTGATTCTGATAAATCTCCTGATTAGCGCTCACCCTGTGGACTGTCTTCCAAACATTTATTTTCTTCCTGGCACTGAAACAAATTGTCGCATACGAGAGCGTTGAGGAGTTGACAAAAGTAGCGACGTACAAGAGAAGGAACGACATTTCTTTTTAATGCACAACGCACATGTTGGTATCTGTGCCGACCAAATAAGCGTGGAATCCCTACAGATCTGTGACGCTCGAAAGTCGGTGAATAAATTATCCGAACGACGACGTATAGGACAGCACTGTGCACCTACACAATAGAGCAAAGGGCACCGGGAGTGCAGCTGTGGACGCTACAGATTCATGCCTGATTGATGATCAACAATACCGCTGAGTGCGTAGTCACGAAAACACGACAGCGATGCCATCCATTTTCTAAGTTAGCAGAGCATATGCTTCACCGGCGTGAACTGGCCGCTCGAAGCAAGATTACTAATAGGAGCTGTCGTGTTTTCAGAAAGTATATACACACTTTGCAAATGCCGCTGTTCAAAGCAGCGAAGAGCGAAAGGCGAAGTGCCGACATGAACGTCTGTGCCTTTGTTCGCAACTACAGAAAACTATCCTGTGTGCTGGCAACACTGGTCGAAAAACAAATATAGCTGCGCCTAACAGAGTCACATGGAGAAATTCTTCAATGCAGGGTCAGCGCGGCACTTTTACTTGGAGCTCAACTTGGTTGGATTTGATTTGTGGGGCTTTAACGTCCCAAAACCACCATATGATTATGAGAGACGCCGTAGCGGAGGACTCCGGAAATTTTGACTACCTGGGGTTCTTTAACGTGCACCCAAATCTGAGCACACGGGCCTACGACATTTCCGCCTCCATCGGAAATGCAGCCGCCGCAGCCGGGATATGAACCCGCGATCTGCGGGTCAGCAGCCGAGTACCTTAGCCACTATAGACCACCGCGGCGGGGCTCAACTTGGTTGGAGCTCAGCTTGCTTAGAGCCCGACAATGAAATCATGGCTGTCCAGTACGCCTACGACAGGGCCAGGAGGCTCGAGCCTCCCTGTTTCGTTATGGAAATAGCCAGGCTGACGCATTCGCGTCGTGTACTGGATAAAAAATAATGTTTTAAAGAAGAAGTAATAAGAAATCACCTCACCAAGGCGCGTCTTATCATATCGTGGTTCCCGCGCATACAAACACTTCAGAAACATTATATATCCTTGAAACACTGCACTCCTAGATACTGTTGGTCATCTCTTGCTCTGATGCGACGCGAAACGAATCTGTAGCAAGATCGGAGGTTCAGAGTCCTCTCGGCACTTCATATGCAACCACCGATAGAACGTGTGCACTAGGAAGAAAAAAAAAAGTTGGGGAGGATAAGTACCAAAAAATAAATAAAAAGAAAGATCAAACGAACGAAAGAAGCAGCAACAATGACGTCCGCATCTTTGTTCGCGACGTACTGGGGTGCAATATTTATTAGCGTCGCTATCAAACACTCCTTTCCGAAATCGTTATCAGACGACTATGACACGAGTGGCGGGCGACAAACTGACTCGAGTGTCTCGATCAAAAGTGTACCATGTTACACAGTGGAATGAAGCGCGCTGGGTGTAATCAGGGGGCGGAGACCGCTCACATTGTATAGAAACGCCTTTGCCTGTATACGAATGACTACGCCGGCAACTCGAACAAGCACGTTATATATTTGCAAGAGACACGCCCAGATTATGCATGCCGGGTCGTTCTGTCGCAACGCACACGGACGTATCAGTCGGGGCGGGACCGCGAGCGTGGCCATCAGCGAAGCGCGAACTCAGACTTCTTTCAAGGCAAAACTGTAGAAATTAAGTGACCCAAAAAATGTTGCCCAAAATCTGCACAAGTATGTTAAACTAGATACTGTCGCGCAACCTTCAAAATAAAATTTTCTGTTGTAGAGGCGGTCAATTAGGACAGCAATCGAAACATTAACATTTAACGTATATAGACGAAACGGATGGTCGAATCAAATAGCGTATAATAGCATACCTGCCTGCGAAATCACCGCGTTTAGACTTTAGGCAGCGAATTTCGCGAAAGCAGCCGCTGAAAATTATGCACGAATAATGAAATCTGACCCATTTCGAGGGCGAAACCGAAATTCGGAAAAGAGCCATTGCCATTTTCTTCCGCAACATTCAGAATGAGCGAGCGTCGTTGTACGAACCGATCGACTCCGCTTCATGGTCTTGAGGATTTCACTCGCAATTACACACCGCGTATATGATGACGATAATGATGATGATCATCATGAACGTGAGGGTTGACTTTTAATTGGGTCCAGGAAGAAAAAATAGAATTGTCATGAATATGAGAGACGCCGTAGTGGAGGGCTCCGGAAGCATCGAACACCTGGGGTTCCCGAATCTGAGCATACGGACAACAGCATTTCCACCTCCATCGAAAATGCGGCCGCCACAGCGGGGATTCGATCCCGCGACCTACGGGTCAGCAGCCGAGTACCTTAGTCACTATAGGCCACCGCGGCAGGTACATACAAGTTAACACGGTATATATTTTAATTAGCTCAAAGACGTTGATCTAAAAACATTCTGGCGTGAGCTTCTATGTAGTTTGCTTCCGATTGAATATGCTCCAGTCAATTTTAACTCCCATCCATCCAGAAAGTCAATTTAGACACGTGCCCGGAAGAAAGTGGACTGCATTAGCTCAGCATATACCACGTCTGCCAACGAACGACGTCCGGGCAAGACGCGCACACACACAAACGCACACACACACACACACACACACACACACACACACACACGCACGCACACACACGCGCGCGCGCACACACGCACACGCACGCGCACACACACACGCACGCACACACACGCACACACACGCACATACACACACACACGCACGCACAAAGAGAGAAAGAGAGAGGCCCTCGCCGTTCCAAAGTGTCAACTAACGACAAGCGAACAGTTTTTCCAAGTCAGTGTTCTCTTTCCTTTATCGAGTGACCTCGTTGCTAATTTGCCGGGAAATGAGCAACGGACGGTATGCCAGTACGGCGGGCAAGATGAAATTTCTACGACGTACTCGCACAATCCTCGAAAGCGTACATACCTGTATGCGCATTGCCATATACGGAACAGTTCTGTATGCGTCGACGACACCTGCATACGTTTGGCTTTTTTTTTTCTCTCTCTCTCTCTCTCGACAGGAGTGCCGGTTACTAGGCCACGAATGACAATAATTTGAAGAAAAAAAATAAGCACGTTCCTTCCGCCTTTCCCACGTGTAGGCGCCCGACCCACGTCTCAAGCTCACTACGTCCGCATACTTCCAAACTTGCATGCTTACAAAAGCCTACCGCTTATGACCCCAGCGAAATCTGCTGTCGGGAACTAAGTTCCCTATCTATACATTGCGAACGTCCGCTTCATAGAGTATAACAGTCGGGACACAACCGAGTGACGTGCGACTTTTTGCAAGGACATCGTTTCCCCCTAAGACTGCGTAATTGAAAAGAGAAGTGTTATCTTCGATGGACATAATTACGGGGACACGGTTTGTATATGTGACGCTGCAGGGAGGGGGAATAGGGGGAGGGGGCATGACTTCAGCTGTTTCATTCTGTCGATTCACCCGACGCCAGAAGAAAATGTCCCTCGAATAAAAATCCGCGAGAGAATAAGCTTATCCAGACTATACCGAGATAAGAGCGAATGACATCGTTCAGCGCCACCTTCAACGCGTTGCAATCAGTTTATGGTTGCACGGGTCCAGTTCCCAGCTGCGCACGCATATGGCGACTCAAACTGGTACACAAATTCCCAAAACCAATGGATATTGCAATAATATAAACAATTTTTGCGGTATTATGTCTTAAAATACCAATATGGTTATGAGTGCGCCGTAGCGGAGGGCTTTAAGAAATTTGGCCATCTATTGTTCTTTCACGTTAATGATGAAAAATCTGGCCTACAGTAGCAAAGTCGGTATACTGCTGTTGCGATTTGAACAACAGCAAATGCGACATGCCCAACTTATGGCTACAGACTTATATGTGCCTTCACAAATATACAGACTTAAATGCGCGCATTAAACGCTCATTTCGCCACCACGCCGAGCCCCTAAAGCGACGTTTAATTTTATAACTACACTTCTTACCAGGCACACTGCCTCCACCGTAAGCACGCTGCCCTAATGTGGAGAAAAATCAACGACCGGCACTTAATGATTAACTGCAAAGCCAGAAGTCCAGAAGTTGCTCAATAAGACTACACCCAAGTATAGACTTCGCAGCCGAAACGATCGCGAAGTGTGCCGGCCCCTGACCACTCCCTGGTAAGGGAAATGAAATGTGCCCCACACGTACGGCATTTACTGTAAAAGCTGAAAAACTGGCCGGAGACAACACTACACTTAAACTAGCGTCTCCATGTTGCACGCTTATGTTTAAAAATGGAAACTGCTTATACGTGCGAGAATTCATATTTATTTCTAGCTATTGCTAAATTTAAGGACTGAAATTAAACTTGAATCACTGCAGAAGTACACAAGCTGTTTGCTGTCGCCCCGTGCGATCTTTAAGTAACGCCAGGCTACCTACGCCTTTCACTTAATGTAGCTATCCAGAATTTGCGCCGATAAATAACAAAATTGATTTAAACTGAATTTTTGAAGCGTGCGAACGCACCCACAAACGCATACTAACGACAGGGTCCTCAACGTATAGCGCCGTTACTACACAAGTGCGTTAAGATATCGTTATATAGTACCCTCAACTAACAGACCTAGTTAAGCGAACCATGTTAGAGTTGATACCCGAACAAGTTCTCCATCCCCATCGCAACAACGATTAGCCCAGACAACGGAGCTCTCAGGCTCGGGAGTAAATATATATATATAATATATATATATATATATATATATATATATATATATATATATATATATATATATATATATATATATATATATATACCAAGCATATACAAACCTGGATAAAAAGATCTCGTTGTCGGCGCAAAAGGAAACAGCCATCCGAAACGCAATCACACAGACACAACACCCTTCCGAAGAGATAATTTCTAAACTAGCAGCCGCTGACCTTCAGGATTTTCAGCAATCTCACACTGACGCGTTGCCGAGAAGCCACCCGTACGCGCTCGCTCGCTGTTGGGTTGAAGTGTTTTTGCCCGACCAACTGACGACTTCGCTCGACAGCCCGAACATGTGTGCAAACATCGGACGCACATCCAGACTTCTGCCAAGAGACGACCATGCAGCAAATCATCATCCCTTCATCCTCCTACTGTATCGTCACTCCACCTAGCGCAGCACGTAACGTCAGCTAGGCACTCAGGCTAGTAATATCTAAAAATGAAGAAGCAAGTACTCGCTGACCCTTTTTCGACCCGAAAGAAGTCTTTCTCGAAGTGCATGGAAAAAGAGGGTCGATTGAACCCACGTCGAAGATAGATTAGATTAGATAGATAGATAGATAGATAGATAGATAGATAGATAGATAGATAGATAGATAGATAGATAGATAGATAGATAGATAGAAGTGCGCGACATGTGATGGTATGCGGCTTACGGTCAACGCCTGTCGTGGAACAACATGCGCGGCAGGCGAATACACGACGAAATATATCGAAGCTTCCGCGGCGTGAATTAATTTCCATCGAAAATCAGTGAGTGAACGTACACTGTCTCATCCTTCCTCTCTGATTGATACGTGGGCTTTAACGTCCCAAAACTACCACATGATTATGAGAGATGAGAGACGCCTTAGTGAAGGGCTACGGAAATTTCAACCACCTGGGGTTCTTTAACGTGCACCCAAATCTGAGCACACGGGCCAACAACATTTCCGCCTCCATTGAAATGCAGCCGCCGCCGCAGCCAGGATTCGATCCCGCGACCTGCGGGTTAGCATCCGAGTACCTTAGCCGCTATTGACTACCGCGGTGGGGCTCATCTTCCCTCGCTCCAAAGCACATTACACGGTAAGCAAAAACACGAGGAAGCATCTATCGAGGAAGGCTTTAAACAAGACAAGTCGCGGGCGAAGAAAATGGAATAGCGATTCCATCGAGCGGCGTTGTGTATCCTGACGTCACAGGATTATGTACAATGTCAATGAACCGAGCGACATACGCTTTGCGCCGAGGTGAGTTGCTCAGCAGGAGAGCTTCTCTCTCACAACAGCCCGACACGAACCATCATGAGCGTGCGTCGTTTCCAAAGGAAATAATGCGGAGACGGTGAGCATGCGGTGTATTTAATCCGATAGATGCCTTACCGGAAATGCGGGTATACTGAATAAACGCTTAACTATATGCGCCTGCGTCACATTACCGGTGTATGCGAAGAGAACGCGAAGAAAAATAAAATAAAAAGGGGCACTACAGTAAAAAGTTAATATTGGCATTCAAACCGCAAGCGGCAACCATTAAACAAGTCAAAATAAAAATCATAGCAAGTTTCTTGACGGGAGTAAGAAAACCGTGTTCCTGGGTCAGTCAATTAAGCCATCGCAAGTAAAAGCAGACA
>WOVY01005421.1:0-185000 GCA_013436015.1 Rhipicephalus annulatus
CATGAAACTGTAGTCTCCATCATGTCTGTATGTCGATGCCGAAGGCATGCGGTGACATTTCGGAAGCTCTGTTACTCCCCCATCCCGTTCTTTCTAACTTTCTTCGCCAAAATAAACTGAACTCATTTTATGTCTTTATTTAGCTCGGCAGCTTCACAATCCCCTGAGGACTTCAAAAGAAAAGGGTGGCAAGTTTTGCCACTTCGTTCCTTTTCGTTTAGTCTTTTCGCTTTTTTTTCTGTCTATGCTGTGAGCACTTTCGAAGTCACGGACCCAAGAGTGGCGCTCCCTGCCTTTCAATTGCTTCATGCTTCTTTTCTGCTTTCTTACTTATTACTTCACTCGCTGTTTGTTGCGTACAAGGCTCGCTACAAACAACCTTACTTCGTTTTCGCGCCTTTCTGGTAGCCAGGCGTTGTGATTTGTGGCGACGACTTTTATTATCCTTCAAAAGTAGCCATCCCAGTTTTTAGTTTTTGTCTTTTCATTTTAGACAGGCTTCTCGTACGGATAACTTGAGTCACTTCAAGTCGCTGGGGTGATCTTGAGGGGACACGTCTTCTCGTCGTTGACGTTCACCTTTTTTTGCGAGTTGCTATACACTCTCAAGCAGCAGCCAACTATATATTTCAATCAATGACGTTACTGCAAGGCTGCATCGAACAGCCAGCCCAAACAAGGTATTTTACGCATTTTTTTCTTCTGCCAAGCACATCGATACCGGGCTGGTTTATAACTTGGACTTGTTGTGTGACTGCTCATACTGTTCGGCTTATTGTAATTAAATGCTTTCGGGATCCAAGCGTGACATAAAAGATTGACAGATGCCACATACCATGGCAATTGATGTCATGTGAAGCATGTGTAAGAAAGGCGACGTCGGTGTAACTTTTTATTGAGCGAAACAATACTAAATAACGCTAAATATATGTACGGATGTCGTACGCACCACTTTATGTGGAAAAGTCGCATATAGTTTTTATAACAAGTTTCCAGTTGGGTAACGATGCCAACAGCAACGTGGGCATTACGAACACTGGGAGAGGCAAGCTGATAAGTAGCGCTTGTGCTTGCTAGGATGGTAGACCTGAATATCACTACATAATCCAACTTCAGCGGATGGCAGTTAATTATACTCTTGACGTAAACTCGACGTGACGCCTGTGTCACAGGAGTACATATTGTCACGGGGTCGTTACGTGGACGAAGGAAGTGAACTGTACATTGAAGATCAAACTGTTTATTCGGGGCCGTCAAACGAGCAGTAAGATTACAGCGGTACACACTGACACCGATAGTGGCAAAAACAGCACCAGCCGTCGGTCAACTGGCAGGCGGTTAAGTGCGTCCGCCTTAACACACGTGCCGCCAAATATCCTAAAGTTATCGTGAACGGCCACGTAACTTCTAAAATAATCTGGATTGATTGATTGATTTGTGGGGTTTAACGTCCCAAAACCACCATATGATTATGAGAGACGCCGTAGTGGAGGGCTCCGGAAATTTCGACCACCTGGGGTTCTTTAACGTGCACCCAAATCTGAGTACACGGGCCTACAACATTTCCGCCTCCAACGGAAATGCAGCCGCCACAGCCGGGATTTGATCCCGCGACTTGCAGGTCAGCAGCCGAGTACCTTAGCCACTAGACCACCGTGGCGGGGCTAAAATAATCTGGAATGTTCACGAAGTGGGCCTAATTTCAACGAAATGATCTACTTACAGTGCCGATGCTTCTCTAACACTGCGGGCGCGCTAAGCACTGAGAATTACGTATGGTGTAACAGGGTGATAACAAAACTTGAGAAAAAAAATAACGTGGCGTTACCCCTCTCTTAAAATGTCATCGTTCAGATGCTATAACAGAATACGAAAGTACAAAAATAATGCAAGAAAATACAAGCAAGAAATTACGATACAAAATAACAACAAAATGCACTCCTTCAGTTCGCTAACGCCTATGAAACGGCTTGAGGCGCATGACATGGACGACTTCAGGTCACAATCGGCGTCGAGTGCGTGACGCCGTCTGGACAACCTCGTATTCGAGTGAGCCGAAATGTCGAACTACCTTGTTTGGTCCGAAGTATACCGTCGCAGAAGTTTTTCACGTCGGCGTATCGGTGTCTACAGCCAGACACGTTAACCGAGCTGGTATTCCGTGAAGCGTCGTCGAAGATTGTAACGGCAGCTGTCGGTCATTTGTTGGTTCTTGATACGCGGAGGCGGGCGAGTTGTCGGGCTTATTAGGTGCACTGAAGGTACTCACTCACCTCAAAGTTTGTTTGTTTTTTCGTTGGATAATATAGCGTCGAGCATCGTTGCCGGGGTCCTTCCGTAGACCAACTTGTACGCCGTCATTTAATGTACGGCGGTGTTGGATGTGAAGGTCACGTATGGAAGGACGCCATCCCATGCACGCCTTGTGTTTGACGTCAACGTACTACATGGCCAGCATATCGGCGATGGTCTTGTTTAGGCACTGGGTGAGGCTACTGGTTTGTGGGTGGTTCGCTGTCGTATACGGCGTTGGCTTGTCTGGCCATATATCAAAATTGCTTGGGTTAGCTCGGCAGTAAATGTAATACCTTAGTCGGTGATGAAAACCTCGGGGGCACCGTGACGCAAGACGATGTTTTCGATGAAGAATTTGGCTACCTCAGATGTACTATCTTTGGGCAGGGATTTTATCTGAGCATCGCCGGTAAGGTAGTGGTATCTACGACGATTCATTTGTTTCCGACAGCCAAAGTCGGCAACGGCCCAAGTAAGTCCACACCGATTTGCTGGAACGGATGGCGAGGTGGTTCGATGGGTTGCAGAAGTCCTGCTGCCCTTGTCGGCCATGTCGTGTGTCGTTGGCAGTCCCGGCATGTCCTCACGTAATGAGCGACATCGGTGGCAAGGCGGTTGCAGTAGTATTTCTCTTGTACTTTCGCGAGTGTGCGGGAAAAACCATGGTGGTCAGCCTTTGGGCCGTCGTGCAGAGCCTGCATAATTCCTGGTCGCATTGCCAAATGCACGGCGATAAGATCACTGGCTCAGGCCGGAGAGAACCTCTTAACGAGGATGTTGTTCTTCAAGAAAAATGACGCCAGTCCACGAATGAAGATTTTTGGAATGACATTCATCCGGCCCTCGAGGTATTCCACTAGCCCTTTGAGTTACGGGTTGGCTCGCTGTCGCTCGGTGAAGTTGTTGGCACTCATGGTTCCCAACAAGTGCTGCGGTGGTGGGTCGAAGGGGGCATGAGACAGGCAGTCGGCGTCGGAGTGTTTCATTCCAGACTTGTGCAGAGGGGTCCACTGTTAAAGGGAACATCAGAGAGTTTGTCGTCTGCTCGGCGCCACCGCCGGCCAACTGCGGCTACTATTGATTGATATGTGGGGTTTAACGTCCCAAAACCACCATATGATTATGAGAGACGCCGTAGTGGAGGGCTCCGGAAATTTCGACCACCTGGGGTTCTTTAACGTGCACCCAAATCTGAGCACACGGGCCTACAACATTTCCGCCTCCATCGGAAATGCAGCCGCCGCAGCCGGGATTCGAACCCACGCCCTGCGGGTCAGCAGCCGAGTACCTTAGCCACTAGACCACCACGGCGGGGCTACCGCGGCTACTAGTTTCACGCAGGAGCTGTGAGCACTGTGGGCGGCGCTTCATTGTCGTCTGCCACAGTTGCGGCCAAGCGAAGCGTAGTCTAAGTCACGAAATTTTAAAAATATTCGCCCTTTTTTTCAGATAGATTCAAATGTGACCTGACACATCAGCCACATTGCCATCTTTCGTTCGCCTTCTCGTTAAAAGAGTAGTCCGCTTTGAGAAACCTCTCTGCTGGCGTCAGTTAAAGGCGCTATTTGCTGAGCTTACGCACTGCAGCAGCTCAAATCTGCATTTGCGCACATCAAATACGCGCTCCACAATAAAAAAATATTCTTTATTATAGTTATGCTAGCTCTTCCATGGTGGTCTAGGGACTAAGGTACTCGGATGATGACCCACAGGTCGCGGGATATAATTACGGCTGCGGGGACTGCATTTTCTATGGAGGCGAAAATGCGGAAAGCCCGTGTGCTCAGATTCAGGTGCACGTTAAAGAACCCCAGGTGGTCGATATTTCCGAAGCCCTCAACTACGGCATCTTTCATATTCATATGGTGGTTTTGGGACGTTAAACCCCACATATCAGTTATCAATATAGTTACGCTAGAAAAATACATGCCAAAAGAAATCATGCTTCTTCAACAAACAAAACATCAATGGGGTAGCATTGAACGTAATTTAATTACCTTTCAGCTTTGCCATAGCTTTCCATCTGAGCGTGCTCATTCAGCCTGCGGACAAGTTTGAAAGCGTGGAGATAGTTGGCTTCGCGACGAGCTGAAGCGTGGCCGCCGATGCAGCAGACGACAAACGAGCGCCGCCCACTGCTCCTGTGCGAAACTATAGGCGGCAGCATGCCCATCTCGCACCCAGGCGCCTTCGGCGGTATACCCTTGCTTCCAGAGACGCAATAATTTGTTTGCAACTGCCAAGGCACGCCTCGCTAGCATAGAATGAAGTGGCTCTGGCCATTTAAAATGCGAAAAAGCGCCTGTTCACGCTGTGCCTACTTTGAAAATGTCATCTATGTACTACTGCTCTGCCATTTGATGTGACAACAACCAGCGCAAGAGGAAGAAATTGCTGAGCACTGCCTGTGAAGTTCACAGGGCATCGCGGGAATCGTGCCGGTGCGGTGTTTTGCGATTGCACAGATGTCCGTCCACAACGAAAAACACTGAACTCCGCCGCCTTAGGATATAATCATAATCAGCAGGAAAAACTATGAACCCAGTAAACTGTACAAGTAAGTATACCTATTGCGTTTACTCAAGCGCGACTCCAGATTATTCACTTTACAGCAGTGATTTGCGTGGAGTATGCCTTTAGTATGAGGCACAAAACTATTGCCGCACTCTTTCGTAGGCCACATGTCAATAATAGGATATACGTATTACGACTGACGCGTGAATGCACGCACCGCGCATGTTTAGTACAACTGCAACGGCCTACTATCGCGATGCGTTAACGGCGCGGAAAGCATGACTTTCGACTCGGTTGAACTGCGACATGCCCTGAGTGTCACTAGGCAAATCTACACGTGCTTTCGGCCAGCGTCACCGTAGAATTTTAAAATCTTGTTCTGGCTGGCACTGTTGCAGCGCGTGCATGTTCGAGTGCCCGGCAGGACTGGTAATTGATACATATGCGGTGCATGAACGTAAGTTGGAACCAGATTCTAGCGCTACGTTGACGCCGGCTTACAGCACAAATTATACCTTGTCACAGCCAAGGTGCGCCACAGTTCAACCGAGTCGAAAGCAACGCTTTCCGCTGTTTGTGTTTTTTTTTTCAATCGCAATAGTACGTACCTGATGAAGCTGCTTTCCTAGTCTGCAATGCACGTGCTGCAGACATTACGGACTGTCGAGAAAGGTCTCCTCAACGTTTCACACGAAGTCAGCATAACATTCCAGCACAGGAAAAGCGCGAAACATGCTTACAGCCGTACTCGAGATGTAAAGTTTCGCGTTTGATTTGCAGAGCGTCTGCTCGTCTGGCAGTTGAGAGTGTTGCTTCGCCGTGCTTGCAATAGACAGCGCCACACGCTTTTCAATATGGCAGCAAGCAATGAGCTCGCTGTGTTCTGGTATATAGTTGCCGCAGAGGGCCGGCGGTGGCGCCAAGCAGACGACACTCGTTCCGGGGTTTTCTTTAATAGTAGACCCTCCCGTACACGATGGTGATGTCAAATTCATGAAGTCTTAAGCTCCACCACGTGAGGCGACGTGAAGGGTCCTTCAAGTTAGCTAGCCAACACTTGGCGGGGTGGTCGCCCACAACTTTGAAAGGCCTGTCGAACAGATAAGGACTAAATTTCGATGCTGCGCAGACGATGGCAAGGCACTCCGTTTCTGTTGTGGAGTAGTTCATCTCGGCCTTGGATAGTTACCGGCTAGCAAAACTGATCACTCTTTGAAGGCCGTCAGTCTTTTGCACAAGGACGGCGCCGAGTCATACGGTGCTTGCGACGGTGTGTATTCTGTTTTTGACATATTCGTAAAAATGCGCAAGTAGCGGCGGTGTCTGCAGGCGTCGTTCAAATTTCTGGAATGCATCAATTTGCACGGTGTTCCACTTGAAATCGACGACGGTATTCGTGAGCTGCTGCGTCAGTGGCTCGGCGATGTGTGAAAAGTCTTTGACGAAGCGTCTGCAATACGTGCACAAGCCGGGAAATCGGCGCACAGCCTTCTAGCCGGTCACGGGGTGGCGGGAAGGCGGCGGTGGCAACTGTTTTCTGTGGGTCTTGGCGCACTCCAGTCTTGCCGATCACGTGGCGCAAAAACAGGAGCTCATTGTACGCGAAGCGACATTTCTCTGGCTTTAGAGTGAGTTCAGAGTTTTTGACTGCTTGAACGACGGATTCGAGGTGATGGAAGCGTTCGTCAAAGTTCGACGAAAACACAGCGGGGTCATCTAAGTAAACGAGGCAAGGAACGGTGCAGGTGGTACAGCTGTTGTCATTTTCACCATGGTCGACGTCAAGGTTTTGGTCTTCGGAGTCTTGTCAGGTAGAAGCCCGTACTCCGGTGACAGGCCTTGTTGCCTGCGGCTAACTCGCTGCTCGTGGCTGGCGTCGGGGTCCTTGCGACGTGGGCTTGGTTGACGTCTTGACTGGGGTGTTCAGTACATGAAAGAAGCAGCACCTCTACTAGATGTCACAGGGTAATGACGTGAACGAAGGAAATAGACTATAGATCAAAGATGAAACTGTTTATTTTGCCGAACTTTTAGTCGAGAAACAAAAAAAAGTAAGATTACAGCGATACAAACTGGCACTGATAGTGACGAACAGAGCATCGGCCTTCGATCGACTGACAAGCGGTGAAGCACGTCGGCCATTACACACGTGCCGTCGAATATTCTAGCATTATCGCTAGCGGCTACGTAGGTTCCAGAATAATCTGTAATGTTCGCAAAGTGGGCATAATCTTTAAAAAATGATCTACTACAGTACCGAAGCTTCTGTAACACTGCAGGCGCGGCTTGTACTGAGAATCTCGTACAGTGCAACTGGGTGAGAAGAAAGCTTGAAGAAGAAACGTGGTAATAGGTATCGTTGGTATTATTACATCACCAGCACTGCTACCACAATCGACGTTTGACCAACCCTACATCTGCATATGGTGTTTTTCCAAAGCGGTATCGAAACCTGGCGTGCCTCTGTGGTTTATTACGTGCTTTCCACGCAGAAAGCTTCGGTTAGATTGTTACAGAGACCCTGCTACTTATCTTTTGCAATCGTCGGTCAACGCTGCAAATGTCAGTTTTTCCTAACGCTTTCGCATCTAAATTACCAATGTCTGGCCTTGCCATTCCTGGGTGGTGGTAGTAAAAACATCAATATAACCTACGGCGAATACCCGTGTAGTGCAGCCCGAGGTATGTAGGTATGTGCCATGCTTGTCTGAAGAAGCAGCTTAATGACGTACGGGAGGGAATTGTCACGTTATTGTTGCCATGAACAGCCGGGCATATTCGTCAACCCCTGTTATCCTCCCAAACTAACTTTGGTCTACCCCAGGATAACGAGGTGATCACTAGAGCATCAAGGTATAGGTGGGTAGATAGACAGATACTAGCATGGAAAGCGATCGAAGAGCCTGCAGTTCACTAAGTACTCCTTCGCATTTAAAAAAACTGTTGTACCTTGCTGGGAACCCTTACTTACGTTCAACGAAACTACAAAGCACTTCTATCTGTCAAGAAGGGTATTCTCTATTCCACACCCTGCCTTGTGCAGGGCGCCGGCAGTTACCCTTAGACTATTGCAAGCCAGTGCGTATCCTAACTCGGTGGCTCTTCATGTCATGTACCCTGAACGGTATCCAAGTTCGGATTGCCCCGCCTGTGGACTGATAGCAAAATTCAACCATGTGTCGTGGGAATGTCAAGCCACCGGCCCCGCCCTCAGTGAGGACAGGTGGGCTGCGATCTTACGCAGTCCCGAACTTAACGATCAAACCCTGGGCATCCAGAAAGCCCGTGAACGGGCCGCCAAGCTCGGCTTGACGGTCCCTACGATGGATTAACCGGGTGGCGCTGGGTCTCCCTTGCGTCTTCTCAGGACCAAAATAAAGTTTTAATCAATCAAACAATTCACTACATTCATTACTGAATTTAAGCAGCCGGAATTCAGTTCTGCTCTACAGAAGTAGCAAATAGAGAGCATGCCAATTCATATATGTCCCGGCTGCGGCGGCTGCATTTCCGATGGAGGCGAAAATGTTGTAGGCCCGTGTGCTCAGATTTGGGTGCACGTTAAAGAACCCCAGGTGGTCAAAATTTCCGGAGCCCTCCACTACGGCATCTCTCATAATCATATGGTGGTTTTTATGACGTTAAACCCCACAAATCAATCAATCCATATATGCATGTCTGCGCGGCAAATGAAAAAAGACGCATTAAATCCCACAGTTTCTTTGTTGCAATAATATACCTTATTTTATTTGTTTTTGTCTTTTTTTGCCACACCACATATATTCTTTGTGAGCGTTCAGTGGCGATGACAGGCTTCTCAAGCAGGGTTTAGCATGTTACATGGTTATGTTATAGCCCTGAGATCGGGTTATAATTGGCAGAACCATCCCTACGTGAGCACAGATAAGCGGTTCGCAGTGCGCATACAGATGTACCGCCGCCAGACCTTTTAACTTGAACGCTCTGACGCTTGGCCTCGGCTCGCTTGGACAAAGGTCAGCGCCTCCAAGCATTTAAAATGATATGCTTGCTGCAGTTAACAATTGATGGAGCCCGCGTTGATTTCATTTTTTTCAACAACCTGAGGTTTTTTAACGTGCATCAAATTTAGGTACACAGGCCTCGAAATTCGATCTGTGCTTGTTCCGAGCGTGGAAGACGCATGGATACGCTTCTTCAATCACACACCTCTCTTTAGCAACCCTGTTTGATATTTTTTTTACTGCGACATAGGTTGAACAAAACAACAAATGCAGCTTTTATGAAAACTAGACAGAACCTTTTGCACGTGCCACAAAATCACAGGACCTTCCATTAAAGATATGCATATATCCTAAAGAAATCTAGTTCAAAACCAAATGGTGCTGATAGTGGTAGAAACATTTATTGACCGCAAATGGTATCAGTAGAAAACGTGCATTAACAAGCTTTCTTCATACTGTTGCCATTAAACATATGTCCAAGTATCAAAATTTGCTACCGTTGTTCGACCCACCGCAGCGGTCTAGTGGCCAAAGTACTCGGCTGCTGATAATTTCCGGAGTCCTCCACTAGGGCGTCTTTTTTATTCATATGGTGGTTTCGGAAGAATAAACTTCATATATATATATATATATATATATATATATATATATATATATATATATATATATATATATATATATATATATATAAACGGAAGCCAGAAAGCGTGACGTACGACTAAACACTTCTAGTAACCACATACCTTTCGGCTGGTGGGCCAGCCTTCGTCACACTGACGAAGGCTGGCCCACCAGCCGAAACGTATGTGATTAATAAAAGTGTTTCCTCGTAAGTCGTGCTTTCTCGCTTCCGTTTTTACTACGGAGCCAGTGCGCTTCCTTCCTCGCTACGTCTCTCTCTCTCTCTCTCTCTCTCTCTCTCTCTCTCTATATATATATATATATATATATATATATATATATATATATATATATATATATATATATATATATACCATTGTTTGAGCTTCTCTTTTAAAAATAGCCTTTTGAATCATCACGGCCATGTGGTGTCGGGGTGCGCACACCAGCAAGATGCGACGGGGCGACAAGTTATTGTTGTAGGTGCACATTCACACTGCAACTGTCTAGTTTATTCCTCTTATGATCAATAATTTTTTGCCCTTAATGAGTCAGTATTCTATTAGATAACATGGCAATTAGAGCTTTCACGCGATAACTACGCACTTACTTTGCTTTGTTTGTTTTGTGTCTATGCGTCTTCCTTGATGAGAACACGCACAAACATTGCGCTCCAAGACCACATCTTCCGTGCAGCGTCAATCGAACAGGAAGGCACACTCTACATTGCTACAACTGTTCAGCTCACAGAAAATAATTAATCTGAAAATTAATTATTCAGAACATAAAAAACGCCTCCCCCCCTATTTTAGATTTATTTCTTGTGCATGTTTGAGAAACACCGTGTACTTACGTGCGTTTGCTCTGCTTTTTATACATGTTGGAATTTGAAAGATGCGTAAGCTGCCGCATCCAATGGTTCATACTCGCGATAAATATAGGACCATGAGCACCAAGGGTGCGCGCGATAACCCAGCCATGAGCGAAAGGTGGCAATAACAGGATGCCGAGTGAGTGCTTTCTACCAGCCGGTCAATGGACTGGAAAAAGAAAGTGAGTTACTAGTGCAACTGACGTGCGCTCCATCTATCATTAACTGCAGCAAGCATATCGTTTTGAACGCTTGGCAGGCCTCGGAAAGTCTCAAGTTCTACCCAAGGCCGTTGGAGAGGTGGGTGAAAAAATCAACAGCTGAAGAAGAACTATAGTAGCTCTTTTCAAATCTGTCCTCGGGGACGCAAAAAAAAAATCTACTAGGGGCAACATAGTTAGCTCAAAATTCAAAACGAAGATGATGATGAAGATGAAAACATTTTATTATGAAAATTCAAGGATAACGAGGATGGTCCCTATTCCAGGACTCCTATGGTAGCCTCCGCGACAGTCCAGGCTCTGAGAATGAGGGCCCGTTAGACTTCAGGTGCGCTGTCGCGAAGGATGCATTTCCTTTACTCTGGGGCACTGGTGGGCCGAAGGATTGGAGAGAGTGGAAGAAAGTAATTAAACAAAGAGAGCCAGAATTTTTGCAAAAAGTGCTCTTTTCTATATAATTTAAGCGTAACATATGAATTCCGCGTTGTGCGTAGTACTTCTGAGCACTAAATTTGTTTAGCGATCGTGCTGCCATGCGAGTTCCACTATTGATTCTGTTATCGGCGACGGTGACAAAGCGGAAAACTTGTGATGCTGTGGTTCGCCGGAGGCAGAATCAATTCAGGGCCCCGGCCTGAATATTCCAAGACCTTGCTGCCTATATAAAAACGCGTGATTTGAAAATTTCTGTATACGGCAGGAACACGGCAACTCTTCTGTTCTAAATGGCTTTAATTTTCACCACCTTAAGTTTCAATGGTACAGCTTATGGTGTGCAACAAGACAATTTGAAGTGAAATTTACTAAATCGCGATACAGGATTCCACCTTTAAAATTTATTTATACATACCTGGTTTAGTTTTTTCTTCCATTGTTACTATCGTACACAACAGAAACTATAGAGCTATTTTTCACCGAATACCACAGGTATCAAAATTTAAGGCAAAAATTTCTAGCACCAGCTTTTCGGACACACGGGCTTGAGCTGTCTGAAATGGTACTAAGCGGCTTCGGCACTAGGTGATCGCAACAGGGACACAAATGTAGTGGCACATAACTATATCATAAAATCAAAACGCCTACCAGGCTAATCTCACAAGTACATATTCATTACTTTTTTTCCTCATTAGTCTATTTCATATCTATTTTACTATATTTGTTTCTTATTTGTTTTATTTTAGACATTAAAAGCTTGTTAGCACAATTAAGCTTTTTGTTCATCTAAAAAAATTCTTCAGGCATCGTCCTCCTTTTTCCCCGAAATCTCACTGCTGCGAGGTTCATGGCTGATCCCCCGTGGTGGGTTGAGCCATTCTTCTTCGGTCCAACTAACCAAGCTGCAGCCGGGAGCAGCTGACGCACATATGCGCAGTTAGTTTTCATCCGAGGGTTGGCATGGTCTTCGGCGTTCGATCCGCTTTATTACTAGCACGTTCTTATTCGCCTCGGTAAGTTACTGCTGTATGGTGTCGCAGGAACTGTTATACCGGGGAAGGCATCGATTTCTGCAAGTTCAACGGCGATGGCAGGTAGCCAATTCTTGCCTTAGTGCGCATATTTTTTTTAATTCTTTGTCGGTCATTTCACTCTCACACGGTGTTATTGCTGTCAGTATTTTGTATTTCTGCACTACGTTCGTTCGCACTGATCCTGCACGTGTTAAAATGCTTGCGCTTCTCTCGACAATCGCGCTACTGCAATTGAATTACGGAAAACCCAACCTCTTTGTGTCCTCAGCTTGGCTGACCGCACTATGTCGTAATGCGATAAAAGGTGTGGGTTTTAAGCCGTGCTCGGCGAAAGCAGGAGCTGCAATTCGAAGCTGTTAATGTAGGACCTCATGCTGATTTGTCCGACTGTTTTGGAATGATATTTATTCTTAACGAGACCCGCTTTTCTGTCAGTTTTGCCTCTGAAAACGAAGGCGTGCTGTTTGTGAGGCTCGCAATAATGCTTCTAACACGATAGTTTTTTTTTCTTAACTCGAAGCATGGTTGCTGATTTGCTCTCAATAAGTTTTGTTCCCCGTACTCAATCGGGAATTGTTTTTGCTGGTTCCAGCTGCCAACGAGTGCCTTTTGGTTCCATGTAACATTTGTGCGCACTGTTACTGTGTTCCGAAGGGCGCTTTGGTGTGCTGCTGTGCGTATCGACGCGCCTAAATAGAGCGGCCGAAAGATAGCGAGACACCCGTAGCCCTGCGCGACTTCCGGTCTCTTTCGTCCACTCCTATTTAAAAAAATATCCCCAAAAAAATGGCCCCGAATATGCATGTTACACTCAATATGTCGTCGCAAGACGATATTCTTGCGTCTGGACAGAGTGAACAAAACGTTTATTTGATGTTCTGAGCAAAAAAATTGGTCAATGGTATTCTGGAGGCGTTGCGTTAGTGCCTCGAGCGTGTAGCGGAGACGAACGAGCACATTGATGCACGTTAGACACGAGTGCCATCTGGCAGTTTGAAAATGAAGGAAGGCGTGCGCACCCGCGGAGAAAGATGCGCGCTTGTCTCGGAGCTGATAAGGTGTACAACGCAAAGCGACGGGCAGGTGCCACCACCGTGTCATCTTAGCAAAGCGTTGGAAGGACTTACCTTTTTCAGCATCGCGTTGCACTGTCAGCGCTGCGTGATAAACACAACAGTCCTTAGAATATCTTGTGTGTGCCTTCTCTGGTATAAAGGCACACATACAAAACATCAAAGTGTTGTTAAGGTGCCTCAGATACTCACAATAATTGCTTTTTAATTGACGATCGCACAAGTATGAACGCTGAATCTTGAGCAATATTGGTGGGCGCTGCGAATGGGGTTGGCCGTTTGGTGCCGTTTGAGGTATCGGTAAGAGCGGACAAACAGACAAAAGTAAAGACATACAAAAATTTTTTTCGTCGGAGGTCCCCTATCGTCTTTAATAAAGGAACAGTCGAGGCAACCACGTAGGCACATACGCACCTGGTACGGCATGAAATGGAGGCGATTTTTTGTCCTGCCTAAAAAACAAAAAACAACAAATTTTGTTTTCCGCTTCCTTTTTATTCAGCGCCATCTTTTGGTTACCATCGGCACTTTCATGCGCCATCACTGCTCATCTTGCGTGCTGTTGTCAAGGCTACAGTTTCCCCTAATTCTCTGAATTGGTTCTTTATTCTATGACTTGGTGGCACTGACCGGTCGACCTCAGTCCAAGTGACTTGAGGGCACGCGTCGGAGCGTTCATGCTAACGCCTGTACACACCGGCACTTCGTTGTGAGTAGTTTTAGCTGGCTGTCGTCAAATAAAACGCGTTTACCACAGTCAACTGGTAGTACACACATTCTTCATTGCTGGAATAATGCACGAAGAGCACCGAATCATTGCATGACAACTGTTTCGAAAGAAGCACAATCTGCCAATGAATGGTCTGTTCACCCTGACGTCAGTCTGCATTTTCACACTGTATGACTTTTAACGGAGAAACTGCTTCAATTAGGCGAAGTTGGTGTGGTATACCATAAACCTATCATCGTCTTAAACGGGTATGTGCAACAGGAGTCGGGTAAATTCCTGAGGGCTCCCCCCTGGTCCACTAAAAATAAAGGAGGCAACAGCCAAAAAATAGCAGCGAAGCGACGGTGGTAAGCCGAAGACCCCCAGTCGGCTGCGAGAAGACCCCGAAGTGATAGAAGACCTAAGCCAGCTTTGACGCCCACAGATTTATGAGGAGTGCAAACGATTGGTTTTAGCGCGAGTTTGTCTCTGGAGTTAGGACATCCGTGTCGTATATGTGGCTGCCTGTGGTTAACGCGAACCTCTCCACACTGAGAATCAACGGAAAAACACCTTAGCACCACATAGCTAAAGCCTAACGACAACCTAACAACAACCTGCATCACCTAGATAAGGCCGAAACAGAACCTAGAAGCAACAAGGTTAGTCTTTAGACTCGTCTAGTTTTGCCGTTTCAAGCCTTGCGCTGCTTAGAGCGAGCTTCCCTTCTTTTTTTTCTTGTTAACATGTCCAGCTTGTCTTCCTTGTGCTACGCACAACTGTTGCGTGGCTGGACAAATTATACTGTGCTTGCTCATCTGGCCATCGAATAACACTTAGTGCTCTATGTGAACGTATACGCATCGATTTTTTTTTAGAGTGAACGCTGCTATGAAATCAGAATACAGGTGACGTGTGGCACCATAGTTTTCTGCTACCGCCGCCGCTGGTGTCCGTAACAAATATCGGAAGAAATAATAAAAAAAACTCGGGTAACAAACACCAAGGACACAATGGGATTTGAACCGGGTCTGCTGCGTGCCAGCCCCAGTATTCTACCATTGAGCAGGGGCGTAACCCCCGAACTTATTTTCGCCATGTAACATAGAGAGCGAAAAATCACCATTTTAAGGGTGTGCCCCTCCCAAAATCAAGGTGGAGCCGCCTCCCCCCCTCCCCTCCCCGAAAAAAATGTCTGGCTACGCGCCTGCCGCTGAGCCACACCGGCGCTTGAAACTCATTTCAAAACTGGCTTTAGGCAGGCTTGATGTAGGGAAAGGAATCGCGCTTATATGACTAATAAAGCGTTTCAGAACATCAAAGTAACAACCAGGCGTCACACAAGCCCAGGCGCCGTGGTCTAGTGGCTAAGGTACTCGGCTGCTGACCCACAGATCGTGGGCGAAAACAATGTAAGCTCGTGTCTTCAGAATTGGGTGCACGTTAAAGAACTCCAGGATGTATAAATCTTTGGAGCCCTCCACTACGGCGTCTCTCATAATAATAACGTGGATTTGGGACGTTAAACCCCACAAATCATCACATAGAGGTCACACAACGCGAACTGCGTAAAGAGTGGGTTGTCGATTGATCCAACCTATTACAAAAGCTTGTTCTTGTTCACGTAATAATTGTGGCGCATACCCACTTCAGGCATACTGCTTCATTGTCGTCAGCCACTGAATAAAAATATTGCACAATATTTCTATGCATGTGGGTAGCGGACACCACGCTTCTCTGAAGAATGATGAAGAATGGCATAGTGAGCTTGTAGTTAATTTGAATATTTTACGTATTAATGCCATTTCATTTCTTTATTTTTGGTTTTTGCCCCGTCGCGGTGGTCTAGTGGCTAAGGTACTCGGCTGCTGACTCTGTAGGTCGCGGGATCGAATCCCGGCTGCGGCGGCTGCATTTCCGATGGAGGCGGAAATGTAGGCCCATGTGCTCAGTTTTGGGTGCACGTTAAAGAACCCCAGGTGGTCGAAATTTCCGGAGCCCTTCACTACGGCGTCTTTCATAATCATATGGTGGTTTAGGGACGTTAAACCTAACATATCAATTATTTGTGGTTTTAAATTTCATAGCTTACCTAAAATAACATTTAACAGGCTCTACGTTGCATTCTTGGCCAATCCCCCAAAGTTAGTACGTGCCATGTATCTGGGAAAACAAAACAGAGCGAATTCCAGCCTACTACACAAAAATTATCAATATTTATGGTGTAGTGGATACCCAGCAAGTGTGCTTGTAGCAGTTACAGAAAGTGTGTTAAGAAAAAAAAAAGCTGAGTCAGTGCTTCGCGTCTCGCTCACGCCTGGCATTTTTTTAGTTATCCGTGATATAAGGAAGGTGATAACAACTTTCATCAGGCAAGTTATGCGGCTGACGGCGCTTTAGCACTATTAAGCTATTTTGCACGTATACTAATTTGTTTTGGGACGTTCAACCCCACATATCAATACTAACTTGTTTGTACTGAATTAACAGCATTCAAACCTAACAGTTCTGTAGAAGACTTCTCCGATTGGTTACCCACATGACAGTAATGCAACAAAGGGGCGGCTATTTTATGGACTAAAGTATGCTTTTCTTTCAATATGCAGCACTTCTTAGCCAACTGCGGGCGCTTCAAACATTTCTTGCTTTCTATCCATATACTTATCTATTGAGCACCGTGCGGCTGCTTGACTAAAAATGACGCTGCGCTTCTTAAGAATCACTGCTGATTATCGCTGAGTTCAATTGACTTTCTCTGCTAATATAAACGGCACTCCCATAGACTTTCTTAAGTCAAGGTTATATGATAGTAACATTGGGAGCTTAATGTCCCGAAACTATGATACGATTACGAGAGACGCTGTGGTGGAGGGCTCCGGAAATTCCGGCCACCTGCAGGTTCTTTAACGTGCACCTAAATCTAAGTACACGGCCACGAAACATTCTCACCACCATCGAAAATGCAGCCGTGGCAGCCAAAACTTGATCTTGTTACTTTCAGTTTAGTATTCGAGTGCCATAACCACTAGACCACCAAGGCTGGGCTTGAAGCAACTGAAGTCCAGCTGAAGTGTCAAGTGAAGGGACGAACACGGGGGTACGTCTGGGTGCTCTCGTGATCGCCTCCTTTGCTTGGGGTAGACGAAAATTAGTATTGGTAGGTAAGAGGCTCATACGAATATGCCTTGATGGCCATGAAATGAATAACATGAAAGTTCTGTCACGTACGTCGTCGAAACCGTTTTTCTAGACAGGTGTGGCAGATATCTCTTTACCACAGGGCGCGGTATGCCGGTGTGCGCCCCAGAATATTTACAATTCATAGCTCTTTAGAAACTGAGAAAAAAGACACTGATAGTTTTTATGGGAGAGCGTTAATTAAACGTGACATTGACAGTGGTGACCCAAAGAATTCTAATAATAAATAAGACCACATTTCGAATCGAAACTAAGCGTTGCAAGAAAATATTCTACCACAGAGCCACGCCAGGTACTGAACTGCTTAAGAAAAAGATCCTGTGCCAACGTAATGTTGGTGAAATGCCAATGGTGGTTGCAGCACTGATTATTGAATTTTTTTATTACGTACTCCTATGATACAGGTTCACGTCCGGTTAACGTCTTAAGCACCATCCACTGAAGTTGGTCTGAGCACTATCCAGTGCTACCGTCCTCGCAAGCGCAAGTGCCACATATAGGTTTATCATTTTGGGTGTTCGTTACGCCATTAAAACATAATTTGGGCCTATTTGGTGCATATAAACACCTTTGAGAAAATGTTTAACAGTTTTAGTCCAAAAGTTAAAATTATAGTTTTGACTTGTAGAGCTTTGGAAAGTTTTAAGATTAACATGAAGCAATACCTTAAAATGTAAAAAAATTATATTTTTAAAATTCAAAAAGTGCCAAAATATGCATGTTGCGCCAACGGTGATAACTAAAAAACTTTTGGCGCGACTCAAACGTGACTAGGCAGCTGTGTAGTGAGGACGCCACACGGTGCATCTAACCTCCACGACCACCATATCTTGACGCCTGAGTGCGTTATTATAAAAAGAGTGAAAAAGTTGATATTTGGCAAGGTTGTTTTGCGCACAGTTGGTCATATTACAAAAAGTTACGTTTTTTTCAACAATAGTTTTGTTTGAATGCACAGCTCAATTTTTTGAGAAAATATTTGTTAGAAGCAGTTATCACTGTTCACGTACCACGACCATTCGAAAAATCACGTTTTGAGAAAAAATGGTTTTAAAAGTTTGAACCAATGTACACGTAACAAAGAAGCATGCAGTACGCCTCAAATTCAGCAGGCTCCTAGCTTGGGGCTTCTTCCGAAGTGGTAAAAGTTTTTTTTTTTTGAGCGACAAAAAGCTTTTTTTTTTCAAGCTCCTTTTGTGTCTATAGGTGACTCTCATCCCTGTGCTCCACAGTGGGTCAACGCTTGGCACATTGAATTGCTAGCTTGAATTTACGCTTCCTTTTTGCCATATATACTTCGCCATGTTTTACGAAATATCATAACTTTCTCCTTAAAAAGCCACAACTAAATCTAAGAACTCGAAGTGGCATAAGAAACAACACTGACTGCTGAACGAAAACCCACGCAATCGGTTTAGTGAAGCGCTGCAACCAAGTAGAAAAAAATGTAAAATAAAATGAGAATGTCATGTTTCGCGTGCTTTAAAACGTATTTAGCTAATTATCATTACGCAATATTTATAAAAAATATTTATTACGAGATGGTAGATTTGTGGAAATGAAAACCTTCAGTTTTGGTTTCGGATGCATCTATAGGGGGGTAGAAAAAAATGATAACTTTTGAGCGACTTAAGATGTCTACATATTTTTTTTCGATAACTATTCTTGAAAAGACAGGGACCTCAAAAATGTGAAATGCCCTTTTTTTCGAAAAGATGCGTTTTTGAAGGTGGTGACCTACCTTAACAGCACGGACACACTAGGTGCTTCACGTGTGTTGGTCTTTTTTATATGTTGGCAGTCGTGTCTTGACGCTGTTAATCTTACTTCTGTATAATGACCATGTTGCGGATGGCATCGTTACGCAAGTGTACACAACTGGTTATATAAAACATATTCGACTGTTCAACATATATTTGTGCGCTCGACATTTCTGCACATGTTTAGAGTCATTTTCTAATGCTTTTCTCAATAAATAAATAACGCCCCAGTCCCGTGTATCCTCCGCATGTTCGCATAACACCTCAGGCTACGTGGGATCTGCCGGATTTTTAAAGATGATAGTCATTCTTGGGGACCTTCGACGGAAAAAATTTGGTCTGTCTGTCTGTCTGTCTGTCTGTCTGTCTGTCTGTCTGTCTGTCTGTCTGTCTGTCTGTATATTTGTCTGTTTGTCCATACCTTAATGGTACTTCAAACGGCACCAAAGTGACCAAACGATACTCCAAATGGCCAACCCCATCCGCAGGCCCACCAAGATTGCTGAAGATTCAGCCTTTATACTTGTGCAATTGTCAATAAAAAGTAATTATTGCGCATATCTGAGGCACCATAACAACACGTCAATATTCTGTATGTGTGCCTCTTACTAGAAAAGGCATACATAAGTAATTCTAAGAACCGTAGCGTTTATCACGTTGCACTGACCATGCAAGGCTTGCACAAAAAGTAAAGTGTTTCCAACGCTTTGCTAAGACAACACGGTGGTGGCACCTACTCGTCGTCTTGCGTTCTACACCTTATCACTTCCGAGACGGGCGCGCAGGGCGTGCGCGCTTTGTTTTTCAAGATAACTGCCAGATGACGCTCATGTCTCACGTGTGACGTGATTTGATGCGCTCGTTTGCCTCCGCTGCACGCTCGAAGCACTCTAACGCAGCGCCTCCAAAATACCATTCACCGATTTTCTTGCGCAGAACATCAAATAAACGTTTTGTTCACTCTGTTCAGACGGACGCAAGACGATCGTGTTTCGACATTTGCGAAGTAACATGCAGATACGGGGGCGATTTCTTGTTTTTTTTTCTTTCTGGTGAATTATATCTGGTGCCTTCCATCTGTATAATATATAGACGCACAAAAAGAATCTTCAAGGTATTGTAAAAAGAGAAGTAGGTTGGCATGAGATTACTACAATATGATTGTAAAGCATGCTCTCCAGAATAATTTTGACTATGTGGGATCTTTAACGAGAACGTACATCAAAGTTCCCGTTTCTTTTATTTCATCGCATAAATTTTGCCCCAAGTAAAAGATTACGCACCGTGACTAAGATTTGTCGCATCCGTGTCATTCTAATTTTTGTTAATTTTGGGAAACCTTTCAAGTACCGGGCCACTGCTCTCCGGAACCTCAAGAGTTTTCTACGTTAACACTAGGTACCACGCCTCCTCCCATTCTTTCTTTTGTCTGCCATAGTATATAGAGTGCAATATAACACCCTGCTGTATACTTACAGTGAGATGCGTACATTTACAGGCTATGATGAATTTGAGAGTTCAGAGACTGGGCAGATCATCACCGTTCGTGCCAACTTCGATCTCTTCTTCCACTCGTCCCCTCAGTATCGCAGCGATTCCCCTTTTGCTGACGATGCCTATCAGACGAGTTAGTCTTCGTTGCAATGGTGATAGCATTTTAGATGGGCAACTTGGGCAATATTAGTCTTGCTTGAGTGGCAGCCAGTTGACAACAGCCAAGATTTCACGTACGTGGCATCCATGAGACGCTCCAGGACAACAAAGAGAACAGTGAAGTTAACCAGAAACTTTTGGCAGAGAACGCGTTTACGAAGAGTGGTCCAAAGCCATAGCAAATCCCCTTTCTCATACAATACGGGCCATCGAATTCCGTTGTAACAGTTCTTATAGTTTTTTCTGGGAATTGAAAGTGCGAAGACAGGCAATACGCCGGGCCTCTTCTGCGCGGCAAATGATTTCGGCAAGAGTAGGTTGGTTCGTTTGGGAAAACGGACTAGTGTCAGAAGCTGGACGGGGTTGGCGTGTCTAGAGCCTATAAAATGGACTGTATCTGCTAGTTTGCTGTGCAGTGTTCTAGGCGAAAGTTATAAATGGCAAGATGGCGTCCCAAGTTTCGTCTAGAATCAACATACATGTAAATCTTGTTGACGAGAGTCATATTATTAGTTCATTCAGTTAAATCATTAGCCTGCGGGTAATACGGGGCAGTAAAAAGAAGCAGGTCTTCAACTACATTGGCAACGAATTGCCGCCAGTGATCACTGATGATGGAACGCGGGGATCCGTGGCGCAATATAACGTGAGTCAGCATGAACTGGGTAGCATGAGTAGCCGTTGTCGCAGGAATCACCGCCATTTAAGAGTAGCGTCTGAAGGGGTCAAGACCCACGATAATATATCGGCTGCCGTTCATTGATCGCCGAAAAGGGCCGAGAAAGTGAACACTAACTACCTCAAATGGTGAACCTGGGAGTGCTATAGAATGAAGATGTCCGGCTGGCTGGGTTATTGTTGGACGCTTGTAGCTTTGACATTGCTCACAGCTCGCAACGTATGAAGTTACACTTCTACGCATTTTCGGGCAGAAGAAGCGTTTTTGTGTGCGACTAAATGTCTAAGAAAAACCCATATGGCCATACATAGGGTAGTTGTGCATTGCTCTAAGCACGTGTTGTCTCAAAGATCTAGCCACAACTAGAGGTGGATGGGGGCCTACGCCGGAATAATTAATTCTTCTTGTAAAGAACGTCATTCTGTACGAAGAAACCACGTCGACCATTCATTCCGGAGATAACGAGACTGTTGTCACTGCGTTGCTACGCGCAAAAAGTGATTAGGTCAGGAAATTAGGCATCAACAACTGCTAAATGTTGATGAAAGTTGCCTGCATCACACTCGGTTGTTGGAAGGGGAAGCCTCATAAAGTAATCGGCGTCGGCATGACTATGACCACTCTTGTAACATACTTTATTGTCATCTTACAATCGCAACACCCAACAAGCAAGATGGCAGGTTGGGTCCCGTAGTCCAGTGGGCCTTCATAAAGAGGGATTCGGTTCATGATAATTGGAAATCGGCGTCTCTAGATATACGAAACTTCTGTACCACGAATATTGCCGCGAGGCATTCCTGCTTTGTGACAGTGTAGATTCGCTCCAGTTTACTTACACAGCAACTGGCGTAAGCGACGACGTGTTCAGCAGCTCTTTGTCGTTGGTTCAAGACGGCGCTGGTACATACACCACTGGCGTCAGTATGTACTTTCGTGGCAGTAGATGGGTTATAGTGGCGATGCACTGGCCCTGACGTAAGAACAAACTTGAGTTGCGAAAAAGAGTACTCGCATTCGTAGAACACCGTAAAGGCGCATTCTTTTGTTGAGTAAGGACGTCAAATGGTAAGCGAGGCCGCAAACTCAGGCACGAAGTGACGGAAATACGAGCATAAGCCCAGAAAGCTTCGCAACTCTCGTTCAGACTGAGGTTCTTTAAAGCTGGGGACATTCTGAGGGCCGGGTCCAACTCTATGCGTATCAACCAAGAACCAGAGTCTCACATTTGCTGCAGAGTGGCACTTCTTAGAATTCAGCGTGAGCTTAGCTCTCTCAAGGCAGGTGAGAGCAATGTATATAAGATGGTTGCGCTCATCGAGTGTACGGCCAAAAATTATGTCATCCAGGTAGCAAAGACAAACTTCCCACCGAAGTCCCTCTAATGTTTGTTTCCATAAAGCGGTCAAACGTGGCTGGAGCATTACAATATCTTTTTTCCCAGCCCCTACTTCAGATTAAGGAATCACCATCCCCTCCTCATGGGAAATTTCTGCCCACGTCCTTGACGGAGGGTCAATTTTTTCTTGACCAATATATTTATCTGTAGTTGAACCAGGACTGTGCGATAAAACGACATTTAAAGCGTAACAAAAGCTAGTGCGTAACCAATAAACGACGGTTAAACAGTTATACACATAGCAATAGGTGTGACACACGAGTGCATGGCTAAGAGCTTTTTTTTCGTTTAACACTGGGTCGCTAAACTCCCGCATTCTCACAATATTCAGTAGCCTTTTCGTGACGACGATAACAATGGCACTTTACCATGTGTTTGGACCCCGAAACCAGACTGAAATGAATGTGGCGAACAGAATACACAACGACAAAACAAAGCACTCGCAACCACTGTACTCAGTGATGTTATTGCTGAGCATATATAGCCTAGCAATGTCAAATGTCTCTGTACATCGTAGGCATACGTGCAAACAGTTGAAATTGCATTAGCACAACGGAACGAACCACGCTGCGACTGCACTATATCTCGCGGGTAACAGCACCACTACGAATGGTCGGTTTAGTTTCAACTACAGGTAAAACAATGTGAAAGCGACCGTTCTGGGACATTTAAGAAGTCTACCACATGAATTAGCATATACACCGATGCGAACAAGCTGCAGCTACCGGAAAAGCCGTTTTTCCCCTCCTTCCTCTCAGATTTACATAAGGCGACGAAAAGAAGAAACACAGATAGTTGGTGCAAGATGACAGCGACCCTAAAGAGCTCGAAGTAACACGAAGTAAAGAGAAAAAAGAACACAAGAGATAACTCTTCAGTTATACGGCGTGTCTTTCAGTACATGACCACTGTGCTGTTCTCGGCGACTGGCGGCGCTCTCCTCCACTTGCACTCGATGCTAAGGATGGTGCCGAGGATAGGTAAGCCGCGGAGAGTCTTCTGCCCTGTCGCCAGTGGGTGGGCCGGAAACTCGACAGTGACAGATGGCAAGCTTGAGCCGAATGCGACGCTGCTGAATTCACCACAGTGCCGGGGCTTCGCCATGTCTGCTCTTGGCGACGCGATTCCTCGGCACACAAAAGAAAAAGCCCCGAGGGTGCCCGATTGATGGTTTTGTGAGAAAATACTCTAAGGAGGGATAAAAGGAAACGCGGATAAAAAATGACGCCTATGTGGATGCGTGTCCATCCACCATATATTTTTGGTCACTGTCTTTCTTTTTTTTCTGGCCTTTTCTTTTTCTTGTCCTGAAATATGCATAACAATAAAAGAAAAAAATTGGAGTAACATGGTATAAGTCATTCTTAAAAGACAGTGCATGGCTCGTATGAAGAGCACATGGTGTTAGACACGCAGGAATCGAGTTACTCTTCCGTATACCAAGAACATCATTTCTTTCTTCTGTTCTCGTGCTAACATTTTGTGACACCACGCGTCAGCAACAGCGTAGTGTTTTGATGATGTGCGAGAGCACGCAGAAACATGTTATGGAAGAGCCACGTATACCTAAATAGGATCAACGTCACTACAGGTATAAACACTTCTCAATTATTATTTACCAAAAAGCACCGTAGCTTAACGACTGAGTGTTTGAAATGAAAAAAAAAAGATCTAAGATGCAAACTGTCTGTTTTAAGAAACAAAACGATAATGTTAAACCCGTCCGCTTCTTGGTATGGAAAACGTGATTCAACATAGAAACAGTGATGACTAATCAGTATTCAATATTAGCAGTAGACTTGTTGATATTACAGAAACATAAACTAAAGAAAAATATTGCAAAAGTCTCTAAAAAGCTTTTGCTATAATTCAGTCATATCATAACTTCGAGTTCCCGCGTACATCACATCAACGTCACAGAATGAAACAGCGCAGCGTGAAGGTAATCATCCTGCTGTGTACCTGCAAGTCATTTAGCTACTATTGTGAAGAAACAGTCACAAGAGTCAACTAAACAGAATGACAATAATGCACATAGTAATGTGACATATGAAGCGTTTAGACTTTCTAAATGTGAAACCACTACAGAGCTCCACACAAGGCAGTGTCTTTCACGTAGCAATTGATTGATATACGGGGTTTAGCGTCCCAAAACCACCATATGATTATGACAGACGCCGTAATGGAGCTCTCCGGAAATTTCGACCACCTGGGGTTTTTTAACGTGCACCCAAATTTGAGCACACGGGCCTACAATATTTTACGTACAGTAATAACACCAACATATATGTAGTACATCGGAATAAGATAATAATGATCCTAAGTGGAATTTGACGTTAGTCGGAGCTTTAAACTCGGTAGGCAAAGTATACGTCACGATACATTAAAGGCAAGACGCCTCGTTCATGCATATCGACGTAGGGTGAGAAGCGAATGTGTGCTTGCGGAACAACTTTTCCCCATCTCCGTCACGTGCCATGCTTGCTACAAATATTGCATTTATAGCGTGACAGGGCACTTATCTTTGGTGAGGAAGAAGGGTAAGCGTCGGTAGGCAAAGTATACGTCACGATACATTAAAGGCAAGACGCCTCGTTCATGCATATCGACGTAGGGTGAGAAGCGAATGTGTGCTTGCGGAACAACTTTTCCCCATCTCCGTCACGTGCCATGCTTGCTACAAATATTGCATTTATAGCGTGACAGGGCACTTATCTTTGGTGAGGAAGAAGCCATGGAATCTTTTCTAAGAGACAATGCATATGTTAAAGGCATAAATGAATGTGTTTTTGTTTGGCCTGTTATTTTTAGAGAGCTCAATCGCAGCTACTCAAATAACATTCAGTGCGACTGTGAACGTGTATATTTGGGATCAAAGGAGTTTGCACGGGGCCTGCAAACCATCAGCGTTGCACGCCCGCAATAAAGTCATCGCAAAAGACATCAGTCAGTTTGTTCTGCTTACTTTCCTCGAATAGGTAGAGAAGCACGATCACGCTTTTCTTTTTGACGCTACAAGAACGTTTAATTTGACAATCATGTCCCAACTGCCACAACATAGTGTGCTATCTTCCTTTATCGAAAAAGCAATCGCACTCATACATAACTCAATACACTTTGTTCCAGTATGAATGCATTTTCTATTCTCTTACATGCGTTAAAGAAAAAAACACACACACACTCCCAGAGTCAACATGTGTGCAGGCGTATTGTTCGTTGAGCGCCTGAACAAAGCAATCCGTGCGGCTTACATAAGAACAAAATTGATTTTCAATTTGGCTCATGTTTCAAAGGACTTTTTCGGACTCTCGGCCTGCAACAAATGACGACTTAACGTAAGTTATGGCATCCGAGATCCCTAATGAGCGCACTAATTATCTCGCAAGGCATATGCCACGCCTCAGGAAAAAAAAATATTTATTCAAATTAGCAGCAGACCGCAAACACGCAAAGCGCTCCCTCATAATAATCGCATCGCGTGAAATCACGCACTTTACTCTCGATGTATTTTGTAGCTTTCCCTTCTCGCCAATAAATAAGCGAGTGCACACACTAGTATCTTTTTTTCAGAAGTATGCGTCTTTATTACGAGCAGATGTCTCTAATGACTAAAAAAATACAATATTACCGACAATTACGATACTCCCTCGTGTGCAATGTAAGCGTCAATGTACGCCTGTTTTGGAAAGGCGATATATTGATGCAACGGCTTTGAGTGTGGCATGTGTGTACTTTTTTCAAAGCTGCTCTTTATTATTTTTCTGTGTATTTCACTTTTCTGTTTTTATGATTTTCTGCGTTAGTTTGTTCTTTCCCGTTTTGTTCTTTTTTTTACTTTTTCTTTTGGCAATTAAGTGTGGTGGTGGTGGTGGTGGTGATGATGATGATGATTATGATTATTATAATAAGGATGATGATGATGATGAAAACTTTATTTTGGTCCCGAAAAGACCCTGTGCCACCCAGCTAGTCCAATGAAGCTTCTTTACCTTGCCTCTTTCAAAGAAGGGCGTTTCGTATACCTTAAGGGATGATACCCCACAGTTGGTATGAGCCACAAGTGAAGGGCACCAAGAACAATAACAAGAACGTCTACCTTGCCTCTTTAAAAGAAGACCATCTCGTATAGCTCATAAAGCGTCTACCTTGCCGCTTTAAAAGAAGCGGAGCGTCTCGTACACCTCAAGGGGCGTGAGCAAGGAAACATTTCTCTGAGCTCTTTCGCTTGGTTAGGACGAAGGGTAACGAAGGATGACACTGTACCCAAAAACAATCGCCGAAGAGCTGCACTCTAAATACAGTAAAGGACGAACTTATGCTTAAAGGGGGAATTACATGAATTCTGACTAGACGTGTCCTCCCCACAGGTCGTAAAATAAATACTCAAGTACAACAAATTATGCGTCAATAGTTTTATTCACATTGAGGATTTTCTTTCGGCAAACTTGATGCCTTTGGTAGGGTGCGAGCGCTTATTGGTCAGTTGCCCGCTCAATAAAAGAGCACCTACTACGTAACGCAGCTACATGTAAAAAAAAAGTGTTTCACTCTCACGATCATGGCTACGAGAGGCACTAACGAACACTCCCAGGTTTTATTCACATAAATACAACCCGATAAAGTGAACGGGACCATGATAACCTTAGTAGACCAACTGGTAGTGCATAGGACGCCTACTTAAAGGTTGCAGCTTCCGTTCCTACCGGGGGCAAGTTGTCTTTCCGTCCACTTTGCTTTTTTCTTGTTTATACCACATAATTACTACAAATGACATCGCCTGTACTTTCATGGGGTCGAATATGTCTCTTCTCTCTCATTGACAATCTGTGGTAAGTAATGCACACGTAGTTAACCTGTGCGTTGCTTCGCCCTGTCAGGCTTGTGTGCCTCGTCTGTTTCTGCCGCATAGTCACTTGCGTTCTTCGAGGTTCTAACCACGTTTAGCGTTGTCCGTCGCTTTTGAATGTGCTTTCGCATAACACGTTATTTGGCTACGCCAAGCCGTCTATCATATTAACGTATTTGTTTCATCACACTGCAACTGTTTTTGTTGCTTTGTTGTTTTTGTTTGTTTAAACTTGTACCTAGACGAGATATTCCTTCTATACTTTAACCAAACGAATTTATAAATATCCCATGTCATATCATTACCAAACAACACTATATTTAAGCCAAGTTCCTCGGCTGGGGGCCGCCATTATTTTCAGGACAAAATGATCCGCAAGAGTGTTCATGGTGTCTTCGCTTTTACAACATTCACTTCAAATCCTACCTAAATTCATGCTCCTGTTCTTTCTGTGACTTCCTACAGAGCAGGTTGTCTTGTTGAGAAAAAGCAATATATCAAACACTTATTTAGCTGCACGTCTGGCGCTGCTCTCTGAACTGGCGCAAGTTTGTTCCAAGTTTCTTGTATTGACACGCCATGCTGAACTCACCAGCTCAACTTGCCGCGATGCAATATTTGATTGATGTCCTCTACTGCTTATATTATTTTGAATAATACTTAATTAATAATAAATAACTAGCTTTGCATGTGACTTACTCAAGCAAGTAATGTTTGCCACTTCCATGCTTTAGTTTGTAGTTTAAAACTGTATGACTGCTCTTTCTGCCATGGGTCTTCTTCAATGCTTCGTTTTAACCTACCAGCGAACTACAAAGTTTAGTTCTTTTCAACTTAAAATAATAGCCGGAAGAAAATTAGTACCTAAAGAATAAACCAATTCAGGTGTCATCAGGTTAAAGAAGAGAAATTTAAGATTGCAAATGAGAAATATGGAAATGCTTTGGAACAAAATAAAATAAATTGAGAGAGAAAATGAACAAAATCGTAAATATAATAGTTCGTAAAGCAGCACTTGAAACAGGAGGTAAAGCATCAAGATAAGAATTAAGGAAACTATGTCAAACAACTGATCACTTCATGTAGAAAAGAGAACAGGTGAAAGTAATTACCTCACGAGACAATGCAGATGTTTTAGTTGTCGAAATTGATCAACCAAAGTAAACTTAGTAACATACAAAACTACAACGTACATTAGGAAGAGGCTGTAGTAAAAAAAAAAAGGTTAGTATTGTCAAGCGAACTAAAAAATAACTCTGTTGGAGAAGAACAATAATATATACGGTCAAAGATGGGCAGAGAAATATGGTTAGAAATATTAATGACGTAGTGAAGGTAGTCGAAAGTTTGTACTCTGAACTATCCATATTAAGAATAAGTAGCCCTACCTTGTGTGAAATGAAAATGTAACATGACAACAATGTTTCGAAAAAGGTCCCAAGCGTAATTACCGATGCCTGCAAGGCATATTCGGAAGAAAAGCAGCCGAATAAGGCGGCATAACAACCTATTCCATGAAATACAGAGGAATCTTTTTTTTTTTTAAGAAGCTCACGACACTCTGCACATTTGCCCTAATTATTCATATGCATCAATGAGTTGCAAAAACGCCCACATTTTGCTAATATACAAAAAAGACAGGCGTGAACGTCATTATAAGAGCTACAGACCAGCCAGTGTTTTTCCAGCATTGTACAATATCTTCACGAAAAAAAGTTTGCATAGGACTACATCTAAAGCTAATTTCAATCAACATTGAGAACAAGCTGACTTCAAGGATGGCTATTCGGCCATGAACAATCTTCATGCAATTAATCAAATATTTGAAACGCTGCGAAATACAAAAATTTTTGGTATCACGTTCAAAGATGACGAAAAGTCACGCAACTCGGTAAATGCGTTGCGCTGACAACTTCGAAAAAATGTGATTACTATAGCCGATATAAGGTAGGGTGGGGTAAAATGCAACAAGAATTTTAAAATGGTGATTATTTATTTTAACACGGAAGTGTTTTATCCGGAGTCCACCGCGGCTCTGATGAAGTGTTTGCGACATAAATATGACGTAAAATATAAATGAACAGACTGTGAAGAAAAATCGAGAAGGCAAGAATTTGTCGCATTGGCTCAAACTAGCAACCTCTCGATTCTCAGCGCGCAGTGCTAAACACTACGCCATGGAGCGTATTTTCTCCGGAATGATAATGACAAGCCCTTTATATACACCATACATAGTTAGGCAGTCTTCAGAGCTACAAACTCAGTGGCGAGATGGCGCGACGGACCTGCATTGAGCGCGCAATAAAGTTTGTCACCTCAACTACATCCACGAATCGCCGCCTTCACGGAGAGTGGTCTCTCCTGCGCGCGCGCTTATCCGACTCGTAATTCGGGAGAGGACAAAGGCCACTTCACAAGCTGCGCACTTGCGTTTACCGAAGGAGTATGCTGCTCACACACAACGCAGGAAGAATTGTGGCAGTTGTTCACGCTTGTCCTGTGTATACTTCTGCACTCGTTTGGTGTGTCTTTCTTTCTGTTTGAAAAACGTACTTTTAAGTGTAGTGCTCAGGTGAAAGTTGTTGGTCCGCGCTCATCGCGTGTATGCTGAATTCACGCGTGCTTTCTGCTTGAAGTGTGCGCTGCAAGTTTCGAGCTGCATCCCGTTCTTAACGTGACCGGGATTTGTTGCTGTTCCTGAAACAATGCACAACAAACACTGAACTATCTCTGTGAAGACACGTTCCACTATCGTGTTATACCAATTTCTATATAAGGGGATCAGCCACGTTCTGTTTTATTTCCCTTCTCACAATTGAACGTCAATGCAGAAACTTTTCTTTGGGTACAAGGTATGTGCTACATAAATATTGCTCTGTTGCCACCATTCAAGACATTATTTTAAAATGAAATAAAAATGCTCCACATGTCTCATTTTGCCCAAACCTGCGAGGCAAAACGAGACGGTGCGTGGGGCAAAACGAGGCAGTGTGAAAAATTTTATTCCTTCAGTTCTTGTAGTAGAACAACTTGAAATTCACTCAGTGGGCTCTTACGCAGCTTTAAGGAACACAGTCCTTGGGCTCGACGCATAGAATCTGGTCATAACACGGTGTTGTGTTGCTCCGAAGCCCCTTGCAGATAAAAGATCACCAGTATTTTTTGTGCTAATGTTGTCTTTATTGAACACTTGCACTTCGTTGGATTATTGAACAATCGGAGGATAGACATGTTTTGACGTATCTTCTTCACCTTGCCGTTTCTATGCAGGATTTCTTAGGCGTTCCATGGCTTTTAAATTCATCCGCGAGGCTTTATGAGACAATCAATTTAAAACTGGGCTAGATTGTCATTTCTTAGCGGTTGTTTTTTTATTCAGTTATAATATTGGAAAAACGTCGTTAAATATATGTCCCAAGACGTGTTTGCGAACGACTTTGCTTGGGGATTCCACCATTTTTTACGCATCTTTTAAGAGCATGGTCGGAAACCCTGGAAAACTCCGATTCAGTGCGAATGAAAGGAGTCTTATCCTGAATCAGTGCTTTTTCTTGTCGTTTTCTTTCAAGGAAACTCTAAATGATGTACTATTTCATGTCCTAACCCTTCTATACAAGGAAACATAATATATAATAAGTGTAAGGTAATGTTTAAAAGATAGGATACTCTTTAGGGCAATTATATGCCTTTTTGTCGCGTTTTGCTCCTCTCACTTGTCAGAATTAAAACAATTTCCACTTTGTTCATGGGCATCAAACGGACTAAACTCATTGTTTTATATAGCTCGTAGTGTACTATAACAAAAAATAATTGTTTACGTAGCTTTACCACGCAGGAGAAGCTTCAAGCATGGATCCGAAAATTTGGCCGAGCAGATTGTCGCCCCTTTTCGACGGGTCACGAAGACACTGACACGAACCTCGCAATTTTTCCCGCATGAACACTGTGAGCAATCATCAACTTTCTACACATAAAAAAGTATACAAAGACAGGCACTTACCGCTGGAAAAGAGAGACAAAGAAAGATAGTTTTTGTATTAGCTACAGTGACCGGCAAAGCCATAATGTCGCGTTTTGCCCCGTGTCTCATTTTACCCTGGTCTACCCTATACAGAGACTCCGCAGCTACTCTGATTCACCTCATGAAAAGCAGAAAAATCCAGATAGGAAGAGGGGTCAATCAAGAGATACCATATATTTAGTCTTATTTACTGCCTGTCAAAAGGTGTATTCAAATCACACAGTGAAGTCAAAGATAACAAAAAGGATACTCTTCGTGCGTGATTGTTTTTAAAATTAGTACTCATAAAAATATAGCCTCTTGGCACTTTCTCCTGTTCGGTAAAATAGTTGACAGTTGGGCGAAACCATTGTGAGTAGGACAACTAAACAATACACAGAGAAAGCAACAGACGAGCGCAAGCACACACTAAAACTGATTTTTTTGGGAGGGCGAAGCTCTCTTTGCCGTGGCTCCTGCGTCCGCGATCTACGTAGTAGTAGTAGTAGTAGTAGCAGTAGTAGTAGTAGTAGTAGTGGCCATCGTAGTAGTAGTAGGTAGCCACCTTCATGGCCGGACTAGAGGAGCGGCACGCGCGCACCCTTTTCAATTGAGGAGGAAACCCACGCACGTTAATCTTAAATAAAAATATAGTTGCTTCTGATGAAATAATTTATAGAGGCGAGTATTGGTGACTCAATATTCAATAAAATTTTCCTTGAGTTTGATGCTTACTAAAAAAAACTAGTATCAGAAGGACGCACTTTGAGCACTATCTGACCAGAAAGTGTTACCATGTTAAACTCGCTGAGCATGACTTCCTTGGTTTTAGCAAGGCTTATTGTTAGCTGATGTGTCGATGCGCCAGCCGGAATGACATGTCAACAAGTAAATATGCGAAATGTATATATTCATGTTTCATTTGTGCCTCTTGTTTACCTTGCAATATTCTTATGTGTATCTGTCCTTTTGTGACACACTTTTGTATGGCTGTGATTGTGTGAACCATCAAATGTACATGTTTTTATACGTCATCTGATATTTATAAATCTGTTTTGTCATCATCATTATTGTATATCTAAGGACAATATGTTCTATTGAAATTTTATTCTCGTCTCTGCCAATAAATTCTTTAAACAGGTTTAGCGAGGGTTGGGCCGCAGTGCCATGAACATTGTGAGCTAGTATATGGCCGTGAACTCAAGGTGGTGAAAGTTGAGAAGTAGACACAAAGCGCAGGTCGTAAGAAAATGCGCGAGTGCCACCTCTCGTTTAGTCCTCGGAATGTCCGATAGATGATGGTAGTTCTAATTCTGAATATATGATGAAAAGATGCGAGATGGCGATAATAGGAGTGTTCACAAGATAGACAAATGAATGGATGGACGAATGCGGGGCGGATGCACGGATGAACGCACAGACGGGCGGACGCACAAACAGACGCATGTACGAACAGATGGACGGATGGACGGTCGGGCAGATGGGCGTACGGACAGACGGAAGGAAGAACGAACAGATGGACGAACGCTTCACCCCACTCATCATCATGCACTCCAAGGATATGCTGTAATTTTTTTTTGGAAGGCAGATCCACACCTTTATACATCTGTACAAACTCGTGCCACGATAGGTTCATTCACTCTTCATATTCATACGACATAAGCATATCACCCCTAAAACATTGATGTTGCTAATCATTGACATTGATGTTGCTAATCTTTCTGTGTGTCGCCACACCGCCAGCCTCTGTTTGATTCACAAATTTTTTCACATTTCCGTCAATCAAGCACCTTACATTATCCCACCAATGCGCATACCTCACCGCACCACCCATCCTTATTTAATCGCACGCGTACGCGTTCGCACTACTACTTTTGCTGCCTCATTTTTTCTTCGCACAGCAGTGTACTGGAATGGCTTTCCCCATGACATTGCAGCCATCACGTGTTCATCAACGTTTGCGCAAATTATAAATGCATATTGTTTGTCAGAATATCACTCTCTGTATCCTCCATTTGTTAACCCACCCCTTATGTAATACCCCCTCACCGGGGTCTTTAAGGTAATAAATTGAAGTGAAGTGAAGTGAACAAGCTGCGCAAGCGCACCGTCAGAACAACCACTATAGATGACAAGAGAAAAAAATTCTAACAAGGCACGAAAGAAATTGCATTTTATCATTGTACAATGCAATGAAATGTCGCTTACACACTCATCACCTGCTTTCTTAATGAAAACTTATTCTAACGCTTCACGAGCCATTTTTTGTCTACTGCTAGCAAAGACGTTTGCAAACTGAAATCGCGGTTCACATTTAAGCACGTCATGCAGTGCTCGCATGCTACCGGCATGCAACCTTTTTGGGAGCATACCGGTTCTTCTAGAATGGTGACATCTCTGTCTTTCCTTTTCTCCTGTTCTTTTCTTCATCGTTTGGAACATTCACGTTTTCGACCAATGTTATGTGCGATGATGGACTCCGCCATCTTTTTTTACAGATGTAAAATCACAGGTAATGTCTCACTATAGCCTGTAAAGTTATTTCGTGAATCTTACTCTTATAGTGTCAAGGGGAGAGATATATACAAGGAGAACATACAGTAGTGCCGCCATCATATAGATAAACAGGTTACGCTGTACTGTACTAAGAGATAACGAAGATTAAAGGTGACAGAGAGAAACGGAAGCAAAAAAAAAGAACTTCTGCCGCGCTCATGTTCCCTGGAGTATTGGCACAAATGCTTGGTGTAGCTTACCGGCGATAAAAGATTTTGAATGTGTAATGAAAGCCAGCAATTCAATAGATGTGACGTTACCACAAGGGCCCGACTACCATGTGAGGGCCCGACGTCCATGTTCTAAAAACACCATCCTTGGCACAACATAAGAAGGAAAAACCTAAAACGGCTGTAATGAATTTTGCTCCGGATTTATACAATGTGCCACATGACCTGCAATGATGTTACCATTGCTATAAAAGCAAGGAAAAAAGTTGAAGGCAAAACAGCCTTCGTTTTTTTTTTCTGTGGGTGGGGTGGAAGGGGGGGGGGGGGTAAAGGAATCGCTTCAATTCACTCGAACCAGCTCTCCCAAGCGCATCTTGACCGCAGGGCGCTTCTCGGCGGTTTGTCCTCGCCCGGCTCCCTTAAAAAAAACTATTTCACTTCTATGACGTTCACGCCTCGTTTGCTCTTCGCTTCTAGCTATGCGGCCGCACTTGTCCACGACGACGATGCGTCGAGGCTATAAAAAGAGGCACGTTCCGCTGCCATCAGTGCTGACCGGACGCGATAAGTAATGGCATGTGTCCTTCTCCATCAACGCTCACGAGCACAACTCTTCCGCCCTGGCGCCGCTCTATATTTCAGGGCGGAATACCGGCGAAGGGAAACCGTCCCTCAGCGTCCGCTTAGCCGGAAGGGCTCGCACCCCGTTGTCGACATCGCGGTCTTTATGGCACTTACGGCTGCAGTGTCAACATGACGTCTTTAGGGCCTCGACGATTGAGTGGGAAGCCGAGGCACAGCCGTCTACGCACTTCGCTCAAGCGGAGGAACGACGGAGTGGGCGCGTGAGTTCGTTCCGGTTCGCTGCTTAGAAGTGAGCGCGTGCAGCATCGTACGTGCTGGAAATTACGCGCGAAAACTTCTGCAGTCTTCCATAAATAGGTGACTTTGTGTTGTTTAGCCCTCATTTTACTCGAATCTTTCCGAATCACGTTGAAATTATTTATCCGGAATCTCAGTGAGCGTTTGTAAATACGCACGCCTTGAACTGGGACATGCACAGTGGGCATTGAAGGAAAAGTGGAACAGTGCGGCATCCTCATTATCCGCTGTTTCGAATTTCTTTTCCAGTAGTTCTAGTCTGGGTGGTGATAAAAATCCACTAGAGTCACCCATAATTAAATAATGATCCGTCTAGCATCGTTTTATGGCCACACCTTGGTCACAGCGTGACGACAGCCGCGCGCCGCCAAGTTGGCGTTTTTTGCCTGCCCCTGATACATGGGCCTGGTGAAAACCCGATTTCCATTTCAGGCGTGTCAAAGACGCTTGCTTTTGAGCTTGGTACATATCTCAATCAAGTAATAATATTGCGTTCCAGTGAACGAAATGGTTCTTAGCTCTGGCGAGTTTGGGCAGCTAAACTGAAACTCGGAGCTAAAGGACGCATACATGAGCGCATTTGTCTCCGCTTGTCGCCATTTTCTGTCTTTTTTTTTCATTATATGTTTTGAAATTTGCTAAGTTATGAATGAGTTACGCCATTCATCTGTCATTATCGTGCTTCTTATAGAGTGTACTTTTGCTGAAAAAGAACCCTCTTTAACGCAGAACAGGTCGTGCGCTCAGTATTATAGCAGTCGCTCTTTATCTGAACGTAGCCCCCACACAGAGACATAAGGCGGCCTCACCAAAATGAAGGCTTCCTTACTGAATGAAGGAACGTTTTGTTGTTGGGCCCTTTGAGTTTTCCTCTCTTGACACGTAAGACGAGGCTTACGCTGCGGGAGTCGGGCTTCTATGGTGGCGAAATGATATATAGACGCCCGTTCATTCAGATATAAGTACACGTCAAAGAGCTCCAGTTGATCAAAATTTTGGCCAGAGTTCACTTCAGCGTAGCTCATAATCATAACATGTTTCGGGTCTTGAAACACAAGAATGTTAGCAATGTTTCTTTCGTCGTTTTGAGCAATAAAAATGAGTTTTTTTTTTTCTTGGCTTAAGTACTGTTTTATCATCGATGCCGAGCAGCCATGCCTTAGTTAGAAATTTTCTTGTTTTTTTTATTAGTACTCTTGAATGTTCCCATGTTGCTTTCTTTTTTGCGCTTACGACTTATGTTCTTTACTTTTCGTTTTACTGTGTGATCTTATTATTTGGTAGTTTATTTCATTTACCTCTTTCCCCGCGGAAGACGAGCTGGGCGAGACAAGCATGTGGAGGCACCGCTGTAGATCTACCCTGATTCATTCTACTTTGTTCTCTTTGACTTGAACTGATGCAACACGCAAATTTAAGAACTTGCTCAAAGCTTGAATTTCAATCGAGGAAAGACTAAAACCGGCGGGCATCCTTCTCTGTGTGTTCGCGTGCCGGCCACAGCTCCGTTCAGAATTAAAAAAAAAGCAGTTTCGCGCAGGCATGTCACAGCGCAAGCTCGACGAGTGGTGTTTCAGAGCCTTTTCTTAACACTCTTTGATTAACTGCTACAAGCACACTTGTTGGGAACCCACTGCGCCATAAATAATCAAAATTTTTGTGTAGTACGCTAGCATTCATTATGCTATCCTTCATCTTTTTTTGGAGAAGCGTGGTATCCGCTACACACTTGCCAGGAATATCGTGCAATATTTTTATGCAGTGGCTGCCAATGAATAATTATGACTGAAGTGGGTATGCGCCATGGTTAATAGGTAATCAAGAACAAGTTTTCTAATGGGTTGGAACATTTTACCACCCACGGGTTATGCAGTTCGCATTCTGTGACGACTGGTTGTTCCTTTGATGTTCTGAAACGCTTTATTAGTCATATTAGAAAGATTTATTTCTCGACATCAAGCCAGCCTAAGGCCAGTTTTGAAATTAGTTTCAAGCGCCGACGTGTCTCAGTGGTAGAATACAGGGCTGGTACATAAAGGACCCCAGTTCAAATCCCACTTTAGTGCTTGGTGTTTTTAATTCTTGCGTTTTTTTTTCTTCTGTTTTGCGATATTTGTTACGGACATCGCGGCAGCGGCGTGCAACTACGGCGCCGCACGTGACGTGTGTTCTGATCTCAAAAGAGCTTTCACTTTAAAAGAAAAAAAAATGTTCGATGCGCATGCGTTCAAACACAGAACACTAAGTGTTAATTGATGGCCAGATGAGCAAGTACAGCATAATTTGTCCAACCGCGCAACCGCTGCGCGTAGTAGAAGGAACACAAGCTCGTCATGTTATCGCTGTAAAAAAAAATCACAGCATATCCACGGAGCGAATGATGATGAGTGGGGCGAAGCGTTCGTCAGTCCATCCGTCCATGTGTTTGTCTGTCTGTCCGTCTTCTTGTCTGTCCGTTCATCCGTCCGTCCATATGATGAACACTTCAAGTACCGCCATCTCGTTTCTTTTCTGTTTATCATATATTCACCATATACAAGTACCGCCATCCAGCGGACAATGCAAGGACTAAACGAAAGTATGTACCACATTTATGCTGTCAGCACTTTGTTAACACCAAGAGCGTAATAATGACGTCGTGCTACGTTTTTGGTAACATGTGGGCGTGTGGATATGTGCCCGAGGGCGGGTATGTGCCCCTGGTATGCGGGTGGCTACCTACTACTACTACTACAACTACATACCTCAGATGGTGTACAGACCCACGCCTTAAGGATCTTCGCCCCTAAAAAAGCCAATTGTACTTCTTTGCGAAAGTCTCTTCAAGGAAAGAAATTGACTTCATTTTGGTCCTGCGGAACGCGACTGAGTCACGCAGCCGGCTCAGTCCCACGTAGGGACCGGCAATCGGAGCCTGCCGGTCACCTCGCGGGCCCACTGGACAGCCGTGAGCTGATCAGTGCGAGCGGGGCTGCGTAGAAGCATTTCCCATGTCTCCAATTCGAAGCTTGAGTTCATGTCTTGGCACGTGCTGAGTATGTGCTCCAATGGGACTGTCTCACCACACGACGAGCAGAGGTCGTTCGGGTATATTTCGTGGAGAAACGCAGTACTTTGATAGGATTTGGTCTGAAGTAGCCGAAGTGTCACTGCTTGACGTCTGTTAGTTTAGGTTTCGGAGGAAGGTGAACCCTCCGCGCAAGATAAAAGAATTTAGTCACTTCGTTATACGAGTACGGTGCGTCCCTGTGGCCGGGGTAAGGAAGGGTATTGAAAGTGGTGTGGTCTGTCAATCCTTGCGCGGTTTTGTTCACGACCTCGTTTGAGTTCGCGAGAACTGCCTCTACCTCCCCAATCTGCGCGGAAAACCAGTGTAAAGAGTGAGAGGAAACGTGATCAGTTGTTTGCAGTACACGGAGAACTCATGAAATGATGAAGAATTTTCAGTTGTCTTGCTAGTGTGGCCGTGACAACACATAGTAGAAGTTTCTTTAAATATTTCCATTCGGCCAGTGACCGCTTATTGACCTATATCGCAAAGAACGCCGTTAGATGTAAGCAAACCCACTTCGTACACACGGCGTCTAAGGTTTATGTTCATGCACCCGAGTGGTATATATATATATATATATATATATATATATATATATATATATATATATATATATATATATATACCTTCGAACGAATGACGCGTTCCATGCTCTACCTCTCTCTCTCTCTCTCTCTCTCTCTATATATATATATATATATATATATATATATATAGAGAGAGAGAGAGAGAGAGAGAGAGAGAGAGACGTGGTAGAGCATGGAACGCGTCATTCGAAGGTCGCAAGTTCAGTTCCTGCCCATAGCAAGTTATCTTTTCACCCACTTTTCTTTCTTCGCATTTACATTAAAATTCGGTCTAATAACTTCCCCTATACTTTCTTTGGCATTGTTGTCTGTTAGGTCTCGTTTTTATTGGGTCAAAACAAGGAATAAACGAGCCCTTAAGTATGCACTTCTTTTTCTTACTCATTAACGAGGGTCTCGTACTGGCAGACTTGGTGCCTTAGGTTGTATACGAAGGACTATTAGTCATCTGTGAGCTCGTAATAAGTTCACGTGCTACGTGACGCCATACAGGCTCATAAAAAGTGTGCCACACTCGCCGCCATGGCTAGAGATGGCACTTACTGACACTCCCGCGCTTACATTCACATATAAACTCAATAAAGTGGCCGGGAGGATGGACGCCGTGGTAGCTCAGTGGTATAGATTGTACGCCTTATTCGAGGGTAGCAGGTTCGGTTCCTGCCCACGGCAAGTTAACTTTTCATGCACTTTTCTTTCTTCGAATTTACAATAAAATTCTGTCTAATAATTTCGCTTATAGTTTCCTTGGCTATATTGCCTGTTAGATCTCATTAGTATTGTGTTAAAACACGGAAAAAACGAGCCCTTATATATACACTTTCCTTCACACACACACACACACACACACACACACACACACACACACATATATATATATGTATATATATATACATATATATATATATATATATATATATATATCGCACCAAAAAGGGGTATTTTGCATAGTTTTTGCTTTAAAACATTGGAAAAGAAAGTTAATTCGCAAAGCATGCAATATTCTATCTTTAGCTATGCTGATTAGCCTCTCCAGCCCTCAGTGAAGTACTTCTCTCACTTTTAGATGCGGAGCATCTAATACTCGAGGCTTGTAGTGCGGCGCCGTCCGCAAGCTTCCTCCTCCTTCTTCCACCATCTGTGCATCCCTTCCTCCTCTACACACCGCGCGCGCTTCACTCCTCCACCATCTGTGCACCCTTCCTCCTCTACACACCGCGTGCGCTTCTCCTCTTCACGAACATTCGCTAGCTGTATAATGTAGCGCGCATGCGCCGTCACGCTTCGAGAACATCGGCAGCTGACGCGCACGCATGCGCCGTTGCGCTTCTCCCCCTTCTCGAACATTCGACAGCTAACAGTGCATGCGCCGTCGCGCTGTATATATACTCAAGGTCGGCGCTCGCTCGCTCAGTTGCCGCTCGTCGGTTGGTTTGTACGGCGCGTCGACGTCCAAGGTCGCGGTGAAATGAATTCCAACGAATCCACAAACACAATGATCGACGTCCCTTCGACCAGCGCCGCCCTTTCGCACAAGTGTGTACGTGTTCACTCATTTAACACCCCCTCCTACAACCACGTTAACCAATTTAGCCATCGACCCAAGTAAGTCGCAATTTAACACCCCATTTCACAACCACGTTTACCAATTTAGCCATCGACCCAAGTAAGTCGCACTTTAACACCCTGTTAACCAATTATATGCTCCGCATCCTCCTCAGTGTTCCCCCGAGGGAAGCTGCGGGCAATTTTTTTTTCTCCCCTCTTTTTCTGAGAAAAAAGTCACCGTTCTCATCAGCACTGAGAGTATGCACGTTCCCCAGTGATAACATATCATCACCACAACAAGACACCCGCTAGGCTAACTTGTAGCTTTGCTACTAAAAAACGCTTGTGATTTTCATTTGCCTGGTTGATTTTATTGCAACAGCAATTACACGAGCACTCTCAGTAAGTTTTTCTCGTCACCTTCATGATGCCTCAAAAGTTCGAATTGACAACTTCGTCCGGCGCGTCGTTTGTTGAAGATGAAACGAGCCAGCCGTCACAGCCGCGAAAATGGTAGATGTGATAACGTCGCCCCGCGTTTGAGGGCTGCCGTCGATGGAAGCTCAATCAAAAAGGAAATTTCCCTCCTGTCTTTCGTTGGGCGAAGGAGCATAAAGTGGTGTAGGTGAGAGGGGCTGCGTCTATCGGTAACCTTCTGCGAACTTACATAAAGAGCCTGGTCGCGCACACGCTACCTGGACAAACATCAGTCGGCGGCTCATATACCTTTGTTCATCATGTGGTTTTCATCGGCGTAAGTCATGAAGGAGATGGGGAGTCACGGGGCTCCGGCCTTTCTTTGATTTCGAGCTGAGGGCACACCTGTTGCAAGCGTCTCCCTTTGAAATTTAGCTCTAGAGCATCCCATACATTAATTATTTTATAGGTAAGTATAGCTTATTCAACCTTTTTGAAAGGGTAATTTTTTGTAGCGTGTACCTGTGTATAATACCACTCAAATGTGTGAGCCTGTGGAAGTCGCTGAATCCGCTCGACCGGTTGAAAGAAGACTGAATAAAACAATTCCATACACGTGCTTGCATCTCGTGAATGGATGGATAGTTAAACTGCTCGTTTTTTTATTTTATTTAAAGGTAATATATAAATATTGTGTAAGTAAAACAACAAGCCATATTTAGGAAACTAAATCTTCGCCAAAGTCTGATTTGTGTCCCCCTTGTTGAATTATCTGGATTTACAGAACTGGTGCTCTCACCGCTTCGCGTTGAGCCGTTATGCAGCCGGCAAACCACTTCTTTCACAGAAGCGGCCGTATTTCTTTACGCCTGGCTTTTGTAGAGTTACGCAATATCGAATCCTGGCCGAGGTTTGGCGTAGACGCTGTCGGCCCAGCCAGGTCTGAGTGCGCTGCGGTCACCTCCACTTCCACGGCATGCATGCAGCACGCACGTGCGCGCACACACACACATACATGAACGGGTGGGAGAGCTGAATTGCTAGAAATGTGATGAAGAACTTTTCCAAAAGGAAGCAGGAAAAAGTAACTACTGCTTCATGTTTCGTAGGCTCCAACTTGTTTAGAATCTCAGACTCAAGCTTTCCTGCTCATCACCGAGAAAGCTGCTACAGGAGAGACATGTCGAGGCACAAGAAAAAAAATGATAATACACGCCTTGTTCGTTCAAATAAACAGCTAAATGCGAAGTTTGGAAGCAGAGAAGAAGACAACTAGAACGACGCCGGTCATGCATCAACGCACCACCGAAGTTAAAAGCGTCTAGAAATTGAGTAATGTAAATTAAAACAGTTTTCCTCGTCTCTGCTGCTAAGTCGCATGTTTCAATAACGAAGAATACAATAAGAAAAAGCAAACATCGATGATAATATGTAGGGAAAGAAAAAAATACCCTGCTAGCCAAGAAGAGTCGTAAGAAGCGGATGGGAAGAGTCAGGAAGCGTTGTGGACGCATCTGTCAAACTCTGAAAGTGATCGTAGGCTTTGATTATTGTGGACGCAATAACGTGCGAAAAATGGCCACTTTTGTGATATTTTGTTCTTTGCATTACATTTTTTGTCACGTTGGTTAATTAATTATGACTTAGAAACAACTGGTTCTTTCTAAGCTACACTTAGAAAGAACCAACGGGGCCCAATAGGCGCGCGCGATTAACGGACAGATCGTTTAGGAGCAACCACAGAGGGTAGCGTGCCATGCGAAACCACTTAGTCTCCAAACACGCTCCAAAGGGAAGAACCGCCCACGGATTGCAGGCAGCGCGAAAAGCGTTGCCAACGTGACTAGCGATCCTTCTTCTCCTCTGCTGGCCTCCCCGTATTTTGCCGGCGACGGTTCGCGTTGCGTCGCGCTCGGAGTCCTCGACCACGGCCGCCTGGATTCGGCGATCTAAGAATTACGACGTGGTGTTTGTGTGTATGCTTGAATGAGCGTGGGCTGCTGATTTTGTGTTTCGCTGCACCCATGAAGTCTGGAGCAAGTCTCGACACGTCACCACGCCGCGCTGTATATCTCTGGCTTCAAGATAGTCACGACTAACACACGACAGCAACAGCTGGGAAGGCCAATATGGTGGCCGAGAACACAGCAGGCCTAGCGGATATATACTTCATTCCGACTCAGGGCAGAAATCAGCGCTGGATTCTTAAGCAAGTAGGTTATCATTCTTTATTCTGCTCTACTTGTCGCGTGTGCGATACGGATCGCGTTTGCCGGCAACAGGCTCGGTCGTGTTGTATATCGCACGCACGAAATGCATCGCGAAAGTCAGCTTGGGCGTCTGCAGTTCGCCTGTGCTTTGTGACCGCCTGGAAATTGGCCGCCATTGGCGTCAGCCTCACGTACACTTTCTCGTCGAGTTATCGCACAGAACACCTACTGCTCGCATGTCTTCGCCGCCGCGATATATACGCTCCGGGCTGACGATATTGAGCTGAGACCTCGTCGCTGTGTTGAAAGTCGTCGAAAACACGTTGCGGGTTCTCGTAAAGAGCTTGGTTGTAGTATGTCGCGTGCTGTAAGTGCATCAGCACGGGCTGGCGGCGCTTTCGCTAACGTCGGAACTCACTGAAAATTGGTCGCTATTACAGTTGGCTTTCCCGTCAGTCGGTCGCAAGCAGCTCGGTGCCGTCCCTTGGCCGCAGCGGCGGACTCGCATTTGCGTGCTGCACTCGCTCGAGTTTGTGGTAAAGCGCCACATTAACGTCGATTTCTTCGGTGCTAGCTCTAAACCAGCTCGGCGCTGTTCGTGGCGGCGGCCAAGCGTACGCTCGCTCTCCTTTTCAAAGTTTGCTATCGGCAGACACTTCCCGTGCAGCGCCGTGTTTGGTCTCGCTTTGCTAGCTCGAGCTGAACGACGTCGCTCGCTTAGGACTCGCCGACTTGTTAGCGGTACGGTGGCTCGCGGAGTTGTGGCTGCGGCCGCCGCTCCTAAGCTGTCGTGCTACGGGGATCGAAATGAGTCTTTGACAATGTGTGATATCACGGTGAAATTATTAGCATGTCATATCACACGTATGTTTTTATTTCAACTTGCACGTATTTCTCATATTCATTTGTATTTATCCTCTGTCACGTGTGATTCGCTATTTTACATACTTATTGTGCAGCCGTAGGCACACACCGTGCTGAAGACTATGTGTGCTGGCGTCTGCAATGCCCGTCATCTATCTCTTTCGTCAGAGGAGTTTCAGAAGGACTGTGCGAGATGTGAAGGTAAAGTTATTTGTGTGTCATATTTTAACGCTTGTTTTTACATTAACGTGCACGTACTTGTCATATGCGTGCATCTTCCTGTTCTGTGACGTGTGTCTATTTTTACTATCTTATTGTACGTACAAACATAGTAACAGAATAGACAGAAGGCTGCGTGCGCTGGCGTCTGCAATGCCTGCCTTCTATCGCTTCCGTCGCTCCCCAAGGAGTGAACAAGATTTGAAAACGAGACTGGACTTGTACACTTCGCCATGAATTCACTTAAAAAATGAGGAAAATTCATGTGTATGTAGAAAAATAAAAGATTTCGATGTCTCACTTTTGTCTTTCGTTGTTGCCGTGACTGTGAAAGCAGTTACACATAGGTGGCTAACTACTTTTTCGCGTGTTCTTTTCTGCGGAATTTGTTGCTCACTGCGCATAAAAACAGGCGAAAAAGTATTAGGCCTGGTGGAAAGTAAACAAAAAACAATGTTTGAACTGGGGACAAAAAGTTCATCCGATTGGAGTATTTGAGTGGATTAACCGTTTGTTCGGCAAGGTGCAACTGTGAGGACTAACGATTTCCCGGTAAGGTGTATATGTGGAGACGAGCAGTTGCTCCATAAGGTGCAAATGTGAGGACCAAATGTTTGTCCTTTGGGGTGAACTGTGGGACTAATGGTTACTCATTAAGGTCTAAATGTGAGGACTAAACGTTAGTTCTTTGAGGTGAGTTGTGGGACTAACGGTTACTCACTAAGGTGTAAATGTGAGGACTAAATGCTAGTCCCTTGAGCTCATCTTTCGGGACTAACTTTAAGACCCAGTGCCGTTAGTTCTAAAAGGGATCACTCTAAAAAAGAGCGAGTAAAAAGGGTGTCTTTTTGTCCCACAGCAATAATCGTCCTCTATATTGCGTTCCATCCTTGCGCTATCGCCCCGCACCCGGTACATTCCGGTCACGATCGACATGGCCACTATCAGGGTTACATTGCATTCTCGATATGGAAGTGGCCAGCGCCGAGTTTTCAAGAAAGAAAGCGCACGCAAGCCTGATGACGATTATTGTTGTGGGACAAAAAGACACCCGTTTTACTCAATATTTTTTAGAGTGATTAATGGTTGTGGGAGCCCTATTAGTCCCCAAAAGGACGAACCACACACCCTTGTAACACCCTTTTGCCTTAGAGTGTAAGTTTCCCAAGTTTTCATTACAACATAAAGGGAAACATGTAGTTTGTTTTTAAAGGAAGAAACCATATCGTGACACACGAGCTCCCTCACCTGTGTGGGGAAACATCAAAAGACACTCGTAGCGGGACGACCACGCATTGGAGCTTCATGCCTTGTAGCACCTTGGCAAGCAAGATATTGAGACGTTTTGCTTCCCAATATGTGCTCTCGCGGGCATATGCGATGCCCCCCCCCCTCCGTACACACACACACACACACACACACACACACACACACACACACATATATATATATATATATATATATATATATATATATATATATATATATATATTTATATATGTGCGTGTGTGTGTGTGTGTGTGTGTGTGTGTGTGTGTGTGTGTGTGTGTGTGTGTGTACGGAGGGGGGGCATCGCATATGCCCGCGAGAGCACATATTGGGAAGCTGTCGTGCCACTACCTAGACCTTATTCGTCGCTCCCTATGGGAAACCAACGCTCGATATAACCAATAAGGACCGAGGCGTGATCGCGCAACGAACGCCATTGATGCACACACTCGCTCAGTTCATTAGCTCCAACAGATTAGTACAAAGGGTACCGGAGGTTTCTAGGCACTGTTTTTTTTCTCGCGCAATCATTGTGGGTATTTCTGTCCTTTCAACCCAGCCACCTGTCGTCGCCGCCGGACTTCATTGTGAACCCTTTCGGATAGTTGCAACTTAGGTTGTTTCTTTCTTTGCTGCTAATCTTCATATTGCTCGTTCTTTCTTATTTTCTTCTTTCCGTCAATCACTCTAGCGTTTATACTGTTTTCTGCCCTGTTCGGTGCGTGCATGAGCATGCAATAAATAAAGTGTGGTAAATATCTGAGGCTTTTATGATTCTCTAAAAGTGAAATATTTGACACCACAGAGGAAAGTCTGACTATTACACACCTAAGCCTCGGAGTATGATTGCGCTGAACATTCGCTGATTAATTAAACAGTGCTAAACACGCACGCGACAACAGTGCACTGGACGACCGCATCCAATAGACAGCAGCCTAAGGAGCAAGTGGTGGACGGGAGCGCCGGCAAAGGGAAGCTCACGTTTTTTTTTTTCGGTACAGATGGTCAGGGTCGTTGCGACGCACCCCCGAAGTTCATCAGATTACGTAACCCTCAACAATACACGCATGTTGAAACATGGAATGCTTCATCTTTAAAGCACCTAGACTTTTCAACAAACCCGCACAGGCTCATCCTGGGGTAGTAACAGACCATCTCGTCACGTCCAGAACGCGAGAAGAGTTTGCGCTAGGCCACGCTGTCATATCAAGTTATCTACAGAACAGAATATTTTACATTCGAACCGCGTTTAGAGCCCAATTTTTACAGTCCTCCCCCCCACCCAGGGTGGTCTAATTGCCAAGGTGGTCGGCTACTGACTCACAGGTTGCGGGATCGAATCGTGGCTGTGGCGCCGGCTGCATTTTTGATGGAGGCAAAAATGCTGTAGGTTTATGTGCTCAGATTCGGGTGCACGTTAAAGACCCCAGGTGGTTGCAAATTCTAGAGCTCTTCACTACAGCGTGTCTCATAAACGTATGGTGCTTTTCGGATGTTAAATCTCACATATCATTCAATCATCCCAGCATTTCCACATTTCAAGGCACTGTTAAAATGCTACATAATGACGTCTGATAGCTTTCATTATTTGTATGTCATTTTCGCCAATTTTTTATGTTTTAATTAGTTTTTCTCTTTTTTGCTTCTTTTTATTCCTTTTTCGTTTTCTTTTCGTTTTTATTTTAAATGCGAAGCATTTTTTAGCGAACTTCGGCGACTTTGAGCGTATCTATCTATCTAGACGCTTACGTTTACGTGCTCTCGTGGTCACCCCCTTAACTTGGCGTGAACCAAAGTTAGCATTTGTGGGTAAGATGGTTCGAGGAATATCACGCGCTGGTCAAGACATGAATAGAATGCCTGACTTATAACTGACACACTTGATGATCCTGCCGCCCAGTTCTTGGCCGATCCCCCTTTGTGGGCGAGTGCCAGCAAAGCTGAAGGCCCATCATCGTCATCATACCACAATCCCGTGGCGAACGCTCTCAAACACTTCGCGTCGGACAGTGGCATATACCCACGGTCGGGTATGCGCCACTGGTATGCGGGTATGTGCCACAGGTGATTGACACTTAGCATCTGCCTAGGAACGAAGAAAACACACATGGGCAATTTTAACGTGCGAGCGTTAAGAAATACCCGACATCGGTAGCGTCGACGCGACGAACGCAAAGAACGAATTCGAGGGTCCCATCTGGAATCCAACCAAAGCATTCTGCGTGGCAATGAAGCATTTTACCACAGAGCTATGCCAGATCTCGGAACTACTTTTCAAACAGACGCTAATTTTCGTGAAACGTCAATAGTGGTTTCGCTCTACCCAATTTTATAAACATTACATATGTACTCCTTTGATACAGCGTTCAAGTCGGGTTAACGTCAATTGGGCTCAGTGGCCATGCGCTGAAGCTGATTTATGTAGCAGTGTCCAGGGCCAGCATCCTCGCGAACATCAGCGCTTCATATCAGCTTCTGGTGTTGCTAATACGCATGTTCTAGTTGGCATCATTGCGCAAGTGCAAACAACTGCTTATATGAACATCTGCAACTTTTCAATATGTATGTCTGTGCGTGCAAAATTTCTACATATATTTAGCGACATTTCATGGCATGCCGCTCAATAAAAAACTTACAACATGGTCAGCTTCCCTCCGCATGCTTTGCATAACGTAGATTCCCAGGTACGTGGGATCTGCCGAATTTTTTTTCGTATGTTTTAGTGTATTGAATTTGATTTCGTGTTGCACTGCTTTGAATGTTTTATTTTATTGCATGCAAATATTACATTTCGTATTTCAAATTTTTTACCTGTCAGCCACCTGCAAATATTCTGTATATTTCAGCATAGATTTTAGCACGTGTCGCCCTTAGCGTAACTAGGTGGGGGGGGGGGGGGCACGTTCTCACTTTGCAATTTCTAGCTACGCCTCTGCTCTTTAACGACAATAACAGAGCCCGAAGCCTTACAAGATTGCAAGGATATCATGGTTACTTTCCACGAGATCCCCAACCTCTACAGAAAACGCGACACGTTACCCACCACCCCACATGCAGCTAGGGACCGCATCCAATAGACAGCGGCCTAAGGAGCAAGTGGTGGAGGGGGCGCCCGCAAAGGGAAGCTCACGTTTTTTTTTTTCGAAACAAACGGTCAGGGTCGTTGCGACGCGCCCCCGAAGTTCATCAGATCACGTAACCCTCAACAATACACGCATGTTGAAACATGGAATGCTTCATCTTTAAAGCCCCTGGACTTTTCAACAAACCCGCGTTAACCTCAGGCGTATGACCTGAAGCGTCTGCAGACCGACACATTTGACTATAGCTGACACCTACATATAGACTGTGTCCTTCGCTCCACCCGTCCCCCGGCTGTCCACGTTGCGGGCACGAGACATCCGACATGGCGCGTATACTTTGTGAGTGACAGTACGGTGCTTGCTGCCAGTGCTCGATTGAGAGTAAGTGTATACCCCAGGATGACTGGCTGAGCGGTGGCGAGCCGCTCTTCTGAACCCACGTGCAGTGGACAAAATATAGGCTGCCGCCGAGGACATTGCATGATGCTTTCCGGACGACTGCTCCTGGAGGCCTAGCTCAGGCAAGTGATTACTCGTTGGATTTATAATAAAGTTCATTACCTACCTACCTAAATTGAAGTAGGGACTGCGGATTTGGTGATGTAAGAGCTGATGGCGAGCGAGAACTGGCGGTAAGATCAGGCGAGACACTACCGTCGTTCATTTAACCTGACCCGCATCAACCCGCAAATTTGGCTGCCCCCTACAAGCAATAAAAATCCAGGTCTATAAAAGGTGTTACCATAGCAGCATGGTCAAGTTGGGCTGCGCAAGCGTGGTAGCAGCCGGTACACTGAGGCAGCACCATCAGCGGAATTGTTTTCAATATCTGGGTAATATTTATGGCAATATTATATTTTTATTGCGGTAGCAATTATATGGAAACTTTTGGCTGATTTTTTCCGCCGGTGTCGGTGTCGACGTTTTAAACTAAGCTTCATTCAGATCCTGTATAAATAATCTGCAAGAATTAGGTACAGTCTACAGTATTATAAATGAGTATTCTGGGTTTGTGTGTAAGCAACAATGAATTTTGATTTGTGAATATGAAACAAGTGTATATTTGCTGAAGGTCCCTTTCAACATTTATTCAGCAAAAATTTTATGCTTGGCTACTGCGTTTAGCCACTATTGTTTAACAAAGGGGATTTTAGTGTTCCGTTTTCTGTTCCACGATTTTCACGAGACTTCTTGCGAGACCTTCATAAGTATATCATCAGCAAAAAAGAACAAGGAATGAACGTAAGGCACAAACAAGCAAAAACACAAAAGTTTAAAGCTAACAAAAAGAAAAACAAATTGTGACCCCCTAGCACGCTTGTGTGAACTATGTCAACGCTCGTACACAAAATTACACTAAACTACGCTCACTAATTAAGTCATCTCACGTGCTGCCATTACACTAATGTTTCTACTTTATTTTCAGTACCATGTCACTGGCACCAACATATATCACCAGCGTGAATGCTACGGTATAAAGAATAGATCTCAAATCGGTGTGATACCCGCGATAGTAGTTTAACTTACCGGCTAAGGTATGCGACACTAAGCTCGAGGTTGTTGGTTCTGCATCCTGCCGCAGCAGTGCCATTTCGATCGGGGTGAAATGCAAGAACACCCGCACAGCCCCGCCGCGGTGGTCTAGTGGCAACGACCCTCGGCTGCTGACCCGCAGGTCGCGGGATCGAGTTCAGGCTCTGGCGGCTGCATTTTCGATGCAGGCGAGAATGCTGTAGGACCATTTGCTCAGATTTGGGTGCATGATGAAGAACCCCAAGTGGTCAAAATTTCCGGAGCCCTCCACTGCTTTTGGGACGTTAAACCCCACATATGAATACCCATTCGAAAAACACCCGCATAGTAAAATTCAGGTGCACATTAAGGAGCCCTACAGTAATATAGAAGTCCCCCACCATGGCGTGCCAAGCAATGACACTGTTGTTGTTTCCCGTAAACCGCCGTAATTAATTTTTTCCGGGTATGCGCTAATGCAAATGTTTTTGCGTGAACACGTGCACACAAAGGCGTGGGAATGGCTGACCACAAGACCAGAGCCTGGATCGTTTATAACTCTAGTATATAAAACACGTGTACAACTTAAGTTAGCGCATTTCGCTGTTTCCCACACTCCCACGTGTCGGGCGCACGCTCTACAGCCCTGAACGGCTAACACGAGCAGCGTGACTGCGTGGGCCGCATCCTCTGGGAAAATGTCCAGCTGCATTCTATTCCTACTTGAGTCTTGCGTGGCTCGTTGTGGTATTTGACTCTTATCTAATGCTAAGAAACCTTCGAAGAATATATATACTGTGAAAACTGTGCGCCGATTTCAATAGCGGAGTTCATCTCGTTATGAACGTCGGCAAGGTGCGTGCAAAAGGGGTGCTTTCTCCCTCAAGCCTCACCTTAAGCCAAGCTACACCCTGCAGTCATTTCTCTCTCCCATCTGCGATGCAACACAGGTTTGAACAAAAAAAATCGCCCCGTATCTGCATGTTAATCTCCAAATGTCGTCAAAAGACGATAGTCTTGCGTCTGGAGAGATTGAACAAAAGATTTATTTGATGTTCTGTGCAAGAAAATCGGTGAATGGTATTCTGGAGGCGCTGCCTTATCGTGCCTTCAGAGCGGAGGTGAACGACCGCACCAAGGCACGTCACACGTGAGACATGAGCGCTATCTGGCAGTTATCTTGGAAAACGAAACACGTTAATTTGCTCTGAGGTATCAAAAGTTATAAGGTGTAGAACACAAGGCGACGCGTAGGTTCTACCACCATGTCGTCTTAGCAAAGTGTTGGAAGCACTTCCCTTTTCGTGCAAGCGTTGCATGGTCCGCGCCACGTGATAAACGCTTCGGTCCTTAGAATCACTTATGTATGCGTTTTCTAGTAAAAGATGCACATACAGAATATATACGTGTTGTTATGGTGCCTAAGATATGCGCATATACTTGCTTTTTAATTGACAATCGCACAAGTATGAACGCTGAATCTTGAGCAACATTGGCGGGCGCTGCGGATGGGGTCAGCCGTTTGTGGTATCGGCTGATGCCTTTTGAAGTTCCCGGTACCGCTAAGTGTGAACGAATGGACAGATAGACAGACGAAAATTTCTGCATTGAAGGTCCCCAAGAAAGACTATATTCTAAAAAAATATCCTGTGGGCGGCCACAGCTGCGGCTGATTCTCTTGGGCCAAAACTACACAGTAGTATACTGAATCTTTCGACATGAGCCGCTAAAAAAACACAGCATATTCACAGAGTGCATGATTATGAGTAGGGCGAAGCGTCCGTCCCTGCGTTCGTCTGTGCGACCGTCCGGGCGTTCATCCGTCCGCCTGTGCATCCGTTTGTGCGTCCGTCTGCCTGTGCGTTCATCTGTCCGTCCATTCATTCGTTCTTGCGTCCGTCCGTGCCTCTGTCTGTCTGTCCATCTGTCCATCCTTCCGTTCATCTAGAGAACACTCTAAGTACCACTATCTCAAATCTTTTCATCATATATTCCGCAAATAGAAGTACCGCCATCTATAAATTCTAAGGACTAAACAAGAGGAGGCACTCGCGCACTTTCTTACGGCCTGCACTTCGTGTCTATTTCTCACCTTTCACCACCTCTAGTTCATGGCTGTATATTAGTTCACTATATTAATGGCACTGTGGCCAAGCCCTCGCTAAACTTGCTAAAGCAAAGAAGTTACGCCCTGCGAGTTTAACTTGGCAACCCTTTCTGGTGAGATAGTGCTCGAAGTGCGTCCTTCAGATACAAGTTTTTGTTTTTTTTAAAGATAAACATGCGTGGGTTCCCTCTTCAATTGAAAAGGGTGCGTGTATGCCGTTCCTCTAGTCTGGCCGTGGAGGTGGCTATGTACTACTACTACTACTACTACATACATCGTAGACGCACAACCCACGGCTATGGGAGCTTCGCTTCCGAAACTCTTCTTCATTACCTCGATCAGCTCCTTGGCACAATATAGCTGCTACGGACGCATGCACAATCATCTCATTCATTAGATGGCAGCAGTATATGTGAGACAGCCATGCATATTGTGTACAGTAGACATGGTACAACCTGCAACACATGCACTGCTCCGTACGCACTAAACTAAGGTGTCCATGTGACGAAGCAAGTCATTCAATGCTGCCCAATCGACTGTATGTATTCAAGCAATTTTTTCTACACTTTAATAAGAACTGACGAGAGTAGAAAAGTAGCACATGCACAGCATGTCGGACAATTCACACTAAATTGCTAAGAAACAGCCTCTTCATTCTTTATGCGCTAAGAAGTTGGGTTTCACATCGATGGTGTTAAGAATACACGCTTGAGAAAAGTACACGAGCACCGCAAAAAATAGCAAAATCTTCCAGAACTTCGTGGTAATGAGCATAACTTGGAGCCAGACGCTCAGCAACAGAACAAAATGTTTATTGCGCGTTCTGATAAATTGCAGCAAGCCGATGGCGTCATTTGCACGTGGCTCGTGGCAGTCTAAACACAAATAAACAAAGTGGTGTCTGATGAGCTATTGGTGAGGGAGATCAAAGAAATGTTGAGAGGAGGAACAGGGATCAAAGAAGGAACAGTCCGGAAAGGACACCCGGGACAAGCTACCCCACATTCAGTGACTGGAAAGAGCTTGACGGAGATGATGATGAGCAAAAAATTACGCTCAGCATTAAACAAGCTGCATCCGGTCCATTTGCAGGCTACTTTTGACATGGTCGGGAAAGGATTTTGCATAAGATATTCGGTCAATGCCCGAAGCTTCGCTGTACGACCTTGATGGAAGTTAGACTAAGTTATCAAAGTAGGTTAAAGGGTTTCATTTCCTATCTGGCTCAGATGGCCAATGACCACATGCACCAAAGGCGTCGCAACCGACGACTGAGACGTGCATGGCCGACAGAGAAGCCTTCAGAGCCACTACCTGACCACCACTTCTGGCTTCCTCGGACGAAAACGTGTCAACTTAGAGCCCGTCGTCACCCGCCAAGTTTTCTCGGCACACCGGAGGAATCAAAACTGAGGTCTACTCGAACTCAAAGACCAGTCGTTTGTTACGGCTCTAATGTTCACAGAAGATATTTAGGACTGAAAAACAATTTTTTTAAACCTAAATAAAAGGAATGTTCGTGCGCGGCATCAAATGCCACTCTCATGTTCGGAAGCGATATCACACGCCCCTCTCTTCTTTGTGTTAAGATACACTAATAAGAAAGACGATTTTTTGTGCATTAAAGTAATAAGCAAAAATTAATACGCACTGTTTCGTGTATCAGTAATGTACAGTTTCACAGTCCCGAAAACAGTATTCTTACGGCGAGACGACGCTTAGGGTAAGCGAGAAAACGCGCGAAAAGGAAATGCGAGATGTGACGCCACCTTAAGATTGCCGCACCAACACCGTGACGTCATAGATTTTGAAGGTGTCTACTGCGTCCTAAGCCGCTTTTACTAGATAAAATTGAAGTACTTTGTCGTCTGTGGGTGGCATAGACCCCCTAGCATACGAAGTTTCAGAAGATTTCATTGAGCCAATGTCACGAAAACACTAAACATACATTTTGATACTTTTGACGTCACGCAAGATTATTACGGCATGATATTTAAAGATGTGAATTCATTAAGAACCAAGAAAATTAAGGTTGAGGATACGATTGCGAAACTTATGACATTATCAAAGAGCGCTTTATGAACTTAAACCAAGTCATTGAATTCTCTTCATTGTCCCTTTGAGACGCACGCGAGCCACGTGCAAATGGCGTCCTCTGTTTGCCGCAATCCGTAGGAACGTGCAACAAGCAGATCAGAAATGTAATACCACTAAAGCAACACAAGTAACGAGAAAATAAAGGAGGCAGACAAGCGCTTGTCTGCGTCCCTTTTTTTCTCGTCCCTTGTTCTTGCTTCCGTGCTATTATCAATTGATTGATTGATTTGTGGGGTTTAACGTCCCAAAACCACCATATGATTATGAGAGACGCCGTAGTGGAGGGCTCCGGAAATTTTGACCACCTGGGGTTCTTTAACGTGCACCCAAATCTGAGCACACGGGCCTACAACATTTCCGCCTCCATCGGAAATGCAGCCGCCGCAGCCGGGATTTGAACCCGCGACCTGCGGGTCAGCAGCCGAGTACCTTAGCCACTAGACCACCGCGGCGGGGCCCGTGCTATTATCAAAGAGTACCGACTAGCCCGATCCGCCACTTTTCTGCACTCTTAAAAAAAGTTAGTAAAAAGGTAGCAACTGCAAGCAAACAGGTAGTAACTGAAGTGGCTACTACATTTCTAGGGCCGTTACTACCCATTTGCTACCTGTTTACTACTCATGCTAGTAAACAGTTACTAGCTGCAACCGTGAATAGCTTTTTGCGACCTGTTTATTACCTAAGTTTGTAAACATTAACTGGAATAAGAGAGGTAGTAGCTGCAGCCGTTACTACCTTTCTTGCTTCGTTACTACCTTTTTGCTACCAGGCTGTTGACTATCTAATCCAAAATTTTGTGTGATTCTGATTCTCATAATTTATGAGAGGAATCATCTCGACTTATCATCAATAAACGAAAAAATGACGCAGAAGAGATTCATAGATCAAGAAGATACATTTTGTTTTAAATTACGCAACCGAGATAAGTAAACGCCATTCTGACATTGTCGAAACGGAGAAGCACAAGGTAATGAACCATAAGCAAGTGCTACACGCGTGGTAATAGACAATTACAATAAACTTAGTAAATTGTAGCAAATTAACAAGACTAGCAGAATAAAATACCCAGATAATCACAATCAGCCCCGAGGATAGTCACAATTAATATAATGCGGGGTGTCTCCAAATACTATCATTGTTTTGGCGTGTCAAACCCTAAGAACGATTATTAGCTTTTCACCACTCATTTACTAGTCGTGTGAAGCATTGAAATGCCCTGGGAAAGAGTTCAGTACATAACCACTCTACATAAAGCCTTTTTGTAGCACTTTTATGTTGAATAGAAATGACATATAATTTTTATAAGTAAGGCAAATTAAAAGTCTTTTACCACGTTCCCAAACACGCGTAACCAGGTAGTTATATGTAGTGCTGTAGCTTTGCCTTTGTTATAATTTATCCTGAAACACAAGTGCTTCCTTGTGCCAGACATGCACCTGCAAATTAGAGGCTATATATACCCCCGCTTACTTCATACTGTATGCGTAAAAAAATAGTAAACACAATAAAGAAAAAAAATAAAAAAATAGTAAACCTGTTAGGTCAATGTATTTTTCGCAATTATGGTACACCACGTAACATTAACCGAAGTTGTGCAGTAAAAAACATTGATTGACCAACATTAGCAATGGAGAAATAATGCGCCAAAATGAATGAACAGGGTAGTATCGGTTACTACGTTTTTCTTGAAACCTTTAAAAGTTACTACCTATGGGTGGTAATGGCTAGGGTAGTAACCGTTACTAAATGCTGGTAGTAACAGCAAAGGTGGTAACCATTACCACCCTCGCCGTTATTAACTGCGCTTACTATACGATGGTTGTAAAATATGTGACAAACCCTTACTACCCCAAAGTTATCAAGTAATACTACTTTTTTGTCTGAAAGTGTAGGAGTAATAAAGCTTTTGTTCTTTTGGTGAGCGTCTGTCTCTGAGACACGTTCTCTACACTTGGCACACTGTTTCGAAGTGTTGAATAGGACTCATTCTGCGCTGAATTCTGGGCTCGCTCCACTAAGTGCAGATTCCAGCTCGAGGAGGAGGAAAGGTTGAGAAAATGAAAAACTATCGAAGTTGCCTCTTTTCCTTTCCTTAACCACTGCTTCTCCTCAAGCTTGAATCAGGCGCTTGGTACGCCAGGAACTCACCATTGTGCTTTGCTTGTCATATACCCGCATTTTAGCTGTGTAGTCGCTGCAGTCGAATTAATGTAAAGTATACTTTGGTCACAGGTGTACCCACTAAACCAGGCTTCTTTTCTTGCCAAAGCAACGTCACTTCTTGCTTTATTAGCCGATAAACACCCGTTCCTCGTATTTTGTTTGCGAGTGAATAACCCTATTGAACAGGCTGCTATATGCACCTGGTAATGGCAGGCAGCACCGCAGCGTCCTAACCTGTGTGACGGCGGTTTCATCATCTCCAAGAAAGCGACGATCGTACTCGTAGCCGTCGGGGCAGGCAGCCGATACGTTAGGCAGTGATGTACAGAGTTGAAGGCGCTCGGTGTCGTTGGCCCAGTGCTCGGGCGGCGGCGAGCCACGGCACCAGTGGTCAGGCTCGAGGAACATGAGCAGCTGGCCGTACAGCTGCGGCCCACAAGACACCTGGGCTGGGTACAGCACGAGCCAGAGCAGCACCCGTTGGTAGCGGCCGTAGCCGCATGCCTCGTCCACCAGGCTGTCCATGCTCGACCACTGTTTCCGACACGCAAGAGTGAATAGTTCCTGCTAAAACAATGTACTTCGAACGCTTTACAAGACTGAACATTCATACCGCAACTATATTAGGACCGTAACACTGAAGTGTACAAGAAATACAATGACGGCTGTCCTTAATATGTTTCTTTCCCCCGTCATTTCAGCGCTATGTCTTAATAATAACTTCTGACCATGCCATGTTAGTGTTGTGTGTGTAACAACAAGCAAGCATGCCCATGTTGCGGCGGACCCCACAAAGCAGAGGCTTGCCAAGCAACTTTCCTAAAATGCAGCAACTGCAATGGGAACCATGAGACCTCATCCAAAGACTTCCCAGTACTCAAGAAGGAGATGAGCATTCTGAGACAAATGGTGAAAGACGGATCCTCACGAAAGGAAGTGGTAACGGTTGTTCAACGACGGCGTTCCTGTCGATGGCAGTGCTCGAAGAAAAAAAAGCAGTTCTGTACCGAATGTGCCTTCACTTACGCCGCAACCGACACCACCACCGCCTCCACGACCACAGCAACCTCCCCTGCCCTCGCCACTAGGAGGGGTACGTCCAGAGGTGCCGGAAGACACTGTGGCGAAACAGAGAACAAATGTCTCTGACTGGCCCGCTTTACCACGGGTACACGTGTCTACGGAACCACAACATCGACAGTCAACAACGGATATACCCCCAGCAAGCCGTCAATCCACCCAAGAAGTACAAGTTTTTTTCTATATTGAGGTCGTTCATGAGTGTTATTTGCACTCTCTTGGCTAGTCTACAGATCCCTGCCGCTAAATGCGCGCTGCACGTCTTGGACATACCAGAATCAATTCTGGCCGGACTTCAGTAACAAGATGGCACACCATAGACCACATCAGCCTTTACGAGAAAAAGTCAAACGTGCTTCCATAATTCAGCGCAATGCCAGAGGTCTACAGTCAAAAATGCCTGAGCTTAGACAGTTCATTTTCGAGAATAAGTTCCCCATCTCTGACATTTGTGAATCACATTTTCAAAAACGCCTCGACTTTCGGGCTAATAATCGTTCGTTTCTTCATCGTGCATTGAGCTTAGCCAAGTTGCTCTGTACATCCTTGAAGAACGCTTTTATGTTCGCCAAAGAGTAGAGTCTCACAATGGAAATCACTATACGTGTGTCTATATGTTAAAAATAAGGTGTCGTTTACACTGATAGGCACATATATAGCACCGTCACGTTGACTGGATCAACATATGTTAAATGATATATTTGCAACGACTCCAGCATCTTGGATATTGATGGGTGACTTAAACGCCCATCATCTACTATGGGGAAGCATCAGGACAAATCGAAAAGGCACGAACCTAATTGATCTCCCATCAGAGCACGGTCTTCAGGTGCTGAACGACGGCAGCCCTACTTATCTCAGAGGAGTAACTTATAACCGTGGCCTGGACTTGATATTAGTGTCGCAAGGTATTGTCACGAAAGCCCAATGGTTCACAGATATTGAAACCCACGGCAGCGACCACATCGCCACGTACGTGACAGTCAGAGGTATAGACGATTCTCCTTCCCCTGCATCCTCAAGACGTATTGACTGGAAAGAGTATCAGATATCAGTGGAAAGCAAGTGCATGCACGAACCATCGTAATCTATTGAAGAAGTGATTTGTTGTGCGATGGAGACTTCCACGAAGATATGTTCGAAAGAATCGAGACGTACCACACTTGACCAAGAGTTGGAACAACTTCGAGTGGTATGCCGATGTGCCGAAAGACGATACAGACGCACGAAATCTATCTATGACCTCAGAGAATTCAGGCGCATGCAGAAGAAAATCGAGCGTCGAATGCACAAACTCAAGCAACAACGATGGAAGAGTTTTAGGGACTCACTTAACCCTCGAAAGCCTTTGTCTCCTGCATGGAGGACTCTTCGAGGTGTTCACTCGCATCCGCAACAGCGTTATCCCTTCACCATTCTGGCGCTACATCAACGTCGCTCACAGCTTGATGCTTCTAGTGAATTTTGTGCAAAGATCGCCGGCGACACCTCTATACCGATCGATCTATTGCAACAGGACGTTCCAGTCACACGAGATCAGCAAATGAAGGTTGCATCCACTATGGAAGAACTTCATGCAGCATTGAATACATGCAGACGTTCATCATCCCTTGGTCGAAATGGAGTGCCCTATATTGCCCTACGTCACCTAGGTCCGAAGGCACAGCGCTGTCTCCTGAACATTTTTAATAAGTCATGGCATGATGGAATGGTGACTGATGAGTGGAAGTGCAGTCACCTGGTGCCTTTGTTGAAGCTCGGAAAATCTCCATTGGATTTGACATCATACCGGCCTATAGCACTAGCAAGGCGCTTCGGCAAGGTCATGGAGAGGATGCTGCTTACAGACATGGAATGGTACCTGGAACATTATAACATCTATCCTGACGCAATGGCTGGCTTTCGACGGGGTCGGTCCCCAATTGATAGCGTCATTGACTTAGTGACCTCTGTTCAGCAGCAGAAAGCTAAGAAGCGGCTGTCGGTAGCTGTGTTCTTAGACGTGAATGGTGCCTATGACAATGTGACCCATGAGGCTGTTCTCAATGCTGTTGAAGCAGCTGAACTTGCAGGTCGTGTCTTTTTATGGGTAAGAAGCTACCTCACAAAGAGATCTATGTTCGTTCTAACTGAAGATGGGCCTACGAAAAAGCACTTCACAAGTCATGGGGTGCCACTAGGCGGCGTTTTGAGTCTGACTCTTTTCAACCTGGTTCTGGTGAGGCTCACCGAAATGCTGTCACAGAAGGCTTATATATATCTCTATCCTGATGATATCTGAATTTGGGCGTCCGGTGTGACACGGCCTCAAGTGTGCGCAAGGATACAGAAAGCGGCAACAATGACATCGGCATACCTTCGCCAACAATGTTTGACTATCGCCACAGAAAAATGCGCAGCGGTGGCATTTGCACGCAAACCGATGTCTTTCTACCCATTGTGTATCAATGGCAGATCAATCGCATATAAGAGCAGTCATAGATTCTTAAGTGTCCTCGTAGATCTTGACCTAACCAGGAGCCCGCATGTCGCATACCTGAAGAAAAAGCTCATTGGCATTTGGAATATATTCAAGTTCGTCGCCGGAAAATCATAGGGCCCATCCATGCACTCCATGTTGCAGCTTTATACAGCTCTCTTACTCGGAATTCTACGGTACAGCCTTCCTGTCCTGTCCAACACGTGCAATACTAAAATCCGTGAACTACAGCGTGTACAAGCCCAAGCACTTCGGAGATGTCTTTGCCTTCCAAGATGCTCATCGAACGTGACAACTATTGTTATCGCACAAGAACAGCCGCTAACAACGCGCATCATTGTCGAGACGCTGAGAGCGCACTTTGGTATTTATCACGGCTACCATCGCAATACTTAGCGTGTTTAACAGCGCGGAGGCCCCATTCTTCGTTCTGCGGCTTTGTGACAAAACAGCAGGACGTATTACCACCTGGCTTCAAACTTGCGATGTATCCAGCAGCTGTGTTATGGAGTATCCGTCATCCTGACGTGCGCTTATCAGTTCCTGGAATCATTAGAAAGGCACGCATGTCACCGCTAGCCCTGAAGCGATTGACTTTGCATCTGTTGGACGAAAGGTACTTCGACCGCATACATGTTTACACCGATGGCTCCACTAATTCCAACAGCTCTACAGGAACGTGCACCCAAATTTGAGTACATGGGCCTACAGCATTTCCGCCTCCACCAAAAATGCAGCCGCCACAGCCGGGATTCGATCCCACGACCTGCGGGTCAGCAGCCGAGTACCTTAGCCAATAGACCACCGCGGCGGGGCAATTATTGTAATGTTAGAGTCTTAAAACTTAACACTTACAGAATACAGCAACGTAAGAGATCAAAAGCCATATCAGCGCATATACACTAATTGAATCGGGCCCCATGGCCAATGCTAAAGATTGACGCCACGTAGCCGTGGCTCTAAAGTTTTATCCAACCAGGGCGAGCGAAAACCAACAGTCTACTTAGGACTCTTGCTAAGTAACCCCTCCACCCCTACCACACAAAAAAAGAAAAATTATTTCACGTACAACATGATAATTACACATCTTTATACTGCACCAATAACAAAGGAGTTTGCGGAAAGATGGATTGTTGAGTAAGTTAGTACGGCGTTCTACAAGAGAGCACTAAAATGAGGACACAAAATATGCGAAAGCTCTCGTATTGTTGCCTTTGTTCCTCTAGCGTCCCGTTTTAAGTGTTTTGTGCAATGGTGTGGAAATTTAGGGACAAACAATCTTTCTACATTGTGGCGTTTTTAGGTCATCTTTCTCTGTTTGTAATAACAGAAATAAAAGAACAAAAACGAGATCATAATATCAGGTCTTCTCTTTCAAGAAAAGGTGTATAACTACGGCTCAGAAAATTCATGCAATAAGAGCATCAGTTCAGCTATCTCTTCGCTGTTACTGATAATAAACTTACCAATGTAATCCTGAATCATACATATGTACTTCATTATTTCTATTTTAAAGTCATCGCATGCTAAAAATCATGAAACGCGTTGAACAACATGCCACACGTGGTGCTCAAACACTTCATAATTCTGTGAAAAATGCCCCCCAAATCCGAATCCAATCAAATCCGAATTTTTGTTGACTGTCACAACACTGCAAAGTAAGTTCATTTTGTCCATGAAAACTACGCCTTTGTTCATAAAAAACACCATCTCGCCAGTAGTAGCTTTTAGCATCTCTAAACTGCAGCTTTCAAAATTTGAACAGCGCTACTTTCTACAGCTCGTTAGAGACGAACGCTCCGTCGTATCGCACGGTCACAGAGACACCGCGCCTGACAGCGAGCGTAAACATAAACAGTGAACGAACAATTTTTGGATCGCACAAAGCTTACCTTCCCGAGACGAGCCACCGGCACCGGCGACTGATCCTGGCCGCACGCTACACGATCCGGGCGCGCAAAACGGCCTGCTCTGGGCCAGCGCGCCAGTCGGGACCAAAATCTGGGCGTCCGAAATCGAAAGCTGCGCTTCCCTTTCTTTCACTCTCTTGACGGGCCCGAATACCTCTTTCCCTTCGCAGAGGAAAAGATGGGAAGCTGACCTCGGGCTCTTCTCCTCTCACACCCCCTTCTTCATCCTCCTTTTTTTTGCTTCTCTTTTCTTTCACGTCTCTCCCATTACCAATAGCAAGGGGAGCTTCAGTGGTCGAATGAAAAGTGGCAGAAGATAAAGAGGACTTTTCAAAGCAGCGCTGAGTTGGATCTGACTCGTATCACCACCGGCGATGATCGAACCGTGAGTCGGAGTTATATCCGTCTTGTGTCGGTCGAAAGCAGCTTACAAGGCCATTATACGCGGTGTAACTGCTTGCTGCAGCAAAACGATTCTTCCTTTATTTAGAAAACACATGCTCTCTCTAGAACATGTCTACAACTTAGCATTACGAGTTTCTCAAAAGAGTCACGATGAAGAAGATACAACACCAGAATCTTAACACACCTTTTGATCTCTAACTTCCAAAAAAAATTTGGGAAAAAAACGTAGCGTTAAAACTATAAAGATGTGGCTGTCTCGTCGAAAGAAAACGCTGCTATGCGCAATGCAATTCTGTCCCGCAGTTTACGCTGATACGATAAAGAAAACCGAGTGCTTGACGGGTCCGAAGCTAATTTGGTGTTCCGGCAAGGCACACGCCCACATCGGTGCCGACTTATTATTCCGTGTAGGATAACATTAGGGCCCGTGCAGAAAAATGCAACAACGCGTGGAAGACGGTAATGTAAACGTTCTTTCTACACTTTTCCTCTCGTTTTCCCACTGTAATTTGTTGGGAGATATATAGTGACAGTTTGTACAGTTACACCAGACGAGTATACGAATAATTCAAGCGACTTGTCATAAACTATACCATTAACAAACATGCATATTTTAGGTTGTGCCTGAAACAGCTAAAATTTATTCGTCTCTGTGGAGCTGCATGAAATCAAATTTTTAGATTACAACTGCAATCAAACTAAGAAATCTCATGTGAACTGGACACTCCGGTCAACAGTTATAAGACCGTGGCATTTCTGACGTTAAGTAAATGTTCGAAGCCTTATGGAACAAAAGCAAGAATACACTCACCAATTATCTTTGATAGAATTTTCTAAACAAACAGCCTTGCTCTAAAAACGAGAGTATATGATGGTGCTTCTTTCGCGTTCTTTTAACTAAGTTCTTCCGCTTCGTAGTGGAGATTCCACTGTGCGCCGTTCCATGGCACAGGACTGGCGATGGCACAAACGACTGGAAGTGTACATGTCGTGAGTTCAAAAAACATTTTATGAACAAACTTGGTCATTTATAACTACTGATAGTACGTCTCGATGTTGCTCAACAGATAGTAGTACCTTAGCCTCGTAAATTAACCTAATTTATTATCAATAAGTAATAACTTGGTTAATTATTTATTATTAATTTATTCGGTCAATACTGCCGACTTTTATGCGAAGTCATAAGCAGGAGTGGGTACCTATATATATATATATATATATATATATATATATATATATATATATATATATATATATATATATATATATATATATATATTAAAAAAATTGTATACCTAAGGGCTCGTTTTTCTGTGTTTTTACACAAAGGTAGTGAGATCTGACAGACAATAATGCCAAGGAAAGTATAGGGGAAGATCTTAGACCAAATCGTTACGTAAATATGAAGAAATGTGGGTGAAAAGATAACTTGCCGTGGGCAGGATCCGAACCTGCAACCTTCGAATGACGCGTTCGATGCTCTACCACTGAGCTACCACGGCAGCTATCCCCCCAGCTGTCGGATAGCTGGATATCCCCCAGCTGTAGGATGTAGGATAGCTGAATATCCCCCAGCTGTAGAATAGCTGTCGTGGTAGCTCAGTGGTAGAGCATCGAACGCGTCATTCGAAGGTTGCAGGTTCGGATCCTGCCCAAGGCAAGTTATCTTCTCACCCACTTTTCTTCATATTTACATAACCATTTGGTCTAATATCTTCCCTTATACTTTCCTAACTCATTATATATATATATATATATATATATATATATATATATATATATATATATATATATATTTGATATTGCATTTTAAAATTCAAGAAAACAACAGGAATGACGTATAACAAAAACAATGCGTAAAGGGGGAAAAATGAGAAGAGTTGTAACTTGGAAACATTTAAAACATGAGAAATGTTACACTTTTTGCCCCTTTTGGCCAGAAGGAGTGAGTCCCATACAGCAAGCGCGTATTCCAGAATGGGTCGCACGTAAGTTTCCTACGCCAACATTTCAATTTCGTAAGTAGTCTTGCCAATGGTTTTTCGTAAGTACCCTAGTGTTCTCATTGCCTTTTTTTGTGTATTCTGTGTGTTCATTCCACCTTAAATTGGAGGGAATTATATAACACCTAGGTATTTATACCTGTGAATGAAGATATATATTGTTATTGTTAATGAAATGGGTGAAAGGCAAGGGACTTGTCTTACGTGTAATTCTTATTGCGACTGTTTTTTTTATAAATGTTCATCTGCCAAGTAGAACGCCATGAGTGTATCGTATCCAGAGATTTCTTTAAGGTTGTCTGGTCGTTAGGCCTATTGATTACATGGTACAAGATACAGTCATCTGGAAAAAAGTCTTATCTTAACAGGTATTTTACAGAGTAAAATATTAATAAATACCAAAAACATAAGTGGGCCAAGGATGAAGCCTTGCCGTATCCCGGAGTTGACTTGTGTTAAGGTGGAGCTTACGTATTCTACAGAAGCACTTTGGTACCTATGGGAAATGTATGCCCGAATCCATGCTAGTAAAGTAAACAATCATTTTTGAGAATTGCTTTTTATTTTATAATCTTATGAAGAGTTTCGCCATGTGTGATTGGCGCTTCATGTGTACTGTGATGAATGGAGCTTATATTGCAGTTTACGTCAACATCAAAACACTGTCACTCATTAATCTGTCCTAATTGTGTCATTGAATGAGTTGACATAGCTGAACTTGTGTGAAGAATATGTAGCACATAACGCTACCGCAAAGCGACCTTTAAATGTGCACCGAGCAGGACCAGAGATTGCCAGGGGCATTCTTTCTATTTTTATTTTTCTCCCACTAAACCTCAGATTTTGACCCTGTTACATTAGCGGCAGAGACGCCGCCGCAGGCATGAACTAGTCGGTGTCACCAGGCAGAAGACAGCGTTTATTGATCGCTTGAAACTTATATCATGAAAGAGGGTAAATGGAGCGGAGAGGGAACAAAGAGAGAGAGAAGACGCGTGCACGTGCTGTTCTGCGTCCACTTTCGACCCCACTGGCGTTGATTGATATGTGGAGTTTAACGTCCCAAAACCACGATATGATTATGAGAGACGCCGTAGTGGAGGGCTCCGGAAATTTAGACCACCTGGGGTTCTTTAACGTGCACCCAAATCTGAGCACACGGGCCTACAACATTTCCGCCTCCATCGGAAATGCAGCCGCCGCAGCCGGGATTCGAACCCGCGCCCTGCGGGTCAGCAGCCGAGTACCTTAGCCACTAGACCACCGCGGCGGGGCGACCCCACTGGCGTTGTAACACTTCTTCCACCTTAGTAACCATAATGTAACACCGGTTTTTTTTTTCTTCTCGTGGACCGTCGTATTGGCTGTGATACTGCAGACGCATTAATGCGTCTTCAGTCGTCACTTCGTTGTCGGGTAGCACCGATTCCAGAGTGTCCTTGCTCTCCAAGAACAATTCCTTATCGCACTTTCGTACTTGGCTCATACAGCGACGGACAATCCCTGCCTTAGTCTCCACTTCCCAAAGTCGAGCACCGGTCGTGACCTTGACCCTTCCCGGCGTCGATTTGTCGCCCGCTCCGTAATTTTGCACATAGACGAATTTCCCTGGTGCGAAATTTCAGTCAGTGTCTTCCGTCGACTTGACCGAGACGCTGCGATGGTTCCTTGGCGGAAAAGATAAGGCCAGCCTTGTGCACAACCGGTAGCCCAAAAGTCTTTCCGAAGGTGAAAGGCCGGATGGTTGAGGGGTATTTCTATAGTTGCAAAGCACTCGAGCCACGGAGGTCGTCAACTCGGCGTTTCCGATCTTCTTTAATGCGTCCTTCACAATCCACACAGCACGCTCAGCCAGCCCTTTTCTCTGTGGATGATGTAGAGATATTATAATGTGAACAATGCCATTGCGCTCCATGAATTGACGAAATTCGAAAACTGTGAAAGGTGTTCCATTATCTGACCCCACCGTACGTGGTATCCCAAACTGAGCAAACATTGTTCTCAAGGCCTCGATGGTACTGCGGGAATCTGCATGTGCTACCAGCAGAGCCTCGATTCATTTTTCATATAAATCAACCACAATCAACACCATCTTGCCACGCAGTGGCTCCGCATATTCAATATGAAACTGCGACCACCTTTCGCCCAACTCTGGCCAGTTTACAGGAGTTTGTGCAGGTGGCATAGGCAGTGCTTGAACGCAGTTGTTACAGTTGGAGGCCACGCGTTGTATGTCTTGGTTCAACCCGGGCCACCAAAATATTGATCTTGCTCTAGCCTTCATTGAAGACACTCACTGATGGGAGTCATGCGGTAGCGTGAGAAACTTCTTTCGGGCGGCGGTAGGTATCACCAGGCAGAAGACAGCGTTTATTTACCGCTTGAAACTTATATCATGAAAGAGGGGGAAGGGGGCTGAGAGAGAAAAAAAGAGAGAGAAGACGTATGCACGTACTGTTCTGCGTCCACTTCGGCAACCGCTGGCGTTGCAACAGACCCTGAGGTCATTTTCATTTTTTTCTTCATAAGATTAACTAATATCACATCTCACCATAAACTGGCAAGAACTTGTCCGCCACCTTTGCGCTCAGTTTTCTGCACTTGAATAATACTTCAATTATTCGGAGAGTTCGTCTTTACCAGACACGTCATGTTGGTACTTCTCAGTGACAAATATACTTTTTTTTCTAACAGGCTACAAGCATCTGCTTGCCGTGGCTGATTAACAGAGAGAACAGCCGTCTAACATCTTCCGAATGGCGCCACGTTCACACGAGTTGTTTCAAGTGTTTTTCCGATAAACCTCCTCCTTCTCTATACGCAGGCGTTCAATCCTGCACGCCTGTATTCACCTTTGAGAGAGCCGACACTTGTATAGAAACCGAACAGGGGCACCATGAATTAGGACGCTAATGCCGGGGCATCTTCAGCTTTACTGCAGTTGCTACAAAGCCACCGAAAAATGCTGCTACAATCGATGCTTTTGACCCACTTACCCGTGCCTAACAGAAGCAAATGGCCATACAACCACTCCAGACTTCCACCATCACTCGAGGTTTTTACAACAGAGCTGTTATGGTCGAGGTATTTCGTGTGTTGTGATAGAAAATTATCATCATCATGAACTGGCAAGAGCTCAGTCAACGCTCAAGCATTTGGTAGAGATGGTTAGAAAAAGAAGCTGCAACGTACGGCCCCTAATCAACATCCTTCTGTACACTTGTCAATTTTTAGTGGGGCAGTGTGGTGAGGGGGGTTTGGCCAATTTTTGTGGCACATAGGCGCTTTAGTAGGTTTACAGAAGAGCAGTTATGGTCATGTTTTGCATACAGGCGTAAATAGAAACGGATAAAAGAGATTAAAAAGATAATAAAAGCAACAGGCATAGCCTTGATTAGTATGGTATACAAAAGGTGGGAAATAGGTAGGTGAGAAGGAAGAATACGGTCAAATCAGGACGAGCTAGGTAGCCGCCAGCTCTGCTGTGGCCCAGCTTTGCAAAACTGAATGCAAGCTAAGTTAATTTACTTGAAGGTAGTCTTTTTTTTTTCAGAACAATGCGAGCGTCTTGCTCGCTTGCTTCTTAATCCGTAGTGCTTACCCGCTACAGAGATTAAGTAAGGTCGAAGTATTATTAACACAAAAGTGTTAAGGAGACCGTTCCACAAAATTTCCATTGCCGGCGTAAGTGTCGTTAGATGGGAGCGAAAATCCTGAAAAACGCAAATAAAATAAATAATAAAAACATTTGATTTGAGTGAGAATCAAACCCGATCTGTGTGGTAAGCAGGAGCTCTGGGTTTGATTCTCCGATGAGGTACACTACACAACTACGCCATTGCTTGAAAGTTGAAAATGCTTCTGAAATAAACATGATGTGCGGGGAAGAAGATTAAAATCGTACCAGGCATCAAAACATGTTCAGTGGGCAACGAGTGGGTATTTTAAAGGCCCTCAAGCTACAAAGCGCTCAAACATGTTTAAGCATAATCGTCAGCAAAAGCATCAAGAAAGTCAGCAGCTGCGTAGGTTCACGTGTTGTCTTATGGACGTGTAGTGGGCCCTTCAATGATTCACAAAGGAATTAAATGTGGCGTAGCGATAACTTCGCAACAGTACTTCCGGTGGGCATTTTAGGATAATTTTAAACAGCCAATTGGTCTCAGCCAATCGGTCGCACACAGACGTTCGTTTTGGGTGGTCATTAAACACCTGCTGTAGAGTAAGTGATGTATGCATCATTCACCAAGCCTGATACTGTGGCTAAGGCGTAGCGGGGCGTGTTTACTCTGTTAACAATGAAAGCAGTGCGTCATTATTACCATTTTTACTTTTTTAACATCTCCTAACATTTTTTAGCGAACTGACCAATTTTCAACTACTCATTTTTGGCCGATCCCCCAGAGTCGTTACGTACCATTGGTTTTGAAGGACAAACAAATCAGAGGGCAACGGTACACCACTGCTAAAAGAAGACGCTGCAAGAGGGTCGTCGCCACAGTCCGGCAGCACTGCCCTTTCGCATCGTATACCAAATTTATGCCTCTTTCAGATGATAATTTGCCTGTTGTATTTAACAGAAGTTCATTTTTCGGCAATCTGTGCATTGCTGCCGGACCTGCTGTACCTGTCCAAGTATTTGCAAGTGTGCGCATTTGTGTTGGCTAGCTATGTCGAAGTACGCACGCTATGAACTAAAGCAATCGAAGACTTACGGAGAAACTTGGAGATATAAAAGCAGCTTTGAACAATGTGAAGGAACTCACAGAAAATATTGAATCTGTAATAAGCAAGAGCTCAGAACTCAAAATGACAGACTACATTGCAGAATAGAGGAGGCTGAAGCTTATCAGCGTTCAAATAATCTGAAAATTAAGAGTATCCAATCAAATGTTGAACCCCTTGATGCAATTAAGATAACCTGCGCTGTCATTCAAGGGGACATAACTGCAGATGACATTGGTATCTGTCACAGAGTACCGATTGCTCGTCATGAACAAACTAAGATATATTACGGTGACATCAAATTCCTGGAAACGAAGACTCCATCGAGCGAGGCAGCCAGAAGGGTCTTTCAAATTGGCAAGCCAGCACACTCCCTTACTCCCTTTTCGCGTAAGTTTGCCTTAGGGTGTACCCCTTTTGCGAAGAGCTTTGGCATGGTAGATGTGGGTCCCTCTAAGAAATCAATAAGAGGTTGCAACTCGGGATCGTCGCGTCGCTGCTGTGCGATTGTAGACGTGTTGACTACACCAACAAACGCTGCATCTTCATCATCTTCAGCATTTGCGTCTTCTAATGAGGCGCGAGAAAGGCAATCGGCGTCCAACATGTTTGTCACTTTCCGGATTTATAAACTATAGCCATATCGAATTCTTGAAGCTTGAGGCTCCAGCGCGCCAATCGTACCAACGGGTCCTTTATGTTCGTCAACCAGCAAAGCGAGTGGGGATCGCTAATGACTTTAAATGGGCGGCCATACAAATATGGATGAAACTTCATGACCGCCCACACCACTCTAAAACACTCTTTTTCAGTGGTAGAATAATTCTCCTCTGTACGGGAGAGAGTCCTACTTGCATAAGCAATTACTCGTTCGACGCCATCTTCCCACTGAACGAGCACAGCTCCTAAGCCGACATTGCTGGCGTCGGTCTGAACCGCTGTCGGAGCGTCATCATCGAAGTGTCCGAGAGCTGGCAGTTTTTGTAGACGTTGTTGCAGCTCGTTGAACGCTTTTTTCTGCTCTTCACCACACACAAACGTGACGTCTTCTTGGGTGAGTTCTGTCAAAGGTGAAGCAATACGCGAAAAATTCTTAATGAAGCATCGGTAATAGGCGCACAAACCTAAAAAAATGCCCTACTGCCTTCTGTTCGATGGCGCGGGACAACTTTCAACAGCGGCTATTTTGTCTGGGTCAGTGCGTACACCTTCACTGCTCACAAGGTGTCCCAAGAGAAGAAGCTCTTCGAAGCCAAAGTGATAATTTTCATGCTTGAGCGTTAGTCCGGCCGATCGTATTGCTTGAAATACCTTGTGTGTTCGCTTCAAGTGCTCGTCAAATGTCGCTGAAAATACAATTGCATCGTCCAAATATAGCAGGCACGTTTGACACTTCAGTCCTGACAGGCCGGTGTCCATGAGCCGCTGAAACGTTGCCGGTGCTGAGCACAAGCCGAACGGGAGAACATTAAACTCATGAAGACCATCAGGCGTCACGAATGCGGTTTTTTCTCGATCTCTTTCATCAACTTCAATTTGCCAATATCCGCTCCGTAAATCCATTGGCGGAAATACCGTGCATGGCGTAGTCGATCGAGAGAATCGTCTATACAAGGCAGCGGGTAAACGTCCTTTTTTGTAACCTGATTGAGCTTGCGGTAATCAACGCAGAAACGTAGGCTGTCATCTTTTTTCTTCACCGATACTCTCGGTAATGCTCAAGGACTTTTTGGCAGCTGAATAAAGTCATCCTGAAGCATCTTTCGGACCTGACTTTCTATGGCCTCACGTTCCCGCGGAGCTACTCGGTATGAGTTCTGCCGTATGGGTCTGGCCGTTTCATCGATATTATGCGATGTTTCGTCAACGGCATTTGGCGAGCTCTGGACGTCGAATAAAAACAGTCCTGAAACTCATTAAATAGGCTTCAGAAGGCTTTGTTTCTGCGGGGGCAGTACACTTGGGCCAACGTAGATGAATAGAAGGGCTGACCCGGTGACATCGGCTTTCTCTACAGTCAAACAGCCTGCTACTTCAATTAGCTCCTCCACGTACGCGACTGCCAAACCTCTTGCAAGATGTCGTCGCTCAGTACTGAAGATCGTAACCAGAACGTGTGTGTGTCCACAATTGAGCTATACGACGGCTCTTGCAATAGATAGGCCATGGCTGAATAGCAATGCTGGAATTTGTTCAACGATGTGGTCGAAGCTGCCTGGGTGGTCGCATGTTACAGATTCGAAAGCACTTGAACGGGGTGGAAGGGTCACGTGATCTTCGAAGACGTGCAGATGTTTACGTCCCTGGTCGTTACATCTGATAACTGAAACTTGATATTGGGCCATTAAAAATGTAACTGACTGGTCTGGAATATCTATGACGGCGCCGTATTCATACAGGAAATCCATTCCCAAGATCAGGTCGTTGCAGCACTCAGACAAAATCATGAACGTGGCGACGAAAGCTGAATCACTGATACTAAATCTGACAGTGCCCTTCCCAGTCGGCGTCATCAGTTGGCCCCTCGGTGTTCTTATGTTAGGTCCCATTCATGACGTTTTAAATGTTTTATGCAAATCGGCAAGTTTTCTGCTCATGATAGAGAAATCTGCGCCAGTGTCTACTAGCGCTGTCACAAGGCGTCCGTCTATGTAAACAGCTAGGTCGGCGCTTACGACTTCCTGTGGTGTCGGCGGCGTTGCATCGTTCATCGTTTATCGTATCGTCATATCGTACTGGTACTGGAGGTATCGCAGCACCTCGATGGTTGGCAACCTTCCTCCAAAGGTCGCAGCTGTTAGTTTCCCCAATGAGGGCTTGGGTACCTGCCCCGGACAGCGTCGGCGTAACTACGACGGTTCGGTGAAGAGCTCGATGAAGGTGACGGAGAGCGGGATTGACGATACAGAGTGGATGGCTGTCCTTGCGGGGGCGAGCTGTCACGTCGGGTGTCGAAATCAGGTCGTGAAAAAGTCGGCTTATAAGTCGGGTATCTTTGTTCACGATATGAAGAGATGCGGTAAACATGTCCAGCTTCTCCGCAATTGAAACACACTGGACGGCGGTCGACGGTGTGCCACAAATCTGTCTTACGAACGAATGGTGGACTGGTAGGCACTCTCGGCGACCAAGTTTCAGGTGTCGGCGCAGTGTAGAACGGTGGAAAGAACGAAGTTTCAGTAGGTGCGATACATTGCTGAGTCGTCATCGTGTGTGGCGGCGGCGGCGGTGGGTTGTATACTGGTGCCGCCGGAGCGTTGTGAGAATGGGCCAGTGCAGACGAGTTGTGCGGCACTGGCGACGGATGACGGGTGCCTGCTGCATAGTTAATAGATTGCTAGGCTGGTAGTGATTCGGCCTGCAAAAATGCTTGCCTGATTTCCTGCCGCACAACTTCTCGAACTGAAGCCGCCGCCATTCTTGCGGAGTCACAAGGACTCCTCATGAACAACTTCGCGAATAAGCTCACACAGAGAACAGTCACTGCAGGCCGTCAGAGCAGAGACGCTGATTGAGGCACTGTTCGGTCAGTCGTAATATCGACGCCGTTGATGCAGTGCACGCTCGATAGCTGTAGCCTCTTTGATGAATTCCGCAATGGTTGTCGGTGGATTGGCATCAGGCATCAGGCATGTCAGTTTCTTGGCATCAGGCATGTCAGGGTGAGCCCGTCGAAATAGGCGCGTCATGTCCTCCGCAAACATGGTGACACTCTCATTCGGTTTCTGGACCCGTGACTCGATGAGTTGCTGAGCAAAGTAACAGCGGTCGTTGTTCGCGAACGTGCTGACAATCTGCTGCCGAAATTCAACTCATGAAGACAGCGTTGCCTCGTGGTTCTCATACCATGTACGAGCGCTGTCTGCTAAAACAAAGTAGGCACGTGAAAGCTTTAGCTCGATGGTCCAGCGGTTTGCCTTGGCGACTCGCTCATACTGAGCTAACCAGTCCTCAACGTCTTCATACTCCTCACAATGGAATATCTCCGGAATCTGAGGCTGCTCAAAAGTAAGCTGGGAAGCACCTGCAGTTGACATTTCTCCAGGCGGATTGCTTTGCTGAGAAAGTTCCAAGTGAATCGCCACAGGACTAAGGCCTCACTATTGGAGACTGTAGCGGTGGACAGGGCTTATCCACTGAAGGAACAGGTTGCGGTGTCGGACTTGAAGTGCAGGGCCGCGGAGGAGTACCTAGCATCAGTCGTAGAGGTCCAGCACCTCCACCAGTGTCGCAACGTGAAAAGAACAGGACACAAGGCTTCGTTTCGACGTTAACAGCAAGGCTTTATTCACCCACAAAAACAAGGCGCAAGAGCAGACGCGCAACGTCGTCTTCCTCGAAAAACGCCAGACTGCCGCTCGTGATGCTGGCTTCTTCCTCCTCTTGTGCTGACGGCTAACCACAACTCTCTCTCTCTCTCTCTCTCTCTCTCTCTATATATATATATATATATATATATATATATATATATATATATATATATATATATATATATATATATATATATATAGGTGTTGTACGTCAAGAAAGGTTCAGACGCAGCTTGGCAAAATATGCTTTATCAGGCAGGTCTGGGTAATGGCGAGCGGCATGCGCGAGCTATTACTAATACATCCACCGATCGTCATCGTCTTCTTCATTACCAGCAGAGTATCCGTTATTCAGATTCATTACAATTACTCCCTGCGAAATAAGGAGCCGTCCTGGCGACCTATGGACAAGTAAACACGGGAGGGTCGTAGCAGGGCATAAGTCTCGAGACGTGGACAATTTCCTGGTCACGACGACGTTGGTCAGAAGATAGTTCCTGTGGCTCGATGAGGTAATTCACCGGTGACGTTTTTTGTAGCACACGATATGGGCTGTGATACTTGGGGACCAACTTGGTAGAAAGGCCAGGTGTAGCCGAAGGGACATGCAGCCAGACGAGTGAACCTGGATCGTAGGAAGTAGTGTTATTTGATGCGTCATGGGGATGGTGCTTTTGGTGTCCTTGATCTTGGGTTGTGAATGATCTTGCCAGTTGGCGGCATTCTTCAGCGTATGTAGTGGCTTGAGACAAAGTCGTGGACTCTGAGGAGTCAAGTTTGTACGAAAGAATGGTGTCCATAGTGCAAGAAGGTTCGCGCCCGTAAAGGAGGAAAAAAGGAGAGGACAAAGTAGTGCTTTGAATGGCGGTATTATAGGCGAACGTGATAAACGGGAGCACTAGGTCCCAATTGGAGTGGTCTGATGAGATGTACATAGACAGCATGTCACCAAGGGTGCGGTTGAAGCGCTCTGTCATTTCATTGGTCTGGGGATGATAGGCGCTTGTAGTGCGGTGAACGATGTGGCACTCACGCAGCAATGCTGTGATGAAGTCTGACAAGAATACGCGACCACGATCACTCAGTAACTCTCGAGGTGCTCCATGATGTAATACGATGTTTTGAAGAATGAACATCGCAATGCTTTTTGCTGTAGACGAGGGAAGGGATGAAGTTTCGGCACACCGCGTGAGATGGTCGACGGTAACTATAATCCAGCGGTTACCGTCAGCAGTGTTCGGAAGGGGACCATAGATATCGATGCCGACGTGGTCAAATGGTCGGGATGGGTATGGTAAGGGTAACAAGGTACCGCTGGCGTGATAAGGGGGAGTTTTTCGTCTCTGGCACGTCGAGCAGGCTCGAACGTAATGTCGTATAAAACGGTACATGCCACGCCAGTAATATCGGAGACGTAAGCGAGAATAAGTCTTCAGAAAACCTGCGTGGCCACATTGGGGGTCGTCATGAAACCTGGAACAAATTTCGGATCGCAGATGACGTGGAATCACGAAGAGCCACTGACGTCCACCGGGTGCGTAGTTGCGTCGGTACAGCGCGTAGTCGCGAGTGGTGAAGTGCTCGACTTGCCGACGCAACGTGCGAGAACGGGGGAAGCCGTCCGCCCAGCCAGGATATCTAGAATTGAAGCAACCCAAGGGTCCTTGCGTTGCTCAGATGGCATGTTGGCGATGGTGACGGCAGTGGCATCACAGGTTAGACTTTCGCAGAAGTCCGGGTCAGGGGGTAGGGGCGAACGGGCAAGGGCATCTGCGTCTGAATGTTTTCAGCCGGAGCGATGGACCATGCGAATAATATATTCTTGGAGGCGTTATTTTCATCTGGCGAGGCGACCACTTGGATCCTTCAGTGACGACAACGAGCAGAGGGCGTGGTGGTCAGTCACGACGTCAAAAGGGTGCCCGTACACGTAAGGTCGAAATTTTTCTATCGCCCAAATCATGGCGAGGCATTGCTTTTGAGTGACGGAATAGTTGATTTCGGCTTTGCTAAGAGTTCGGCTTGCGTAGGAACCACGTACTCTTGGAAGCCGTCTTTCTGCTGTGCAAGAATAGCTTCTAGCCCGACACCACTAGCGTTGGTGTGGATCTCTGTGGGTGCCGATGGGTCGTAGTGTCGCAGAATAGGCGGCGACGTGAGGAGGAGGCGCAGCTCATTAAAAGAATCGTCACAGATGGCAGACCAGGCTGAAAGGTCTCTAGAGCTGGTGAGGAACTTGGTCAAAGGAGCGATGATTGTCGCAAAATTGCGGACCAAGCGCCGAAGTAAGAGCAAAGGCCTAGGAAGCTTCGGAGCTCTTTCATGGTGGTCGGTCTGGGAAACGCTGAAACGGCTCTAAGTTTGGCAGGGTCAGGAAGAATGCCGTCTTTTGAAACCACGTGGCCAAGGATCGTAAGCTTTCGAGCGACGAAATGGCACTTCTTCAGATTCAGTTGCAGCCCGCGGCAGAAATACACGCGAGCACTTTCTCGAGGTGGGTTAAATGGGTTGCGAAATTAGTTGAAAAGACGACAATGCCATTTAAATAACAAAGGCAAACGTTCCATTTGAGGCCTCGAAGGATAGAGTCCATCATCCGCTCGAAAGTAGCTGGCGCGTTGCAGAGGCCGAAGGGCATGACTGTGAATTCGTAAAGGCCGTCGGGCGTGATGAAAGCTGTTTTTTTTGCGATCGGCCTCTGCCAGGGTACCTGCCAGTATCCAGAGCACAGATCTAAAGAAGAGAAAAATTCGGCTTCCTGTAGGCAGTCCAAGTTATCATCAACGCGTGGCAGCGGATAGACATCCTTGCGCGTGATTCGGTTGAGACGTCGGTAGTCCACGCAAAACCTGATGGATCCGTCCTTCTTCTTCACCAACACAACTGTAGAGGCCCAAGGACTGCTTGCCGGTTCGATTATGCCACGTGTCAAAATGTCGTCAACCTGTTCATTGATGGCACGGCGTTCGGTAGTTGACACACGACATGGACGCTGCCATAAAGGCGTCTCTTGACTGGTATCTATACGGTGAACAACAGATGACGCTCGACCTATGGAAAGCTAATTGTGGTCAAACCAGGCTCGAAAACGCTGGAGGAGCTTGATCAGCTCTTCCTGCTGCCCAGGCGTGAGGTTGCAATCAATGGACTTGCGGAATACATCCATAGGTTCATTACCGTCAGTTGTGTGTGTAATGGCACAAGTCGGTAAAAATGGCTTGTCTGGATAGATCGGGTCTTCGAAAATACAATTTAGGGTCTCGAGGGTTCCAAGATACTCGCCGCGTAGCAGGATGTACGGACACGCAGAAACGTTGCACGCATAAAGTACCGCCGAACCATTGGAAAAGTTGATGACGGCAAACGGGAGGACGATGGTTCGGTGGTGCACACTAGCTATAGTTGGTTGGAACAGGAGCGTTGAGTTAGTGGTAGCAGGGGGAAACACAGGCACTAGGACGGCGGACAACGGACGATGCGGACGTCAGCTGAGGCAAACACTTTCGAGGGACTGCGGTGGTCAGTATCAAGGCACGGATTTGTCAACGCGAGTTCTGCACGAGCGCAGTCTACGAGGACCTAATGAATAGAAAGGAAATCCCATCCTAGTATGACGTCGGAAGATGAACGCCGTAGAACAACGAAGTTGACGGCGTACCAAACATCTTGAATAAGGACGCGTGCTGTGCACTGAGCCGTCGGCGCGATGAAATGGGAGGTGGCTGTACGCAGAGAAAGATTCGTAAGCGGCGTTGTAACTTTTCTCAAATCGCGACACAGTTTTTCACTAATTACAGAAACGACGGCGCCTGTGTCGACAAGTGCACGTACAGTAACACCTCCTACTAGCACATCAATTTTATTGGGCGGACAAAGAGGAGGTCTTGGAGAGTTCGACGACGACGCAGTTCTTGTCTCCGGAACTTCGGCTGTCAGTTTTTCTCTCGAGCGGGGCTCGCGCGCTGAAGCATCGGGGAGACAGATCGGTGACGGGGTGGTAATGACCAGCGAGAATCGACCGGGCGTCGTGGGGACAATGAGTCGGTGATAGGAGAAGATGGTCGCTGGGGATTCTGGGCAGCCTGGTAATTTGCGAAATTCCCATGGTCTGGAGGCTGGAAGTTGCGACGGCGACAGTAGCGAGCTGTACGCAACCGCATGCAAAACAGATGGTTCGATTATCCAAGGTGCGCCATGGGTTAACGACAGAAGGTGCAAGGGGCAAAACAGGATGAGGTGCCGTGCATGTAGGCAGTGTCGTAGGGTAGGAGGACCCGGTGCCCCGGTATGCGCCAGAGAGAGGTGGGGCTGGGGGTCTCGCAACGACGGCAGCGTAGGTCAGCGGTGTAGGGACAGATGGCGATGGAGGCAGTGCCTGCGTGACCTGTGTCTCAATGACCTGGCGTAGACCTGGGTCGAACGAGGTCACTGGCTCGGATGCGTCGGCCACACGAGAAAGCTGACGCGCAACTTCTTCACGAATGAATTGTTTGATGTGGGGCAGTAAGACGGTGTGATCAGCAGCGACGTCGTGCACAAGGCTGGAAACTTCAGCCGTATCTTCAGCGGCCCTGAGCATCGAGACACGCTGCTTACGCAACTCGTCGTACTCCTGACAGAGCTGGACAACATCGGTGACGGTCTGTGGATTCCTATCGACGAGCATCTGGAAAGTATTTTCGTCAACTCCTTTGATGATGTGCTTGATTTTGTCGCGTTCGGTTAGAGATTCATTGACACGCTTGCAAAAAGACATGACATCTTCAATGTAACTTCTAAAGGTCTCGTCCCTGCGCTGGACTCGACTACGGATACGCTGTTCCGCGCGAAGCCGGCACACGGCGGGACGACCGAATACCGCGGCTATGGTGGTCTTAAAGGCAGACCAGTTGGTGATTTCGCCTTCGTGGTTCTTGAACCAGAGGCTGGCCACATCAGCGAGGTAAAAGCGCACGTTTGTGAGCTGGTCTCAGGCGTTCCACTTGTTGAAAGCGCTTACGATTTCGTACTCGACGAGCTAGTCCTCGACGTCTTGTTCATCGTTGCCGCGAAACATTGGTGGGTCGCGTTGCCGAGGCACACCAGTACAGTAGACTGCCATTGGTAAGGCAGCTTGAGAAGGGCCGGGAGCAGTCATGGTGAACGGTGAGGGTAGCGTCCGATTGCGAAGTTCAAGGTTGATGGGAACCCCAGATCCTCCACCACTTAAAATAGAGGTGTTGTGCGTCTAGAAAGGTTCAGACGCTTCTTGGCAAAATGTGCTTTATCAGGCAGATCTGGCTAATGGCAAGCGGCGTGTGCGAGCTACTACTACAGCCACCGATCGTGATTCTCTTCTTCATTACCACCAGAGCGTCCGTTATTCAGATTCAGTGCAATATTTATATATATATATATATATATATATATATATATATATATATATATATATATATATATATATATATATATATATATATATATAACAGTGAACAGACTAAAGAGCTACATCAACTAACGATGACGATGAAGAACCCTATGTGATAATGATTATATACATGCAGATGATGAAGCGTGTTGTAAATGCCCCACTTATACCCCGCGCATGAGATATAGGTGTGGAGAACGCCTTGCGAAAGGCTTCATACGCGAGACATGCACTATACTGATACCGCGACCGCGCCGGTCACTTGGTGGAATCACAGGTTTAACGCGATAATTAACGGTTAATGTTTAACTGTTGAGGTCTGCTCTAAAATTGTGTATGGGCTGATCGACCGAAACTGAAATTTCTCGCACAAGCAAGGAGAGTGAACTTGTTTCCAGAGGAGCAATTCCTCACCAGAGCGGAAGATCTCAGTGGTAAGGAATGCGTCAGGCAGATTCTTACGGTATTGTATTCTTGCCTCAGATTTGAGTCTGGTGAGCTGACGACAGTGATGGAGGCGGGACAGATATTGTTCACAGGAGGATGCAGATGATGTAACTGGCGCGGTCAAGAACGAGACGTCAAGAAGGGAAGATGACGATCAACCGTCGACAAGGTAGGACGGCGAGTAGCAAGTTGTGCTTTGTGTGGTGGTAATATATGCGAACGTTACGAATAGCGAAATTGCATCTCAGTTGGTGTGGTATGGCTGAATTTACATTAGATAGTCATCATGTTGGAAAGAGAGTTGAAATTGCTCAGTCAGCTCGTTGGTTTGGGGGTGATAGCAGGAGGTTTTCTTGTGGCTGGTGTTGGAGGCTCTGATCGATTCCTCTACAATTTGCGAAAGGAAAGCTTTTCGAAGGTCCCTCAGAATGATACGTGGATCACCGTGACGCAGGATCAAGGCTTCGAACGTAAATGTAGCCAAGTCAGAAGCGGTGGTTGAAGTCACGCAGGACGTTTGAGCGTAACGTCTCAAGTGATCGACAGGTGTCAATATCCACCAATGGCCACTGGGAGTCATGGGAAAGGGACCTTATAGGTCAATGTCAACAACTTTGAAGGGTACTGACGGACATGGAAGTGGTGGCAGCTCTCCGCGTTGATGTGATGTAGGAAGCTTTCGACGCTCAGAAAGCTTGCAGGAGGCAACGTATTTTGCTATGCTAGCGGACATCCCAGGCCAGCAGAAATGGCCTTCTGTCCAATCGTACGTTTTCTGAAAACCGAAGTGACCAACAGTCAGGTCGTCGTGATAGACTTTAGGATTATCGGCTCAGAGATAGTGATGCAGTACGGGAACCTAGCGTTGACCATGCAGATGATAGATGTGACGGTAAAGAACATGGTTATCGAGCATGAACTGCCTGAGCTGTCGCCGAAGGCGGGAATTAGGCAGTGGCGATGTCCCTTGAAGACGATCTATGACGCGTCTACAGTAAGCGTCAATGAGTTGATGCTTTATGATGGAGCTGTGGTCGTCAGGGGGGATCTTGTCAATGGCAGCCAAAGACGAATGGAATGTGTGAGCACTATCCCAGCGTTCATCACTGAAGATAGTAGCGGGAACAGTGGACGATGCCGTATAAAGTTGGGCACAGAGAAAGCGCATCTGCATCCTTGTGTTTCTTACCGCACTTCTTGGTAATAGTGAAGTCGGGTTCTCTAAGACGTATAATCTATTGAACAAGGCGTCCTGATAAATTCTTGAGAGTGGAGAGTCAACATAAGGCATGATGGTCTGTAGCAATGGTAAAAGGATGGTCACGTAAAGAAGGTCGAAACTTTTGAGCCAACAACACAACAGCTAAACTTTCCTGTTCAGTGATGGTGTTGTAATTCTTGTCGGCGTTGGTCAGGAAGTGGCTTTCATAGGCAACGATCTTTTTATGTGATGAATTATCGCGCTGCAGTAAAATACCTCCGATGCCGTGACCGCTAGCTTAAGTATGCAGGTGTGCAGGTGCTGTTTCATCGAAATGCGAAATACTAGTTTAGATGTGTGGGCGCTTTTAAGATGGCTGAACGCTAATTCGCAGTAAGAAGAGCAGCAAAAGCGAGCACCGGAACCGAGTAAATTGTGCAAAGGTGCCGATGTTGAGGCAAAGCCTTTTATGAATCGACCTAAGTACGAAGCCAGGCCAAGAAAACTGCGTAAGTCCTTGGTTTTTTTGGTGCGAGGAAAGCAAAGAACGGCCGATATTTTATCGGGATTAGGACGAACGCCGTCTTTACTCACAATGTGGCCTAAGACTTTAATTGTCTTGTTGCCGAAATGGCACTTTTGTGGTGTTCAGTGGAAGACCAGTTGGGCCAAGGCCCATGAGCACTTCGTCTTAATGGTGTAAGGGTTAAGAGAAAGTTTACGAAAAAGCAATGATGTCGTCCAAATAGCACAGGCAAGTTTTCCACTTCAGGCCATGCAAACCGGTGTCAATCATGCGCTCGAATGTTGCGGGCGCGTTGCAGAGGCCGAATGGCATTAAATTCAACTCGTAAAGTCCATCTGGTGTCGAAAACACCGTTTTTTCTTTATCGTCCTCATGCATCGGTATCTGCCAGTATCCCGAACCTAGATCGAGACTAGAGAAGTATTCGGCTACCTGTAACGAATCCAAGGCGTCGTGTATACGTGGCTTAGGGTATATACCCTTGCGAGTGATCTTGTTTAGCGCACGGTAATCTGCGCAGAACCACAAAGAACCGTCTTTTTTTCTGAACTAAGGCGACAGGTGATGACCAAAGGCTTGCAGAGGAGCGTATTTTTTTCTCCTCTAAATGTCGTCAACGTTTTTTTCAGTGACCTTCCGCTCGGCTACAGATACGCGACAAGCCAATAACGAACGATGGATGTACTGTCGGTCTCGATTCAATGCGTGGTGATGTACGTCCGTCCCAATATGAGAGAATGGGCGTGAAATGAAGCCTCATGCTCAGTCAGCAAGGCACGCAGCTGGTGGCTCTGCAAATGGGTTAGGTCAGAGCAGATGGTAGTTTTGAGGGCGTAAATGGATGTGGAACGTTCAGAAGGGGGATCTTCAGGGGAAGCATCTTACCGCCGTATTCACAAACGCTCCTTGACTTGACCCTTCACTCGAAACGCTCCTTGAGTGGCGTTTTCCCATTCACGAACTGCCCTTTACTTGAAAAGCTTCCTTCACTTGAGAAAATCTCGAGCGTTTTCTCGAGACTGTCAAAGAAGCGATCGAGCTACCTTGAATCGTCCCTCGAGTGAAGTTTCTGCGCCAACATCGCGTCCACGGCGGAGCCCAGCTCGCTTTGACGGCGTTTCTCGGTCAATTAGGCGGCCACCGCCGCGTTCTTTCAACAGTGACGGTGCGCATTCACTATGGAGCTGTCTTGGAACGGTTCGACAACGGCTACTGTGGCGCCGGGACAGGCGGACGTGGTGTCAAGCGGAGCACTCGCCAGTGCCGTAATGTGTTGTGTTTCATGCATGAGCCAGAGGATTACCTGCCTTCGGGTGTGCCCATACTCGTCGTGCGAGGGCTCCAAGACTTACTGCGGATGCCAGTGCTTTCAAGTGTTTCGATGAAGCTTGCACACCACACCAGTTCAAGCGTAGCGCAAAAGCTATAGACAAACAAGCGGAGAGCAAACGTAATAGCAAACTTCCGATGCGCTGCATTCACCATACTCCTAAGCGGCTTCCTCTCCGGTGAATCTTTGCTACCCTGGCTGAAATATGTGGCGAAGCACCCTTTCCTTAGATGATCGTCTGTATCTACGAGAAAGTAAGGTATTCTTTTTCTTTTTTGTTCATTTTCCCCTCTGCTTAGGTTAAATCACTATTAGGGACAGTTTAGGAAGAATAAAACACAATTAAATTCGGCCCAATGAGTGTGTTGTTATTGGTAATACGCGTGAAACATAGCTTCGATGTACAGTGTCTATGCAGCTCACAATACCAATGAACAACCACACCCAGCTTTAGGGAATTAAGCAGAGGCTCGTGCTCTGTGAAACGTGCACGCACGAATGCATGAAGTGTGGTATAAAAACGCAGACATACGAAATAAAATTACAGCAGATACATTATAAGGTCGTTTTTTATGGTTGAACACCCCCTCCCCCGTCCCAAAAGAGATATTGCTGGCTACGCCATTGATTCGTGCAAACATAACCATATGCCTGGTGAGCCACCGAAGTGCCTGAGCCAAACATGTGTCAAAATAGGCAAAGCTCACTAACTCAACCATGCCAGTTCTTTAACGCAAGAAATATAATGAATTAGCACATCACAAGAAATAAAAAATGCGGTTTTAGTGTTCTAGCAATTACGTTTTTTTCTATTTAATGTCTTGCCTCTTTTGTGCAGGGGCCAGGCTGCCGACCGCAGAACACAGAGGAAAAATTTCCTAAAATGTGACGTATTTGCAATGCGTTGCAGAGTTTGCACGACTGTATACAAAAAGACAAAATCTGCAGTGAATGCGTGCAGCTGCACTGCATAAGACACGCTATGGTGTCTACTACCTCGATCTTATTTATGATGTCATACAATCTCAAAATTTATTTCCACAGTGTGTCAGCTGCATATGCTTGATCGATGCACACTTGGCTCTTCATGCCACATGGCTCTTCATGAGCCAAAACTAATAAAAGAATATTTTGCCATTCGCAATTTCTACTTTGTTCATTTTTGAATACATAATTATCTTCACGTTCGTCTTTTCAGGATGACACAGAATCCCGAAAACCTCTTCTCCGATTCTACAGGAGAGCAGTTCTACAAAAATCAAGCTTGTTTTATATACACCAGCACCACTCCCCTTCCGCGAAACTGAGATGGCGTGGTTCCAGCGTGTAGGCATGCCAATGTTGCAACAATAGCAGATATTTTAAAGACGATAGTCTTTCTTGGGGACCTTCGACTAAAAAGTTTTGGTCTGTCTGTCTGTCTGTACATTTGTCTGTTTGCCCGCCCTAACATACTTCAAACGGCACCAAACGGCCAACCCCATCCGCAGCGCCCACCAATATCGCTCAAGGTTTAGCGTTCATAGTTGTGATTGTCAATTAAAAATCAAATATTGCGCATATCTGAGGCGCCACAAAAACTCTTCGATGCTTTGTATGTCTGCCTTTATACTAGAAGAAGCACACACAAGTAACTCTAAGGAATGCAGCGTTTATCGTGCTGCGCTGACAGTCCAACGCGATGCTCGAAAAGGTGTTTCCAACGCTTTGCTACGACGTCACGGCGGTGGCACCTGCCCGTCGCTTTACGTTCTACACCTTTTCATCTCCGAGACTGCCGTGCATTTTTCTCCGCGGGCTGCACGTCTTCGTTTTCGAAGATAACTGCCAGATGGCACTTGTGTCTAACGTGGCTCGATGCACTCGTTCGCCTCCGCTACACGCTCGAGGCACTCTAACGCAGAGCCTCCAGAATACCATTCACTGATTTTCTTGCGCAGAACATCAAATAAACGTTTTGTTCACTCTCTCCAGACGCAAGACTATCATCTTTCGACGACATTTGCGGTGTAACATGCAGATTTGAAACTAATTTTATTTACAAGAGTTTTACTAGGTGTATCCGCGATGTCTGCAATATTCTTGAGAATTTTTAACCACTTTGTTGCACTTGTCTTCGTTAAATCAAATTAAAATACTCTGCTTCTTGACGGCACTTTCTCCAAGGTTCAGAGAACCACCACGGTCATTTTTAGAAGAGAACAGCGCCAAAAGTCAGAAGAGTCTTCAATTTTATAATTTCCAAAAGAATAAAACATCTCCTATAAATTATGTACTGGCGAGGCTTTATAATGAAGCATGGAAAACATGATCATATTCAAGAGGTATTCCGGCAATCATATTCTACAAATAAAAGCCAAAACATAGATGCAAAGGTCATTCTTCCATTAGCGAATGTGCTTCTGAGCTTGCACGTAAAGAAGACAGGACAAAAATTTTAAGACGGGGCCACTATGTGAACTTGGAAACGGAAGCTACAGAGATTTAAAGGTTACGTCTATTCGAGTCTGTCATATTAGAGCATCCACAAAGGCAGAGCGAAAAGAAGATGGAAAAAAATAACTACTTACTCAGGCATGCTTGGAAGATTGAAATGTTACAATTGAAACACAAAAACAGAAACACGCATTCTTAACCGAATATATATGCTGCCTATTGAAGCAAACAGTAACTTTAAAATGATGTTTCTGCCATTAATTGAAGAAAGACACATGATTGCTTTTCTTAATTTGCATAGCAGTCTGATTCAAACGCTCAGCCACGAGTTTACCATGCCTACTTTTTAACACTACCCTGTGTCTCTCATAATAAAATGGTGGTTATGGGACGTTAAATTCCACATATCAATCAAATCAGCGCTACCCTGGTATAACATTGAATAGAAGTTGCGATCATTGTCTTCCAAAATTTCCATTACATGCAGAGGAACAACTACAAAAGTGCCGCGTTGAAATTCGCAGTAAATGAGAAAAATGAACATAGCGCAGTACCCTGAAATCAGGAACTGTTCACGTACTCCTGCAGCGACAACGAATTCACATACAAGTAATCTTTGGCGGTGGTGAATCCTAAAGGCACACCAATGTAATGTGATATAAAGTAGAAATTAATCACTCCGCCGCGTTACACGTTCGGTGGCTACACTAGTGATCAGACGGCTCTCAGCAAAACGAAAGTAATCAAAGCAACAAACCATATGTTCTGCTTCCTGCCATCACTCACGTAGTTCGTTAGTCACCCCGGCGAAAGCAGGGTCTCAAATATCCACGCAGTCACTACCGTAATTAAAAACTGCAATTGATAGACGCATATGAGACGAAATTAACTGAGCACGTAAAAACGTTCAGCAGCAGACGAAACTCCATCAGCTGTTCGTTTAGCTGCCTGGGCGCAACTGTTGCCAAACATGAAGCGGGAGTTTCGCTAACTCTACCAGCTCAAGGCTTAGGGAAACCACGCTACCACTCTAAATGCATGTATTCTGCTGTAATGTCAATTCATAAAAAAGAATGAGTAAGAAAGCGTTCATTTATTACACAGAGATAGGCATTTCTTAAGCACAATTACGAATACTCTCGTTATCAGGCGCTTTTATCAGCCCATGCAGTTCACTCACGTGAAGGGAGCATTTCCGAGGCCTCTCTTGGCGAAGGTAGTGTGGAGGAGCGCTCATGAAATGCAGCGGCTCCTTGAGTGGAGGAGCACGCTCCACCTTGACTTCGTCAAGTCGAGAAGAGCCCTTGAGCGTAGGAGCGTTTGTGAATACGAGCCTTAGAAAGTAACCACAGAGAGAGGCTGCAGTGTAGTAACGCAAGCTAACGATAAGCCCTTCAGAAGCATAATCTTTTCGGGCGTTGAGTTTGTTGCATAGTAAGGCGGGTTTTGCGTGCTGGGTGCTAGGGATGCCGCGTAGGGTGGCGTCATCGTCAGTGGATTCGATGGAACGAAGGCTGGAGTAACTGCGGTGACTTGGGCGTAAGTCAGTTTGGCTTTAGAGACCTGAGGGCCTATGCACGCTGTACCATTCATAGCCGCCAACTTCTTATTAACGATGTCACGTAAATTTCTACTGGGTGCATCAGAAAGAAACTGGCATGCTGAAAAACAACGTGACTGCAGTTCTTCTCGTATGATTGCGCGGATTATGGCTCGAAACGAGGAGCTGGCCATAGGGCTGTCCGGGATAGCTGCAGGAGAGCTTTCCGGCTGCAGCTGCGTGGATTCGAGCTCGCATTGACACTTAGCTGCATTGCCAGCAACGGTAGTTGGGTCCTTTACGACTAAAGCATGAAAGGCAAAAGGCCCTATGCCTTCGAGCAGATGACGTTATATTGTCTGCCTCAGTGATGGAGGTGGTAACGCGTCCACAGAGATAGAGAGCATCCTCGATATACGAGGTATAAGACTCACCTAGTTGTTGTTTGCGGCCATCAAGTGTTCGCTTCGCCAGGCTTACTCGAACTTCCGGAGTAGCGAAGACTTGACGAATATGTTCTCTGAAGACGTTCCAGTTGGGAAAGTCGATCTGGTGGTTAAAAAAAACAAGCCTTGACCATGCCGGTAAGATAAGAGGAGACGTGGTGAAGCTTTTCCGTTTTGTGTCAATGGTTCAACGCACTCACAATGTCATATTGGTGTAGCCAGCCTTCTCATTGCGGAGTCCAGCAAACAGAAAGGGCTCGACAGGGGGTCCGCTGACGATCCAAGAGGAAGGAGCTGCGACAGTCGTTGCCGGAGGGTCAGATGAAGAAGCGCTTGAGGCCTCAGGGTTCGTCGTGCGACATTCTGGTAGACAAGTGGCCCGTACAGTGACCTGAGCAAAGCTCCTGGCGGTAAAGTAGGCGAGCAGGGGCAAGGAATCGAGGAGCAACCACCACCACTTGCGACGTAGTATTTTACACGTTTTTATTTGGCCCGTAAGACGTGGCCAAAACAGTCACCTCCGAGGCACAAGATATATATATATATATATATATATATATATATATATATATATATATATATATATATATATATATATATGTCTTGTGCCATATATATATACCGCTGACATCAGAAAGGTGAAGGGGAGAAGGGGAGGAGAGATGAAGGGGGAAGTGGAAGGAAGAGTGGAAGGGGGGCGCCCGAGGGGAGTCCACCGTATACTATTTTTCTCTTTTTTCTCTCTTTTCTTCTTTTTTTCCTTTTCTGTCTTTTTTCCTCTTTCCTTGCCCTCTGATTTGAGATTGTATAGAGCTGAGCACCAACAAACTGTACCTTTAATCCTGATAAAGGCCAGACCCTAGGCCGAAACATCGAAATAAACCACGTTGTGACCGCTCACGGAGGATCTACTGGACTACATGCAACGCTACGGCCACTCAACCACCATGCCTATATATATATATATATATATATATATATATATATATATATATATATATATATATATATATAAAGATGAATTAAATGATCAGAGTTTCTTTCAGGTACCGTAATAAAAGTTATAAACCTCTCACCTGGCAACTCGTCTCCCGGGTGCTTTTATTTACTACCCAAAATTCACAAAATTAACAATCCCGCCGACATATAGTTTCCAGCAATGGTACTGCTACTGAAAAAATTTCTAGTTTCATTGACTCTCTCATTAAGCACATCCCACAATCATTCCCATCATATATTAATGATACCAGCCACTTCCTTCGAGAAGTCTCAAAACTTGTGCTACCCCTAGAGTGATATTTGGTCACCATGGATGTCTCATCACTGTACACAAACATTTCCCACACCGAAGAAATCTCCGCCACAATCGCCGCCTATGGAAAAATTAAATAGACGAGTGAGTTCGACGAAAGCGCTTTAGAGGTGCTCCTAAATCTTGTACTTAAACATAATAACTTTGAATTCGACCAAAAACATTACCTACAAGTAAACGGAACTGCCATGGGAACCAAAATGGCCCCAAATTACGCAAATATTTTGATGGCCTCTTTGGAAATTCCTTTCCTCGGAAATTCTCCATTCAAACCGATATTCTACCGACGCTTTCTCGATGATATATTCTTCGTGTGGGCTGATGGAGAACATATACTTTCCAAATTCATTTCTGATTTCAACTCCCTGCATCTTTCGATAACATTCACGCACACGTATTCGCAGAAGAGTGTTCAGTTCCTGAATGAACACTGCAAAGCAGGTGTTCCTTACTCTCAAGCCCACAGATACAGAAGAATTTGCTCTGAAATCACATAAATGGACACCCACGCACAGGAATTGAGAGCAGCCTTCTTGCGTCAAAAATACCTCGAAAAAATGATTGACAATGCAATTGAGCACGCTCGCTCTTTGGACCAAGAATCAACAATGGGCGAAAAAGGCGGAAATAAACATATAACTTCAGGGGCAAATTTATTCCCCACATGCTCTGCCGGCGCCCCTCGGGTAAATTCTATACTAACCCGCCACTTCAACATACTTAAACAGAGTAGTCGCCTCTCTGCCATTTTTCAGACTCCACCCAAGGTGGTTTACCGAAGAAATAAAAACCTGAGAGACTTACTGGTCAGGGCAAGAACACACAAATCGGACCACCATCAGAGCTGTAGACCATGCGGGAAACCTCGCTGCAGGGCGTGCACACACATGGTGACCACAGATACGGCTGAAGCCTCCTGTTCAGACTATGTGTGCAACATCAAAGACGACCTTAATTGTGACTCGGCCAATGTGGTATACAAAATTCGCAGTGAGGTGTGCAAACAGGAATCTATTGTACACACGGAAACCGTGTTCCGTTTGCGTTTCAACAACCACAGGACACACGTAAAGGGCCTCTCCAATTTGCCATTATTCAAACATATCAACTTTCCTGGTCACTCTTTCGAAAGCGTAAGTGTGATACTTCTACAATCTGACTTCCAGAACACACGGGAGCGCGAACAACGAGAGTCATACTTTATAAACAAATTCAGATCACTTACCCACGGAATCAACGAGAGCCCTGGGCGACTGACGTGCCTCCGCGAAGTTTCGTGAAACACAGAAAGTGAATTACTCAATTAATTTATTTATACATACGTGAAGTCACACACATAGGATATATAGCACGTGAAAATAAACGAATTTGATGCTATGTGCACCAACCGGCGCGTGTTAGTATTGTTAGATTTTATTTTTATTTTTAAGTACTTTCTTAATATTATTATTATTATTAATTTATTATTTTTCATTAATTTTGCTTACGTTTTTGTTTGTTCATCCTTTAAAGAAGATCCATTCGTTCAAGTTGAGTATGACTGGTTGTACACTTTTCGGCAAGAGAGGGCAGATGGGGGGAGGGGAGAGAGGGCACATTAGCTTTCCATCATGGCCAATATTTTCCTAAAGCTGGAGCGGGTCGTATGCTTCTTGTGTGTGTGCGTGTGTGTGTGTGTGTGTGGCCCGATGCCACGGGCCAGCCACCGAACCAAGTGAATTATAACTCGATCCATGTGTGGGATGCGAGTAAGGGGAAGTATGTTTCACTTTTTCCCTTTTCCTTGGTCTCCTCCGCTGGCGGCGCGTCTTATCTACCCCTAGCAACAATGCACGGATTACCCACCCGCTTCCGGTGGCTCTCTGTCACTCCTTTCCTCTTCCTCTCCTTCTTGTTGTCTGTTGCTGCCTCGTTCGCTAGTTTGTCTTGTTTTTTTCGTTTTTTTCTTCATTTCCTTTTTTTCGTTTTGGGGCTCTTTAAACTGTGAGAGTGGCCCTCTGCGACGGGAACTTGTATCATTTTGCTTAGATCCTCCGAAGAAGGCTGGTCCACAAGCCGAAATTGTTAGGATTAAATAAGTATTGTATTGTATTGTTTCCTATACTGCCCTATTCTCAAAGTATATATATATATATATATATATATATATATATATATATATATATATATATATATATATATAAGGGAAAGAAGTGTATCCTAAGGGTTCGTTTTTCTGTGTTTTAACACAATATTAATGAGAACTAACAGACAGTAATGCCAAGGAATGTACAGGGGAACTTCTTAAAACCAATGGAATGTAAATAAAAATAAAGAAGAAAGAAAAGTGGATGAAAAATAACCAGCCGTGAGCAGGAATCAAACCTACGACCTTCGAATAACGCGTTCTATGCTCTAACCACTGAGCTCCCACAGCGGCCTTCCCTCTACCCACTTTTTTGGGTTTATATGTGAATTTATAAGTAGAAGTGACAGTCAGCGCCATCTATAAGCCAAGCGACGACTGTAAAAACACCCTTTTATGCGCATGTTTGGTGTCACGTAGCACGTGAACTTATTATGAGCGGGCAGCTGATTAATAGTCCCTCGTATACAACCTAAGACACCAAGTCTGCCAGTACGAGACCCTCGTTCAATGAAATAAGGGAAAGAAGTGTATACCTAAGGGCTCGTTTTTTCTTGTTTTACCACAATATAAATGAGATCTAACAGACACTAATGCCAAGGAATGTACAGGGGAAGTTATTAGAACCAATGGAATGTAAATAAGAAGAAAGAAGAAAGAAAAGTGGATGAAAAAGTAACCAGCCGTGAGCAGGAATCGAACCTACGACCTTCGAATAACGCGTTCGATGCTCTAACCACTGAGCTACCACAGCGGCCTTCCCTCCATGCACTTTTTTGGGTTTATATGTGAATTTAGAAGTAGGAGTAACAGTCAGCGCCATCAATAAGCCAAGCGACGAGTGTGAGAAAACCATTTTATGCACATGTTTGGCGTCTCGTAGCACGTGAACTTATTATGAGCGGGCAGCTGATTAATAGTCCCTCGTGTACAACCTAAAGACACCAAGTCTGCCAGTACGAGACCCTCGTTCAATGAAATAAGGGAAAGAAGTGTATACCTAAGGGCTCGTTTTTCCGTGTTTTAACACAATATTATTGAGATCTAACAGACAGTAATGCCAAGGAATGTACAGGGGAAGTTATTATAACCAATTGAATGTAAATAAGAAGAAAGAAGAAAGAAAAGTGGATGAAAAAATAGCCAGCCGTGAGCAGGAATTGAACCTACGACCTTAGAATAACGCGTTCGACGCTCTAACCACTGAGCTACCACAGTGGACTTCCCTCCATCCACTTTTTTGGGTTTATATGTGAATTTATAAGCAGAAGTAACAGTCAGCGCCATCCATAAGCCAAGCTACGAGTGTGAAAACACCCTTTTATGCGCATGTTAGGCAGTAATGCCAAGGTGATTCCTTGGCATTACTGTCTGTTAGATCTCATTATATATATATATATATATATATATATATATATATATATATATATATATATATATATATATATATATATATAGTTCGGTCTAAAACGAAGAGCTCATCCAAGTTTTCCGAGGAGATTTTCTTCTATCCCTACTGGTGAATTTTCTTCAGTTCATAGCGAAACCGTAAAAAGCCGCTTTCTAAGCTGGCGTTTGCTATTTCACGTCCTACTTTTCAATCACTTGCGTGTACTTCGCTTTCTTTCTTTCTACTGCCAACTCCAAGCAACACTGGAACTCCAGGCAAATCAATTTCCTTTTCATTGTAGTGCTGAGTTTGATGCAATAAAGCGGGTCATTTAAAGCACAAGCTGGTTTTCAGTCATCGCAATTCAGGAAGCCCGGGCGGCTTTCAGTCATTACGGGTTGTCAGACTTGTGTGCTCAGATTTGGGTGCATGGTAATGAGCCCCAGATGGTTAACACTTCCGCATCCTTCCACTACGGCGTCTCTAATATTCATATGTGAATTTCGGGACGTTAAAACTCACATATGAATGAGTTATCATGACAGGTGAGCTTCTTACTACCATTGCGCCTCCATCGTCTGACGAGCGCCTTGATGTACGTTTTACAATACATGAGCTTGACGCTGCGATTTCTGCCTCCCGCCGATCATCGGCACCAGGACCTGACGGAATCACGTATGCTGCACTCAACCATCTTGATACAGAAGCACGACGTATCCTGTTATCTCATTATAACACCTCATGGGAGTCAGAAGAAGTCCCAGCTAACTGGAAATGCAGTCGCATTATTGCACTGCTCAAGCCGGGGAAGTGTCCTTATGCACTTTCCTCCTACAGGCCAATCGCGTTAGCCAGCTGCGTCGGAAAAGTGATGGAAAGAATGGTACTGGCACGATTAGAGTGGCTTCTAGAGAGCAACAACTCCTTTCCTGTATTTATGAACGGCTTCAGATGAGGCCGATCTGCCATTGATGGTGTGGTTGACTTGATCACCAGCGTTGAAGAGGAAAGAAGCCGACGCAGACTAGTGGCGGCGGTCTTCTTAGACATTAAGGGTGCCTACGATAATGTGCTGCATTATGCGATCCTTGACGCACTGGAAGATTTCGACATCGTTGGACGACTGTACGCTTGGATTTTTAGCTACCTTAGGGACCGCACCATTTACATGACGACAAGTAACGGAGACACCGATCGATATAAGGTTCATCGTGGTGTTCCCCAAGGAGGAGTTCTCAGCCCGATCCTATTTAATGTCACAATGATCGGCCTAGCAGCAGAACTTCCCAGCACGGTGAAGATCACTGCATACGCTGATAACAAATGCATATGGGCATCCGGAACTACTCGTCCACAATTGCGAGCTCGACTACAGCGTGCAGTGACGATCACATACAAATATCTACGACGTCAGGGGCTCACTCTTTCAATCGACAAATGCGCAGTGCTTGCGTTCACGCGCAAGCATATGTCGCAATACCCGATATTTATTAATGGGACAGCGATACCTGCTGTAACACACCACAAGTTCCTTGGGGTTGTCGTACACAGAGATCTATCGTGGACGAGGCATGTCGCCGTACTTAAATCTAAATTGAAGAGCTTTGCTCTCATTCTTCGCCACGTAGCAGGAGCAAGATGGGGCCCATCAGAATCATCGCTACTTCAATTATACAATGCTCTATTTGTGGGATACATTCGATACAGCATGCCGGTGCTTTCCAATATGGGACCTAGTTGTGTGAAGACACTCGAGAGTGTTCAAGCTCAATGCTTACGAAGATGCTTGGGTCTACCACGCTGCACTTCAACAAATGGGACAATCGCAGAGGCTCGGGCTTGTCCCATTAGTGTATACATGCTCTGCGAGCCACTTAGAGTTCACCTACGATTACTGAGCAGACACAGACAGCACCCACTGTCAGTACTACCCGCCACTCACCCAGATTGCAGTTTCTCAAAAGTAATATTGCGGCATGAAAATATTATACCACCAAGGTTTTCTCCGCCAAATGCCCCTGCAGTGTTACCATGGGTTCTGCCTAAACCACCTATCTCTTTTACGATACCTGGAATTACAAAGAAGTCGCTCATTTCTTCTGTTGGCCTCAGACAACTGACCCTATATCACATTTATACACCGTACAGTGATTCTTTGCACGTGTACACCGACGGATCCACCACGCTAAACACTTCCGCCGCAGCCTTTGTCATCCCAGACATGGATATCGCTCGACGATTCAAAGTGGACCATAAAACCACATCAACTGCCGCAGAGCTTGTCGCTATCCGAGAGGCAATAAGGTTTATTTCCGGAGAGCGACCTCGAGCCTGGACGATTTTCTGTGATGCCAAACCCGCTTTACAAACCATTAATTGCATCATGAAGCAAGGTCCATATTACAGCTTGGCAATAGAAATCACAGAACTTATTCAGGTTGCTTCAACAAATGGCCATCTTATAACTTTCCAGTGGATTCCCGCTCATTGCGGCGTGATGGGAAACGAAGAGGCAGACGCTCAAGCTAAAAATGCCTTAAGCAGTGCCCCTGAAGTACGCATTGCGTTTTCACGAGCTGACACGAACGCCCTGCTTCGCTGCGTGATGCGCAGCTACACACTTCAGCACTGGACCAAACCGGAACGGCGACACCAGCGACTTCACAAATGGGACCCGGAAATGAGGTTCCGCATGCCTCCTAAATTGAAACGGCAACTCACAAGTGTGATCCACCGCATTCGTCTTGGTGTAGCGTACACTAGACGTTACGCACATATCATCGGTCGCAGTGACACCGGTCCTAATTGTGAACACTGTGATGTGCCAGAAACACTTGAGCACATATTTTGTGTCTGCCCAGCATACGCACGTGAACGACAAACACTGATTTCTTCTACTGAACAATATCGCAGTAGGTCATTAACTGATGAGACCATGTTGGGCCCTTGGCCAGACACCAACAGTGCAACTGCGGTCACAAGAGCAGTTATTACCTTTTTAGAAACAACTGGACTATGTGCGCGGCTTTAAAATGTGTCTCAGCTAGAAAGAACACTACATACTCACCTCTCTATCTCACCATCGTCATCCATCAATCTTTCTTTTCCCCTTTCTCTTCCCCCAGTGTAGAGTAGCAGGCTAGAGCAAACTATCGCTCAGGCCGACCTCTCTGCCTTTCTGTAAATAAACATACTTCCTTCCTTCATGACAGGTTGTCGAAAGCCTGACACGTTTTTCTCTTCTTTTTGTTTTTTATCTCTCTCTGTCTCTCTCTTAAGGTCTTTCTTTTTATCACGTCACTGTTACTACGTACTCTATGATTGCGAAAAACAGCCAATTTTTTCTGCGATCCCGATGCGAAACATTACATTTAATTTAGCTTTGTTGTTACAAACACGTGCAAATTTAGAAGATCATCTTCAAAAAAAATAGGTTTAGAATCTTTCCAGTGCACTACACAGAACGTACGGCACCGCAGTCGTTTACGCCGGTAGCATGCACAAGTGTACTTGGCCTGCACAAGGATTTGGCAAGAATATATTCGGTTCTTTGTAAAAGACTCGCCAAAGAAGTTCACCAAAATCTTCAATGTTTGTATTTCTTGGGTGTAATATTGTTCTATGTTGCAAAATTTAGGATGGAGCATGTGGTAGAAAAAAATGCAATAATATTATTCAGCTTCAGGTACCTTACACGAGTATCTTTGCTTTAGAGGTAAACGAAGTTTTCTATTTAAACGAGAAACAATATTTGATGATTATTTTTCTGAGAAACATAAATAAGAAGACTTTCTACGAAAATTTCAGAGCTATCACGTGACGAAAAATTTTTATCTTCAGAGCAATATCATAAATTCAGAGGAATAAATCAGCGCAATGTGTTCCAATACGTTCGACATTGTCGCTAAAATGCCTGGAATCCTTGGTGTGAGATGAGCTTGATGCCAATTACAATTCATTACTAACAGCCGTATAATTTAACGAATATATTATGATTGATACTTGGGGTTTAACGTCCCAAAACCACCATATGGTTACGAGAGACGCCGTGGTGAAAGGCTCTGGAAATTTCGACCACCTGGGGTTCTTTAACGTGCACCCAAAACTGAGCACACGGGCCTACATGATTTTCGCCTCCAGTGAAAATGCAACCACCACTGCAGGGATTTGATCCCGCGACCTGCGAGTTATTATAAATTAACATAACCCTTGGGTTACTGAATTGGAAAGCAAACAGTAGTGTGTTATAATAATATTGCAGCAATGTATTCTGAAAGTGAATGTTTTCAATAAATCAACGAGCGGAATCTTTTTTTTTGAAAAAGAAATTGATAGTCGCCAATATGGCCTAGACTTTTTTTTAAGAATTTTTGTAATGCAAATTACATCCCTGTATTTTCTTTCTTGGAAAGTAATAACTACTATATCCTCGCCACAATATGTGTATGTATTTGACACATTTGCAGGCAAATCATCTGAATTCGCGCGTGAAGGAAACCTGACAAGAGTTCAAAAGGTGCCAACACTGGAGGTTTCTTATTTTTCGCTTTGTTTTTCATTATACAATATACCATATTTTTGCACTAAATCTTAAGCTTTTTACGCGTAGAGTTTGTATTTTAACCTACAAATAATAATTGCTTCTCAGAAGGCATTTCAAGCCCGCCCACACCGTTAGCCGGAACACAGCGCCCGCCTGTTGATGTATTTGCTATCTCGTGGTAGTAAATATGCTAATCTCAGAAGAGTTGTGGACATTTTTTTGCGAGTGTATGGCAAGTTATTTTCATGTGTTCTTATATGGCCCAAAACGCTGTGGCCTCTAAACGAACGTGTATATTCCTTAAATAGTGAGCCACTCAAAGAGAACAAAAGAAATCATGTACTGCCCAACAAAGAACAGAGGGAACTCAGTATGTGCACTACCCTGGTGGCTTATCTAAAATAAAAGAAATTGTAGATTAGTTAGAAGATAGTAGATTAGTTTTGGCATGGTTAGGGTATTTTATGCGAATAACCGCGGCACAATGTTACTTTCGGTGGCGTGAATGCTAGCTGAAAATTTGGGAGAAAGCCTTCACAATGATGTTACATGCTTCCATAAATTTCATGTACTGCTTCTTCATGGGGAGGGTGTCGCTTCACTACACGAAGCAGAGAATAAGAATAAGATTTCACACTAAGTCCTCAGATTCGAATATGGTTCTTCTTTTACTACGCAACACGCTAAGCTGAATTTTCATGGAAGAAATATTATTCTTTGAATGGGAACTCCTCACGGGAAAAAACATACCATAAAAGCTTGAACAGCGGAGAACGTGAAAAATTTAGGGTATTAGTTTTCACAATAACTGTGCTCCATCATGTTTTCTTCGCGTAGCCTTTTTATATTTGGCGAGATGCGTTTGTGTACCGGTTTTATTGCTCTGTTTTCTGTTTTTCTCGAAAATGGGGAGTGCTCATATTCTCCACACTAGCTATGGTTTCATTCCGGTATGTGACAACGAAGTTGTCGTTGTTACTGCTGCTGTAGCATCTGACATGGCTCATACCCGGGAGATCGCTCAAGAGTTGAAGATATGATTTGGTTAACCATTTCGACGACTAAATTTTGATAACCAATAGAGCAACGTATATAAGTCAAAAAGAGTATAATAACTGTTTTTCATCTATTTAGATAGACATAAAATTTGCGTTGAATATAAAACAAACGAACAGAAAAACATAAATAACAAGTTTTAAAGTAATTTATTACTTCAATAATACAAATACACAGATGGAAATTTAAAGTTGCATTCCTTCCATTTTTTGGAGATAACTACAAGCGCCCTCAAAAGCGTTCATGTGGTTGAAACCCGGACTATAAGCGCCAATGGAAAGTATGTTGAGCCCCATGTCAGGGAATGGTATAACAGTAATGGTAATGTGTAACAGTAATGGAATGGTAACAGAATGGTAATGTGTGAGTTGAGCCCCATGTTAGGGAATGGTATAACAGTAAGCCTTTTTCTTAGTAGACTGTAATGCCGACATGGCAAAAATAGTTCGCTGTCATTTTTATTTCTAAACGGAAATCGCATCGGGTGATATTACCAGACCAGCAATATATGAATATATATTTAACCGGTAGACACGACATAGTATTCTGCTTATCATGACTTCTAATTGTCTAGAATGACACCACTGAATCTTTCACAAAATTTTTAAACACCTATGTCCTGTTCATGACTTTGCTGATACCAAGGCATCAGCACGAAGCGAAAAGTTTTTTTTTTAAATTGTTGCAGTTATACTGTCCACTATAAGAAAGACCGAGAGTATTGGACCATTCAATGCCGCTCGAGCTAATGAGTCAGTCATTTCATTTATTTCAAATCCACAATTCCCCGGTACCCTTAATTATTTTAGTAATTTCAGCTGTAGAGAGACTGGCACAAAGAATACTTTTAATGTAATTGATTTTGATGAAGTTGTAAGCGACGTACTTATAGGCAAGGAGTCAGTAATTATGCTTACATCATTGATGTTCATGGCTACTTTCCGCAGCGCTAGATTAATTGCTAAGATTACAGCTTCAAAAAATAGGAGAACAGTTAGGTAATCTTAATAAAAAGACCATCCAAGTACATGGGAGTACATATACGTACACCTGTTTTTTTTTGTTCATTACTGAAGCATCTATTGTTACTATATTTTCTGTTCCCACGTGAACAAGATAATTATGCAGTCGACTATTCAGGACCTTGTATGAAGGAAATTTATACTTGGAGGGAAAAATCTCATCGTATTATTTTATAAGATTCTGATCAAGGAGCCTGAGGCACATCCCAATTTTTCACGCTTATCCTGTCTTGTTTATTGTGATCCAAATTTATTTTATGTGTATAAATCATGGCGAATAGGCAAGAAGTAAAAAAGTATGGAAGTGGACGAAATGAGTCATGCATCTTTATCTGCATATCTCCCATTAACATCCCTATCACATGCATAATTATTACTGAAGGTTTATGATTTATTTCTGTGTATGACGTAATCTTCTCCTATATAGAAATAAATATTAATACTACGCAGAAAAAATGTGTAGAATAGGGATGGTAGAAGAGTATAGATAGATAAAGGTGCCTCAGTGTCCCGAATGTTTAAGTCCCGTTTCAAAAGAACGCTTGGAAAGCACAAAAACAGCGAAATTGTTCATAGCGACAGGAAAAGTGAACATTCAAAGTTTACCTTTTGGTGTTTTCTAGAGCAGACCGTGTCTCCTTTCACCCACAGCTTAGCCTTCGAATGTGCTCAAACGCAATTATAGCAAAACGAATACACCTTCTGAACGCATTTTTTGTAGGCCCGATTTGTGATAATAGTTCACTATACAACTCAGAATAGATACGGCTAAGTACATCAGCATGCAAACGTATGTGAGAATTGGTTACCAAAACGAGGCATGGTTTTTTACGTACTTCGCTTGCAGAGTATGCGATTATGGTGATTCTGTTACGAATGACACATTGTGACAAACTGTATGATAATAGAAAAGTACAAATCATGAGCAAAAAGTCATGAGCAAAAAATGCCCTCCCCCGCATCTTCCCAGGGGGGGGGGGAACTTGAGTAAATGCATCGCAGAGTGGTGGGGATATCGCGTCAATTTTGCGTAACTTGGTATGGCTTGGGAATTCTCAATTGTCATTTTAGTCTTTATTAATCTCATTTATTAAATGAAGGAGAAGCGTTTCTTCAACGCCAAGCGAAAGTCAAGTAAAGAGGACCTTGATCGAATTCTGAATAAGCGATCCAGTGCCTACATGTTCAGATTCCCAGTTCAGTTTCCAATGACAGCCTGTCTGGATCCAGAGATTCTTAGCAGCCTCTGCTACGTTGTAGATCTGACCACCGCCGTGGTCAATTGTTTCGCAGCTGCTTGGGACTGAGCGCCGTGAGTTAATTGACGTATGCATGTGGAAGGTAGTGGCTGGATACTGCACCAGGGTGGCCAGTCCTTCTCTGGTGAGGGAGTGTGTTCGCGGCAGCGGTTACCGGTGAGGCCTCACCCCAGGCTTCTTAGTGCAGTTCCATAACCACGCGAATTCTTTTTTTTCGGTAGGGAACTGCGTGGCACCAGAATTCGAACCATGGACTTTTTGCATGCGAGGCGGATGCTCTAACCACTACGCCATCGCCGCACCCTGAACCTGAACCTGGAACGTGAACGTGGCAACTTTTAACGCTCGAACCTTATCTAGAGAGGGAAGTCTAGCTGTACTATTCGTGGAGCTAGTAGGTGGTAAATGAGATATAACAGGGTTCAGTGAGGTTAGGAGGACAGATGAGGCCTATATGGTGCTACAGAATGGGCACCTCTTTGCTATCGCGGCTTGGCTAACATAAGAGAACTGGGAGTGGGGTTCCTAATTCATACAAGCATAGCTGGCAACATATAGGAATACTGTATCATTAATGAAAGGGTGGTAGGTATCGTAATTAAACTGAATAAGAAATACAACTCGAAAGTGGTACAGGCTTACGCGCCTACATTCAGCCTTGATGACGCTTCACTTGAAAGCTTCTATGAATACGTGAAATCGGCAATGAGTAATGTAAAAACACAGTATACTACACAGATGGGAGACTTTAATGCAAAAGTAGGGAACAAGCAGGCTGGAGACCAGGCCGTAGGAAATTATGGCATCGGTACTAGAAACGCCAGAGGGGAGCTACTAGTAAAATTCGCAGAACGCAATAATGTACGGATTTTCAATACCTTCTACCGAAAACGAGGAAACCGTAAGTGAACATGGAGAAGCCCTAATGGCGAAAACAAGAACGAAAAGGACTTTATAATGAGTGCACACCCAGGCATCGTGGAGAATGTGGACGTGGTCGGCAAAGTACGATGCAGTGACCATAGGATGGTACGGTCTCGAATTCGCCTAGACTGGGAGAAAGAACGACAGAAACTGATACGCAAGAAGCCATTTAATGAGCTAGCACTGAGAGGGAAAGTACAGAAATTCAGAGTGTCGCTTCAGAACAGGTACTCGGCTCTTAGTGAGGAAAGCAACTTTAGCGTAGATACAATGAATGATATTCTGACGGGTATCATTCCGGAGTGTGCAGTGGAAGTTGGAGGCAGGGTAGTTAGACAGGACACTGGCAAGCTTTCCGAAAAAACGAATAATCTCATTAAAAAGCGTCAAATTATGAAAGTCTCAAGTAAAAGGAACAAAAGAGAACTGGCAGAACTTCATTAATAGATGTAAGGTACCCAATGTAAGAAGGTATAACATGGAGGAAATTGAACATGCTCTGAAAAACGGAGGAAGCCTCAAAAGAGTGAAGAGGAAACTGGGGTAGGCGAAAATCGGATGTATGAACTAAGAGACAAAGAAGGCAAAATAACTACCAATATGGATAGGATAGTAAAATGGCGGAGGAGTTTTACAGAGATCTGTACAGTAGGACAACCATGACCCTAATGCTATAAGAACCAACAGTAACCCAGATGACACTTCACCAGTAATGATAGAAGAAGTCAGAAAAGCTTCAGAGAGCATTCAAAGAGGCAAAGCTGCTGCTGAGGATCAGGTAACATCAGATCTGCTGAAAGATGGAGGACAGATTGTGCTAGAAAAACTAGCCGCTCTGTTTACGAGGTGTCTCCTGACGGGAAGAATTCCAGAATCTTGGAAAAATGCGAACATCATCTCAATACATAAGAAATGAGATGACAAGGACTTGAAGAATTACGGGCTGGTCAGCTTGCTCTCTGTTGTATAAAAGCTCTTTACAAAGGTAATTGCTAACAGAGTAAAGAAAACATTACAATTCAATCAACCAAATAACAAGCAGGATTTCCAAAAGGCTACTCAACAATCGACCACATTCATACTATCAATCAAATAATAGAGAAATACTCAGAATATAGCCAACCACTATACATTGCCTTCATTGATTACGAAAAGGCGTTTGATTCAGTAGATATATCAGCAGCCATGCAGACACTGTGGAATCAGGCCGTCGATGAAGCACATATAAACATCCTGGAAGAAATATACAGGGGATCAACTCCTACCATAGCGCTCCATAAAGAAAGCAACATAATACCAATCAAGAAGGGTGTAAGGCAGGGGGACACGATTTCCCCAATGATATTTACCGCGTGCTTACAGGATAATTTCAAAAGCCTATAATGGGAACACTTAGGAATAAGAGGTAATGGAGAGTACCTTAGTAACCTGCGCTTCGCCGATGACACTGCAATGCTGACTCTCTATGGGTACGAATTGCAACTGATGATTATGGACTTAGACACGGAGAGTAAAAAGATGGGTCTTAAAATTAATCTACAGAAAAGGAAAGTATTGTACAACAACCTCGGAAGAGAGCAGTGCTTCGAGATAGGTGATAGTGCGCTTCAAGTTGTAAATGAGTATGTCTACTTAGGGTCGTTAATATGCATGGAGCCGAACCACGAGATTGAAGTAACTAGAAGAATAATAATGTGGTGGAGCACATTTCGCAAGTTCTCTCAAACTATGACAGGTAGATTGCCACAATCCCTTAAGAGGAAGGTATATAACAGCTGTATCTTGCCAGTACTTACCTACCGAGCAGAAACCTGGAGATTTACAAAGAGGGTTCAGCTTAAATTGAGGATGACGCAGCGAGCAATGGAAAGAAAAATGGTAGGTGTAACCTCAAGAGACAAGAAGAGAGCAGAGTGGATTAGGGAAAAAAGGGAGTTAAGGATATCATAGTTGAAATCAAGAAGAGGAAATGTACATAGGCCAGGCATGTAGCGCGTAGACAGGATAACCGCTGCTCATTAAGGGTAACTGACTGGATTCCCAGAGAAGGCAAGTGGGTTAGGGGGAGACAGAAGGTTAGGGGGCAGATTAGATTAAGAAGTTTGCGGGTGTAAATTGGCAGCAGCAAGCACAGGACCGAGTTAACTGGCGGAACATGGAGAGGCCTTTGTCCTGCAGTCGACGTAGTCAGGCTGATGATGATGATATTGATGATGCTTACATGTCCAGGGTGGCCAGTGAACGGTTATGCAGCGCGAGCAGTCGTAATTTTACTAGCAGACGCTGCTGTTTCCTGTCCCTACTAGAACTAGCTAACGGACCCTTTGGCTAGATCTGGCTGCCAGAGAGCTGCCACAGGCCTGAAAATTTGAGAGCTCCACTGCCCACCAGCATCTCGGCGACTCGTCAAGCCCGCTTTCGTAAAGTAGTCGAAACCTCCAATGTCATTAGCGAGTATGCGTAACCATTTTTAGGCTAATTGGGCGCATCATGAATAGTAGGCGAAACCTTTGCACCATTTTTCACATTCGTAAAAGCAAAGTCTAGCTGAAATGCCCTCGAAACAACTTCAACGCGGCTAAGCCTACCCAGATTTCAACGCCGTTCGTATTTATCCAACAACGCTAAGCTTACTCCTGTGTTTTCTTCTAGTTAGCCATCCCCACAAGATTTCACAATGTTCGGAATTCACTATCATCAATTGGACAATGCCACAATGTCCCACCTGAGTGTTGAGCTTCAGTGAAAAGAGCTCGAGAGACAACTTATAAACGACCGGCACGAAGAAAGATTGTTCTGCGTCTGCACAATGGCATCCAAAGAAACCGTGAGTCGACTCCGACACCGGAGAAAATGCCATCGACCGCTGAATTTTATTGGATGCACTATTCCAGCGGCCATGGCGCTGTTGCAGCAAGTGTCCTGGCCTTCAATGGTTGTTACAACACTGCCCGACCTTTCAGCTACAATTTCACACTTCGACGAATCTTCTTGACAAAACTTCCAAACATGGCTTCATGAAGTGCGTCACGCGCAACAACTTGCCGCTTCGGATGACGCTACTATACTTGACACATCGCGTCACGCCAATTGAACGGGACAGCTAGGAAGGGGCACCTGGCGTTTGTGACCATTTTGAGACATGGCAGGAGTGGAGCAACGCACTCAAAAGCACATTATAATCGGAGCTCTCTTTGATCGACTGGAAGGAACGCATCCTCACGATTAAACAGCACGCCGATGAGAATTATCACTAATAAGCCTTCACTAAATTGCGAGTGGTGAACTTCACTAAACTGCGAGTGGTGAATTCTGCCCTTCGTACACCTGTCAAGGTGTCCGAAGGGCAGAATATTGGCTACCTCATCAAGGCTTGCGTGATCAATACGTTAACGCCGCTATCGCTGCCAGTCACCGTTACAGTCAAGCGCTTTTATGACGACGCGGGTCAACCTCTACAAAAGCACCCAGCAAGTTCAAAAACAGCCCTATTTCTGACCGTTGCATTCTGAGCCCCAGCGTGCATCACAGAATGCTTCCCCGTCGAAGTCTTCAGCACCTAACATCCCAGACCAGCTACCTCCCAACTCCAAGCCACAGCCAACCGCACTTACGCTTTCAAGCAGGTCACCGATTGTTTTGTTTATTCGCTCTGTAAGGCCGTTGCTTAGTGGGTGGTATGCAGTAGGTTTTCGATGTACTGTTCCGCTAAGCTACATGACGTCTTGTATCATCCGGGTGGTAAAAGCTGTGCCACGATCATTTATGACAACAGCTGGTTTTCCACGTCGGAGGACGATGTTTTTGATAAAAAAGTGGGCAGTCTCAATCGCGTTGCCATGTTGTAATGCTTTCATTTCGCAGTAGCGCGTCATGTAATCAGTAACGACTACAATCCAGCGGTTGCCGTCACGAGACTGGGGAAAAGGTCCTAGCAGACCCAGGCTAATTTGTTGGAATGGCTGCGTTGAAAGAGTGACGGACTTCAAAAAGCTGGCTGGGCGCTGATGTGGTGCTTTACGGCGCTGGCACTCGTGACACGTTTTCACGTAATGCTTCACGTCCCGATTGAGCTTAGGCCAGTAGTAGTATCCGGGCCAAGGTACGTGTGAATCCTAAGTGGCCCGAGAAAAGCTTATCGTGGCAGGCGGACAAGACATCGGCTCGTAACGCTGGCGGGACGACGAGCAGATACTCAGTCACATAAGGGTCGAAGTTTCTTTTATAGAGAATATTTCTGCGAACGCAGAACGATGATTGCGAGCGTGCAAATGCTGGTGGTGGATGTGGCCTGCGTCCTTAAAGGTATTCAATAAATTGTCGAAGCTCGGAATTGTTCTTCTGCTGTTCAGCCAAGTCAGATACAATAACGGCGCAGAGAAAACGGCCGTCGAGATCGTGATCACCTGACGCCGTCGTAAAAGGAGCTCGGGAAAGGCCGTCCGCGTCAGTATGCTTCCAGCCAGACTTGTACACGACTGTCAAATCGAACTCCTGGAGGCGTAAGCTCCACCAGGCCAGACGTCCGGAAGTGTCTTTCAGGTTCACCAACCAGCAGAGCGCATGATGATCAGTAACAACTCTGAACGGGCGACCATACAGGTACGATCTGAATTTAGCTATTGCCCAGACATCAGCTAGGCACTCCTTTTGAGTGGTTGTGTAATTCGCCTCCGCATATGGTAAAATCCGGCTCGCATAAGCAATAGGACGTTCGACGCCACCTTGCCACTGAGCGAGGACTGCACCGAGGCCGATGTTACTAGCGTCTGTGTGTAGTTTAGCGTCGACATCTTCGTCCGTCGCAGTGTCCGAGTAAGGGCTCAGTCTGGAGACGCTGTTGCAGCTCGGAGAAAGCGTGTCTTTGTTCAGGGCCCCACGTGAAGAGAACATCTTCTTTTGTCAGACGAGTGAGGGGTGCGGCAATGTTTGCGGAATTTTGCACAAAACGTCTGTAGTATGCGCAGAAGTATAAAAGTTGACGCACATCAGGTTTGTTGGCAGGTGGTGAAAAAAACTGCGACAGCCAGTGTTTTGTCTTGGCAAGGCCAAATATCATCGTGGGTAACAAGGTGGCCGAGAAACTTTATTTCATTGTAACCAAAATGAATTTCTTTGGTTTAGGGGATAGGCCTGCCATGATAATTGCAACAAACACAGATTTAAGTCGCTGCAAGTTCTGCTCAAACGTTTATGATAAGACAACGACTTCATCTAAGTAAACAAGGCATGCTTCCCACTTGAAACCTGAAAACACTTTATCCATTACCCTCTGGAATATCGCAGCAGAAGAACACAGACCAAACGGCAGCACTTTGAATTCGTTCAGACCATCAGGTGTTATGACTACTGTTTTTTCTTGGTCGGGTTCATCAACTTCGATCTGCCAGTAGCCTCTGCGTAAATCCATGGAGGAGAAGGGGTTGCGTCGGAGGCGGTCTAGTGAGTTTTCAATGCGCGGAAGAGGATAAACGTCTTTCTTTGTCACTTTGTTGAGTTCGTGGTAATCGACACAAAATCGAAGAGTAGGATCCTTCTTCTTTACGAGTACTACATGGGAAAGCCATGGACTGTTCGAGGGTTGGATTACGCCACCTGCGAGCGTCTGCGTCACTTGAGAACGTATTGCTTCTTGTTCGTTTTGTGATACTCGGTAGGCGTGCTGACAAATGGGTCGTTCATCATGGTCTGTGACAATACGGCGCTTTACGGTTGGCGTTTGCTTTATCTTGGAGGTATACGCGAAACAGTCACTTAACATGTGGAAAATACCGCGCATTTGTTCTTTCTGCGCACATGACAGCCTCGGATTGACATCGGCTGTATCGGCTACCCCTGCGTCATTTACAACGGCTGCAGAAATTGGGGCAATTGTCGTACACGATTCATCGGCAATGGCTTCGAAATTAGAGATAGGTTTCGCTTAGCCAAATGTTGGTATGCTCCACTAAAATTGGTTACTAACAACTTGATCATTCCACTTTTAAATTGGGTTTTGCCGTGCGCGACGCAGATTTGCTGAGACAAGAGCACCGAAAGGTTGACTTCAGCAATACCACTATACTGTCATGATCTATGCCGCCCTGTACAGTAACGAACATACTGGCTCGGGGCGGAAGTGTGATGATGTCGTCGACCATGCGAAGCGAGGTGCTCTGCGGATCGGTATCTCTAGGCTTCCGAGCATAGTGGTCAGCAAACGTTACGAGGCAGTCTCGAAGATCTATAACAGTGCCGTGCTCGCGAAGGAAATCCATGCCAACTATAACTTTCCGGGAGCATTCGGGAAGCACAACGAAAAAAGCAATAAACGTTGACTTGCGCATTAGCAGCCTTGCGGTGCATCTCCCGATTGGTGTCAAGAGATGACCACCTACTTTCCAAAGGTTTGGTTCATGCCCCCAAGGAGTCGTAACCTTCCTGAGTTCAGCCACAAGTTCAGCGCTGATAACTGAGTAGTCGGCACCGGTGTTGACCAGAGCAGTTACTGGATGGTTGTCGACAAGAACGGCAATGTCAGCAGAATGGGGTTCGTCAGCGATGAGAGGTGTCGGCTGAAAGGAATCGTCGAAGGTCGACGGATAAGTCGGAGGTGGCTGTTTTGACGATATCTTAACAGCAGTCCCACCCCCGGAGGCCGCTGATCCTAGTTTCCCCGGAGTGGACTTGGGGACCTAGCGGATCGTCCCGCCGACCCATCGGCGAAAGTAGAGTATTGATTCGAGAACGTAGAGCGCCGAGGAGACGGAGAGCGTGATTGGCGTCGCTGACGATTTGTAGACGGTAGGCTTGTCAAATCTTCTGCAATAGCGCAGGGTCGTTCCCCATCTCGGGGCCGACGAGCGTCGGGCCGAAATTCAGACAGGCCCATCTGTCTGTACAACAACTCCCGGTAAAAGTGACCTGGCTCACCACATGGGTAGCAAAGTGGCCGATTGTCGGAAGCGTGCCACACGCTAGATTTCCGCATATTATAGTCGCAGATTATCATAGTGTGGCGGGCCCGTGAAATACTGCGGCATATGCAGGCAAGGCGGTCGTGGGTTTTCATAGTGTGGCAGGCCCGAGAAGTGTTGCAGCGTCTGCAGGCTGGTTGGTCGGGGGAAATAGCTGGCTCCCGGCGCAGGACTGCGTACAGCTTCCGCATACGTTAGCAGAGGAGCTTCGGCTGAAGGCGCCACTAATGGTCGTACCAGATGCCGTACCTCTTCACGGACGACGTCTGTCGGAGCAGCCACTTGAATCTATGAAAGCACTGCGCGAAGCTTTTGCAGCTCGTCGCGTACAATGCCACGAAATAGCTCAGCAAGGTCTCTCTTGCTCGTGACGTCGTGTGTTGCCAAGGGTGGTAACAGACATGCAAGGTTGTCCGACCGGTCATATTGTGAAGACCGCTGTCTTAGCATTCGCTCCATTGGTGGAGTTCCTCCATTGGTGGAGTTCCAGCTACCGTGCTGGAGTTCCTCCGCGTCACGGAGGAACTCCACCACGGTAGCTGGTGGGTTTCGCAAAAGTCCAGCAAAGAGCTGCTCCTTGACACCCCGCATCAGAAAGTGTACCTTTTTTGTCTTCCGTCGTTGTGGAATCATCTCGACGGAACAGACGAGACATCTGCTCAACTAACATGGCCGTGCTTTTATTTGGTCTTTGATTGGAAGAATTGAGGAAACGTTCTGCTTGTTCCTTCCAGTCGCTGTTACCATACGTGTTGCGCAGGTGAGTGCAAAACACCGGCCAGGTTGTCAAGGCAGCCTCGTGGTTCTCAAACCGAATACGGGCTGAATCCTCCAGGTAAAGTAGACATACCGGAGTTTCCGGTTGTAGTCCTACTCGTTGGCGACGGCGACTCGATCGTATTGGTCCAGCCTGTCTTCAACGTCTTCGTAGGGCTCCCCATAGAAGGGCTTTGTGGTTTGAGGGGCTGGTGGCCATAGAGCTGGCGGAGTCACCGTCTGTTCAGTCTGTCTTGCAGTTGTCGCACTTTCCATGGTTCTGGATCGTCCCAGAAGTGGGCCAAATTGGGGTGGTAGGCCTAGTTGCCGCCAACTGCGCCGAAAGTCGGCTGTTTCTACCAAGGCGTCGACGTTGGGGCCGAGACCTTCCTCGTGGTAACAGTGCCTAAAATGTTACCCAGCACCTCCACCAGTGCCACGTTACACCGTAACTGCAACCTGTAGATAAGACCACCCAAGGACGTCAGACTGATTCGATCAACGGCAATACAACTTTATTGTCTTCCCCGCAAGGGCATCTTGGTCCTCTTTTGAACAGCGGCACATACAAGCCTGCCACCATTTATGGCAACAATACTTGTAGAACTTGTACTAGTGGTAATATATTAAACAACAGCCAGGTAAGCAAGTTGTGATATTTTCATCGAAATCAGTGCAGTAATTCAAAAGTTGCCTTTTAAGCCTCAAATCGCACCTTAACTGAATCATCTGTGTCTGTTGTTTTTTATTCTGTAACACCACCACTCACGTAAAAGGCCCTGGATGAAACAGTTTAAGAAACTAAAATTGAAACGAAGTAAACTGGATCAGGGTTATTGAATGCCCGAATCGCGATTCTACTATTAGGCGCGCAATTTTGGAGGACGTCGGCACTTCCGACTATCTGTTGTTGCTTAAAGCCCAGTTGCATTATAATGTACATGGTCGTCTAGCACATGGCTTTATTGAAATGTCACCACAAAAGCCCGAATTAGACCCACGGCCTTCCATTATGGAGCTCGGATAAATTGTGAGAACGCTTTTTCATCCAGTGCTCGTGTTAAATGTTGCACAACATACATTCGAGCGCAGTTCCGCCTGCTGAACATTTCTCCAGTTTGGTACAACTATCACGCACAACCAAAAAGTCATATGGAATTTCGATACTAGATACAGTGCCAAATATTTGGACTTTGATAAAGGCAGCTAAAGTAAAGTGCCACTCTACATCATTGTTGGCTTCGTGATCGTAATAATTGCGAAAGAAACTGCAATATTGCAGTATTCGACAAGTTGGCCAATGTTATCATTCAGAGGAGCTGGTTTTGACTAGAGTGATTGTTTTGATCAAGGAGCTCACATGTCGCTACCACAATCAAAAAAGTTCAAGAAAACGCACATCTAGTCAAGGAAAATGACGTGCATAACCATCTCTATGACCGACGTTGAACAGCACAGCTTTGGTTGAGCAGCACGGTAATATTGAACTCTTGGTGCCAGACACCTGTACGAGAAAAAAAAAGAGGTCCTTTAGGATCATTATCATTTATTTTTATTCCGCTCATGTTCTGAACCACACAACACACTGTGAGTGTCGAAAGCAACCCACTCATTTAATCTTGTATCTTAGCTAGTGCTTCCTGTAGCGCTTTTTCATTGCCACGTTTTTCATACTGGTCGTACGCATAGCAAGGATCATCATCTGGTGATTCCAAAGTGTCGGTCATATTCGCGCAAGACAAGGACGCGCTGTAGCATTCGCTCTTTGTAACATCATCACCATCACGTGCTCCCCATAGCATGCATTGTGGCTTTTCTGGAAGAAAAAACATAAAAGGCCGTTTCTGAAAGTATTGAAATGATTAACAGCTTCGTACCTATAGAAAAAAAATGTTCATATACGTTGGTAGTGCTTATGCTGAAGAAAATAACATTGTTAAGTTGAAATATGTATTTTACTACTACTGATGATTTTTTTTCTGAGTCAGTAAAGAAAATTCTAGGTTCGCCGTATAATTGTGCACTTTTCGAATTTTATGTGCAGCACGTACAATTTAGAAATACTCTTATTCACGTTTGTTCCCCAGAAAATGAAATACACTTACACTACCACACGTAAAGATCGGCTGCAGAAATTCATGATGCTAGAAGAAGAGACAACATATACAATTAGGAAATCTATTTATTTAACTAATTAACTAAAAGGAAAACGTTTTTTACTTCACTTACAAACGAAACCATAAAAAGCTGCACACAATAAAAACTTACACGATTATGATGCATGCAACAAACCTCATAAATATTAGAACAGCAGACGAAATGAGCAGAGATGTAAAAGCTAGCCGAATCAAGGTCCATGCCATCGGTGTGAAAAAAAAGGTAATATGTAAGTTAAATTATGCTCTAATTGATTAGGCGTTCACGGCCACCTTAGATAAACTGGCTTCACACAGGATATAAGACACAGAATATAAGAAGTAAAATAAACTTGCTGAGCATGGCCAGAAAGCCATTTGTATGGGAAGCCGCTTCTCCAATATGAGGAATTCAGATACATGGTACCACCGAATCTGGGGCTGCATTCTGCATTCGCTTGAGAACAACCAAGAACGCGTATCTTACCCCTTGTTCAATATTTGTGTTCAATGTTTTTTTGCAAATGAATGAACACTTTTTATAGCATTTCAAATAACGTAGCGAGAAGTAGAAATGGGCAAACACGAATAACGGTAACAGGCCGTCCAGAGTGCAGCAAACGGTTAAGCATTAAAACGCGTGGTAATTGTTGTATATTGGTTTGTTTGGTTTCGGTTCCACGATCACTGCCGCTGGTGGCGCCAGTGTTGTTTATGTATATAAGCATGCACATGTTGAAATAAAGGGGCTTTTGTTCCGATGGTCTCTCAAGTTGTCTAAGCATTCATTCACCGGCGGCACACGCCGCCACTACATTGGCGACGAGGATGCTTGTTTAGGGGGGGGGGGTTTGATTTTCGTCATTTTCGCCGACTGTTTCCCGCCCCATGAGTGTCTCCGGACTGGCACCACCGCCCCCGTTCCTGCCCACGCCTGGCCGTCCTGCTGTTGCCTGGCCACAATGGATCCGCATCTTCGAGGATTTTCTGCTCGCATCTGGTGTTTCGGACTGTGCGCCGGACCGTCGCAAGGCTCTGCTAATCCACAGCCTCGGCGTAGAAGGCCAGCGCATATTTCACACACTACCGCTTCAGTCCTCGGCCAACGCAAAGTCCGGTGAGCCAACTACTGATACGGATTTGAGAAATGTCAGGTACACTTCTCAGACACAGGATGAAGCGTCGTCGTACGATACCGCTGTCGCAGCGCTGCATGCGCACTTCACGACAACAACAAATGTTGTGGTCGAAGGGCACCGGTTCGGTAGGCGCGTGCAGCAAGTCGATGAAACAATCAATGAGTACATTACCGCGTTACGTGAACTTTCTGCCACGTGCTCTTTTCCTTCTCATGAAGATTCCTTGCGTGACCAGTTTGTTGCGGCGTATTATCTCGGAACTTGCGCGAGTGGTTGCTGCTTGAAGGGTCTTCTCTTTCGTCCGCTCGAGCTGTACTAATAGCGACGCAGTTTGAGCAGGCAACCAATGATTGCAAAGAATTTGCTACTGCAGATGTCCAGAGCGTAAATGCTCGCGAAAACACCCCTCCGACCGCATCTTCTGCCAGCGAGTCCTCGAAGCGGTCGTGCAGCTAAGAGGGCCAGTGTTACTGCTGCGGTTCACCTCGGCACAAAGCATCTTCATTCTGCTGCCCCGCCAAAAACAAGCGGTGTCATGGTTGCGGTATTATGGGTCATTTTCGCTCAGTCTGCAACAGAAACGTCACTCCTTTTCGTGAACTAGACGACGAAAGTTCGATAATAGAAGAAGTATTGAGCATTCTTGCCGTGACGACATCCACTCGTCTCGCAATCTACGTATCGGTAGCAGTTGGGGAAACGAAGTTAACTTTCCTCGTGGATTCAGGGTCATCGGTATCGATTTTGACGCATGACCTATTTAGGCAGCATTTTGCAGGTCGGCAGCTTTCAGCTGCTCGAATTAGACTACTGAATTATTCGAAGAAACCCATTCCAGTGTGCGGTTGCTTCTTTGCTGATGTCACGTACAATAACTGCACAACAAAGCTTTTTTTATGTCGTTGAACAAGGCACCTCGCTTTTGGGTATTGATGCAATTAGGGCGCTCAGTCTTCAGATTGATGGGTCGTCACTACAGTGACTTGGAACGACAGCGGTGCGTACTAGCGCTCGAATGGAGCACACCGCAGTCATGACAGAGGCTGAGGAGTCCATTCACCTTCCATCACAATTAGTGGAAGAGTTTGCGCTCTTTTTAATCCAGGACTTGGAATCGCAAAGGGTTTTGTCCATTCCGTCAAAACACGGTCGACAGTTCAGCCAGTTGCTTCAAACCTCAGGCGCCTTCTCCTCTCACTGCGGCCATAAGTCTTGAAAGAACTGCGCCGTTTGGAAAAAATGGACGTGATAGAGCGAATAGAGGCATCCGAGTGGGTGTCCCCCATCGTTTTGGTTAAAAAGAAAGATGGAGGTATCGCCTTTGTGTAGATCTTCGACAGGTAAACAAAGCCGTCGTAGCAGATAGCTTTCCCCTCCCTCATACAGAAGAGCTATTGCATAGTCCAGTGGGGGCAACCCACTTTTCAAAGCTTGACCTTGCATCAGCGTACCATCAGGTCATGCTTCACCCCGAGAGCCGCAATTTAACGGCTTTTATAACACACGATGGCCTCTTTTGTTTTAAGCACGTGTGTTTTGGGCTCGCGTTGGCACCATCTGCTTTTCAGAGTATGATGTCGAAAATTCTGCAGGGCTGCAGTGGCGTCCTGTTCTATATTGATGACATCATTGTGTTTGGGAAGGGCAGAGAGGAGCACATGGCGAATCTTGCCGCAGTGCTGAGGTGCATATAAGAGGCAGGACTCAAATTGAACACGAAATGCGTCATCGATACGCCGGAGCTTGCGTTCCTGGGCCACAGGATCACCGCAAACGGTATTGTGCCGTTGAAGGAAAAGGTTGCTTCCATCCGAGACACTCCAACGCCTATGGATCCTGCAGGCCTTCGATCATTTCTGGGATTGGTCGAATATTATTCTAGGTTTATTCCCAATTTCGCTGACATGGTTGAAGCAATGCGTGTCCTGCTAAGAAAGGGGCAGCGATTCGTTTGGTCTGACGAGGTAGACGCTAGTTTCAGAAAGACCAAAGACGCGCTGGCATCTAGCTCTATACTGAGAATGTTCGATGAATCTCTTCCAGTCTTAGTGTCGACAGACGCATCAGAGTGTGGACTTGGAGTGGTCCTACAGCAGGTGGACGGACATAAACTGCACACTGTTGCTTTCGCGTCTCGAGTCCTTTCGCCAGCTGAGAGAAAATATTCGGTAGGAGAACGGGAAGCGTTGGCCTGTGTTTGGGCGTGCGAGCGGTGGCACATGTACTTGTGGGGACGCCACTTCAGGTTGCTCACTGATAATCAAGCCTTGGTGGCATTGCTTTCAACCCAAGGAACACGAAGGCGCCCCTTGCGGGTAACGCGATGGACCGAGCGCCTACTACAGTACAACTATACAGTCGAGTACCGCGAGGGGTCTCAAAACCAAGTGGCGGACGCACTCTCATGCCTGCCCACATCCTCTTTCCAGGAAGAAGAAACGCTGTTTGACGAGGTTGTATCAGTTCTCGAAATTCCTTCCTGCATTACCAGAGAACAGTTTGAGCAGTCCCAATTGCAAGATAGCGCACTGCAACAAAGCAAAATCTATGTGCAATCGTCATGGCCTGAACACAAATCGTTATCGGCCAAGCTTCAGCGATTCTTCAAAGTACACGACGAACTTTCTGTGGCAGACAATCTTATCTTGCGATTACCTGCTGCGTGAGTGAAGTGGTTCCCACTTCACTCACGCAGCAGGTAATCGTTGCAGCACATGAGTCACATCCCGGAGTGGTGCGAACGAAAGCGCGGCTGCGAGAAAAGTATTGGTGGCCGGGCATAGACCGTCAAGTCGAGCTAGCTATCCAGATGTGTAGCATATGCCAGGAAGCAGACAAGAGCGTCAAGGTGCGAGCTACACCCTTGCAACCGGTCCCCTTTCCAGAACAGCCGTGGCTCAAACTCGGCATGGATATTGTAGGCCCATTTGAGAGGGCATCCTACGATTGCAGATATGCAGTCACACTTGTAGATTATTATTCCAAAAGGCCCGAAGTGCATTTCTGTAGCGAGACGACAACCAGAACAGTAATACGCTTTTTAGTCGCTGTGTTCGCGCGCGAAGGCCACCCAGAAGAGGTTATTTGCGATAACGGTCCACAGTTTGCATCTCGGGAGTTGGAGGTATTTCTTCAAGATCGCGGCATCCAGGTCAAACATTCGTCCGTATACTATCCACAAGCAAACGGCCAAGTGGAGTGCTTTAACAGAGTATTAAAAAGCTTCATTCAAGTGGTGGTTCTTGAGCAGCGACCTTTGCGCCAAGCGGTAACAGAGTATCTGGGTGTTTACCGATGCACACCGCATGCTACAACAGCAAGGGCTCCAGCTCTTCTGCTACATGGGCGGCTGCCAAGAACTCGCTTGTATGTCGTCGGGCATCCGTCGGTCCCCTTCTTTGATGACCCTAACTCAAAACTCCGGCGCTTACGTGAGCGGGTAAAGCAAAAGCAACAGAGCAGCAAACGATACACGGACGCTCGGAGGGATGCAAGACAAACCAGAGTTTACGTTGGTGACTTCGTCAGAGTGAAAAAACCCCCAACTAGATTTAAAGGCAACCTCAAATTCAGCCACCCAAGAGAAGTGATCAGCAGGAAGGGACCATCTTCTTTTCGCCTGGCTGACGGCAAAACGTGGAATGCATCCAAGTTTTCAAAGGTGCCACGAGCCTCTACCGCCCTTTATACGTGGGGAGGAAACGGTACAGCTAGGTGGGGGAGGATCTCTGCCTACATGCGGGGGCCCCAGCCCAGAGATAACTACCAGGACTTCAGCTGCTGCTCCTTCGGCTGCGCAGGCACCCACGTCTTCTGCGTACGCTGCACAGGCACCTACGTCTCCTTCGGCTGCACAGGCACCTACGTCTCCTTCGGCTGCGCAGGCGCACAGGTCGCCTGCTGCGACGCAGTCAGCCAAGTCTCCAGGAGCAGTCACACAACAACGCAGGGTGCAACCACCAAGAAAGAGACTACCACCAGAGCGTTATGGCTACTAGGTGTAGCAAGAGAAGTTGTGCTAAAGTGAATGAAACGGGCGTATCCAGTGCGGTGGATTCCTTTAGTAAACTGTGTGATTTTGTAGTACTAAATAGTTACGTTCATTGTACAGGTTGTAATTTTGTATCGTGTTTTTTTTTTGCATATGTGCTAACACACTCTACTACTAAATCACTAATCTATATAGCTGTTTTAAAGGAAGGGAATGTGTTGTATATTGGTCTGTTTGGTTTCGGTTCCGCGATCATTGCCGCTGGTGGCGCCAGTGTTGTTTATGTATATAAGCATGCGCAAGTTGGAATGAAGGGGCTTTTGTTGCGATGGTGCCTCAAGTTGTCTAGTCGTTCATTCACCGGCGGCTCACGCCGCCACTACAGTAATATTTTGCAAAACCACTTCAATTCACTATTTTTTAGCATAAACGAAGTCTACTTCGCCCCGCCGCGGTGGTCTAGTGGCTAATGTACTCGGCTGCTGACCCGCAAGTCGCGGGTTCGAATCCCCGCTGCGGCGGCTGCATTTCCGATGGAGGCGGAAATGTTGTAGGCCCATGTGCTCAGATTTGGGCGCACGTTAAAGAACCCCAGGTGGTCGAAATTTCCGGAGCCCTCCACTACGGCGTCTCTCATAATCATATGGTGGTTTTGGGACGTTAAACCCCACATATCAATCAATCAACGATGTCTACTTCGAAGTCATTCAAACATGTGTGCACAAGCTGCCGAATGTCGACGTAAGTACGATGATATCATAAGTACGCGTACTCTGCCCAAGTACGATGATTTCTTATATTTGCATTGTATTTTCTGCATCCCCAACTGACTGTCAAATTTATGGAATCAGCTTAGCGTATAAAAGGCCGCTCTGTTGATGGTATGGTGAGAAGCGAAACGATTGAAGTCACTTTTGAAGAAACTAGTAGCATGGCATGACGTCTGCATTACATCAGTATTGCAAGCCTGACTGTCTGATATGATGTCTTCTTTATTCTGGGTGCTTTCGCAAGTTCGATTGCGTGAGGAAACATTATCTCACGCAAAAGCTGATGAAAAAAATTAAAAGAAAGGCAAAAAACTACAAGTGCGCATTTCATAGGGTGAGAAACAGTTTACTATTGCCATTCATTCTACCAAATCAAGGATGTATCCTAGCAGCTAAAAAATAAATAAATACGTTTTAGAGCGAGCAACATGAAAAAAGGGTGGTTACTTGTATGTGACAAAACGTGCGCGATGTATCCCAGCTGTCTCAGCTGAATTTTTTTTGGAGGCAGAAATGCTATAGACCCCTGTGCTCAAACTTGGGTTTGCATTAAAAAACCCTAGGTGGTCGAAATTTTCAGAGCCCTTCACTACGGCGTCTTTCATAATCATATAGTAATTTTGGGACGTTAAACCCCATATATCAATCAAAACATGCGCGATAACACCGTTTGCTGCAAAACTACAAGCATGTGTCTGAAGTTGAATTCCGTTTGAATCAAGAAATGACCACTCCCACGATTATCACTGTGTCGCAGTGACTGCATTGTTATTCAACTAAGCTGCGTAGCACTCCAAAAAATATGCAGCAATTTGTGAGAAAATGTCACCGTGACAACCAGGTAGAACATGCAGAAAGTGATGGCACTGGCAAACATTCCCCTACAGTACCATGGCATTTCGAACCCGAAGTCAACGCGAATGGGCACCGCAGCCCACAATCCTTTGCGTGCGCCAGGATTTTGCTATCTAGTAATTTTAGCTACCGCTTGAACACGGGAGCGTTGCATCTGTCAATCAACGACCTTTACCAAGACAGGCAGATTAAGCGACTTCATCATGTTTCATGATAAATATATTAAACAGCAAATTACGCACAGGCTGATACAAGTTCGGCAACGCATCAGAAACGACGACGAGCAGCGGATTTTCCAAAATAATCTGAGTTGTCAGTTTTGTCACTCAAAGATTGTATAAGAAGGAGTTGCCATGGGCTGGCTAAGAATGGTGCTCTAATACCCCCATCACTCGTGGCAATTTAAATGCACTTTGAGCCAGTGTGCTTACGCTCACGAAGTGTCATTTTGGGGGTGCGCTGCCACACGAAAAAGCGAAGTGTACTTTGGAAATGATGGCAGTGACGATTGACGAATTTGTAGCACAACATATATTTGTTATTTTAGCACCTGTGCCTCATTATCAGAGCACGTTGTCGTCGTGGAAGTAGCACCTGTGGCACACGCCATCTTAAATTACTAGTGAATAACTCACCTACACATGGGAAAGTTTGCCTGGAAGTCAACAACGCGACGAACGCAGCCATTGCACAGCATGTCCGCTGAATCGCCTTAGCGGATGTGGCCACAAACTGCCCAGTGGTGAGAGTGGCGAGGTTTTTTGTTTTATTTTGAGACTTGTTTTATCACATAGCAGTATTTTCATAACAAAAACAATGGTTTAAGATAGTAGGAGCGCCGCTTTAGGTAACAGCGTATTTCTGTACAAGCCACTGGTACCGAGGCTACACACTTCGTCGCAGCCGTCGCAGCGAAGTCAGGTTGGCGAACACACTTGCCGGCAAGTGTACTTTGCAGCGAGAGACACTAAGCTTTCTCGTTGGACAGCGCACAAATTACACTCACGGCAAAGTTTACTCGCTCAAAGTGCACTTAGGTTGCCAGGTGTGACAGGGGTTTAACACTCTTGTACTCGCAAGAGTAGCTAGTTTATTAGGTCGAAGTGCTACAATGCAAAGAAGCCGCTTACAAGAACATGGTTATGGTAGACTATGAGAGCAGAATATTGAGATAATTGAAACCCTCAAATTGTGACCAAGAGCAAGGGAGCTCAGTGAAAACACATCCGCAAGAGAGAAGACACGGACACATGGCACCTTTGTGTCCGTATCTTCTCTCTTGTGGGTGTGTGTTACCGCTGTTATGCCATCACTTCACAACAAACCAACTCGCTCCCCCCCCCCCAAAAAGTTTTCTTGAGATAACCTGCAGACGCGCAGCAGTACGAATGACCGCAATAACAAATTGGCGGCAATGCCTACATGCATTCTCTTTCGCAGAAAGTTAGGTAACTGGCAACCAGCTATGGTGTTATTGTGCTCTTTTTTGCAATTAGTAAATTGACACTGTGGGAGCTCAATTTAAAGGTACAGAGAGGCATTGTGAGCACAGGCTGCCTTATAAAACAAGTGACCAACATGGTTCCACGTAAAATCGCTGCTGTGTACATAACACATTTATCCTGCGGCCATATATATATCAGGAAAACAGGTCGGTAAGTTTTTGAGTTATAAAAAGCACTGTATTGATTATAAAATCAATCGACTAGCTTTGACCAGCATCGTTTTCAGTGACAGAGGGTGCCATTTTTCTTGACACCAGAACATTGTCACAACAATAGCCACAAAAAATAAATGGCTGTGAAATTTGACAGCAAATCGTTGCGTTAGCCAGCCTTCCCGGGCGTTATTTTCAAAGAAATTTGTTTGGCTGATTAAGGGTGACTACAAGGCTCACAAAAGGTGGTGTTTCGTAAAGTGAGGAATCTATTGCTTTTATCAATTTGGAGGCGTGCTCATTTTAGGTCTTTTGCTTGAGAAAAAACCTGCCTTATTAAACAAACCCAGTTGCTTCGTCAGTGCCATTTGTGCTCCTCTTTTGTTTCACCTTGTGTATAAAGCACTGTGTTACATTTATATCATTACCCTTAAGAGTAGGCTTCAGCATTCTCCACAATAAGTGTCCCTTTGAATAAAGCAGGCACGAGGCACTGCAGATGCTTATAAAACGGCTCATCGAGCCCTCAAACTTGAAGACTGATTGGAGCAGTCTGCCTACCACTCTTTTGTGTCCTCATTAACTTTTTCGGTTACACCAACAGTGCCGACACCACTCAACGCATGAACGGGCTCCGAAGAGCTGCTCTCTAAAACGTTTTCCTCTAGCGAGCTATGAGGCGAAATGCACATATTGCAGTATATTAAATATGGTTTTTTCACCTTTTTTCATGTTTACATACTTACCATCTACATATGGTTCAAATGTTAACAGAAGACACGTCGGCGTTGCTGTATGAACTTTGTATTGATGTTTCAGTTCAAATGGCAGGTCAGTTTCTTTTGCTCTACTGTTCGCTAAAAGAATCATAAAACAAAAAGCTTGTTGCAGCTTGACATTTAGATATCACTAAATTACGGTACATACGAAGCCGTCGAAGAAATAGTAAGCACAAATTTGTTGTAAACCGCAATTCAACCCAAGAAACAAAGGATTACCCCATTATAAAAAACTTATTTTACTTATGAATATGAAGATGACTTCGTGACTCCACACCACTTTCAGAAGCTAAATTTAACTATAGTCTGCTGGTATTTCTCATTCTAATCATACATCAGCTGCTTCAAAATGAGTGTAAAAATACTCATCAACAAAGAACGCTACGGTGTGTGATAAGCAAAATTTCAATAAGTGGATCAGGTTGTTTCATATATCAGTGCTTCGAGGAGAAGGTTGCACGAGCAACACTTCCTTAAAGATGACAGTGACAACATGACAATGACTTTATTTTCGCATAAATGCAGTGAATGATACGAAGGGGTGGGTGGAAAAAGCTGTCGTTCGCACAGCTCTACGAGACCGCTGGGCCCGTCATTGGCGCTTAACAGCAGCAATGCAGTAACAGTAAACCAACATAATTCAGCAATATATAACACAAGACATATATATAAAAAGCAGAATAATGACTAACTTTACAAAATTGAAATTCTTTGCAGAAACAAAAAAGTGCTCACTATAATAACGTTACTCACACGTGACCTAAATTATTGCAGAAAAAAAACATACACGTGTACAAGATTTAGAAGCGAGAGGCATCAGAAGAATGTTTTTGAAGAATTATCTGTCTTGAGTGCAAAGCAACTGTGTAGTGCTTTCAAAGGCATGTTCTCTAATTGTAGTTATTCGCAAATTAATCTATTTAATAATCTTCGTAAGTTATTTCAGAGTGTTAGTTTTCCATATGCACTGTTGGTATTTTTCAGTATTTCCTTTTACTGTTGCATATACAGGGCTGTTTTTTTTTTTGTAACCTGAAAAGTCGCCTAAGAAAATCCTAAATGGTTTTTAACTCTTGTTTATACGCCTTACACAAATAGTAATTATATAGTGTTGTGGCTGGAAGTAACATATATTTTAAGAAAAACTCGAATGTGCGGAAAGGGCTTAAGACATTTCAATTGTGCGTAAAAACGTTTTTGTAGGACGTGTATTCTGTGTCGATTTCCATGAGTAGTTGTGCCTCAAACAAAATGACAATAATTAAGTCTGGCTAGTGCGCTGAAGGGAGGGTTTTTTGCAAGCAGGTAGATGAGATTGCCTCTAAAACCTTGTAACTTTGCCTCTAGAGGCCCCATTGTGGGTTATTTGGGAACCACGTTCGTTGCCCAGGTTCGTAAATAAGGTACATGCCTCTCTAGCTGCCATGTTCGAAAAATCGCGAATTCGCACAAATTCAGAATTTCAATTGCACAATTCTCTTCCTGAAAATAGTGTACATCTTCAGATGAGCACACGTTTCTGTGTTTGCATGTATGTGCGCATAGACAGTGCGTGTTATTTTTACCTAATAGAGAGTTGATAAGGTTTGCATAATAAACATATATTAAGTTACTGCTGAAGACATGGAACAAAACGCCTAAGAAGCCCAGCAGGCGTTCATTGGAAGCACTTGTGGGCAATGAAACCAGAAGAAGTTTGTTTCCTTAAACGTTGATGGTTCTTTTTTATGATGCACTAATAACTACCAACCTAGAAATGCTTACAAGTGGGTATTAATGTGCCCGAAGAAGGAAGAGATTAAGACAACCTTTCGAGTGCTCCGTTTTCAAAGTGATTCGAACATCCTGATTTTATGGCGGATTAAGGTGCCGCTTCCAGATTTACGAAAGTTCTAATGTGCTATCCTTGTTCCTAATAGAAAAATAAGCAATTTTGCGTCACGGTGCAATTAAGCTTCTTGGATGACTAGCAAGTTCCGTGTATGTTGCACGAAACACATTTCGAAAACATTTGTGTTTGAAACAAACCATGTCATTCTTAATCAATACACCTGAAAAGCAGTGAGCTGTGTTTTCACCAGCTTGTGCTAATGATCAAATGCGATCACGTGAAGACTGTTACAACATGTCTAAAACAGCTCACGCTCGAATCAATCAGATGTTTATCTCAACGTTCAAGCAGATAAAACTGAACTGCAGAAATATTGGCATAGTTGATTAAGTTGTATAGCGCTAGTAATGTCTTATGAGGCTCTATAATGTAGACCTCTTTGGGGCACGGTATAAGAAACAAACGTTCAGAAGCGGTGCGATGACTTTTGCGATAATTGAAGTATGAAGGCAATGTTACTACCAGCTGACTACAGGTGACTCTTTCTCTGCCGAGGATGATTCTTTACAGATGACTAAACAACCTAGATACAGTTTTATACTAAGATTCAGGGACTGATTGTCCAGTGACTTAACCAAGTAGAGGCACATCATGCGCCTGCCTCTCCTAGTATACCTCTAGTAGAGCGCTGAAGATGTGATTTCACCCCTAATAAACCTTTTCAGCACCATTTATTTTACTTCTAATCATCTCACCTTGCCTTTTCATCCAGCATCGAATTATATTTCTGTCCGTATCCAATGATTTTGTGATAACTACTTGTTAATCAACGTCCACTTACACCGTGTCAAGCTGAACACTCGAATTATAACTTCTCCTTAACATACCATAAAACTGTAGCTCCCCCATTGTGTTCAAGCGTGTCAGCACAGCGGTGCTTTACAGCATACATGCAATCTGTTCCAATGACGTAAACATATTGCTACTGAACGAAAGAAGCAAGCACTTACATTCTTCAAGAAGCCAAATGGAAATTATTGTACCATCCTGTCTTTTCGCTTCGATGTCAAGATTCCTAGTTCTATGAAATAGGTGAATAAAATAAAAGTTTGTTATGACACTGTGTGCATTGCTAGGTGCACTTACTTTTTTATGTGCTTGAACTTCATCCACGAAAACTGTGCTCCGACCTTTCGGCACACGCTGCGCCCCATTGTGTTGGAAAAGTGTATTCTATATTCTAACAGCGCATCAGGCAAGAGTTGCAAAGATTGATATGTGGGGTGTAACGTCCTTAACCTGAGTGGCAAAGAATGCACACACAGTTCCGTGCTTTTTCTTGGTTTTCGGTACTCCTAGTCTGTTGCGCTCTTGCATTCTCTGTGTCCTATGAACATGACCAATTGTTCATACTTAATATCGTCGACTGTGAGACCCTATTACAAAAAAATTCCGCCATATCCACGAAGTGAATAATGATGAGTGGGCGAAGCTCCGGAGGTAAACCTGGTAAACCATGAATCCTCTGTACATTTTGCCCACTCGATTTTATTACATCGCTCCCCCTAGCGTACGTCGCCGCACTAAATCGAACGATTGCCTTCAACCAATGACAGGCGCCATATGTGACATCATTCCTATTTTATAAGATCTCGCGTCTTTCATCAACTACAAGTACCGCTTTCTAGTTTATAACATCTTGCATCTTTTCATCATCAGCTACAAGTACCACCATCTAGTAAACACTACAAGAACTAAATGAGAGGTGGCTACATACAGGAGACGGTACCGCCATCTAGTGAACACTGCAAGAACTAAACTAGAGGTGGCTAGATACAGGGGACGGTACCGCCATCTAGTGAACACTGCAAGAACTAAACTAGAGGTGGCTACATACAGGCTACAGGGGACGCACAGCCCACGCCCTAAGGAGCTTCGCCCCTAAAATATTTCGTGGAAGACACACGTCGTCGAGTTCTTTTTGGTGTCCACGCAAGTGCCAGAGAAAACGCTACCATTTTTTATCGATCATGTATAGAGACGGCTTATTCGGTGATAATAAGGTTACTGAAGGCTGATAAGTGTACGTGCTGCTATCAGTGGACACATGCATGGCTTATACCGTGAACCTACTTACTAGAGACAAGATACACAATAAAACTATACGAAATTACCAGTCTTACTACAGTCTTCCTGAACATCACGGCCATGTAAAATGAACGTAGTAAAGATACCGGACGCATACCGTTCAAAAAACCTGAAGCGACAAGCAAGTTCTAGCAGGGTTGAAGACACCACTACAATCCCAAACTGATTCTAGACGTTTACAGAGTCCGCGAGTTTAACTACGAATAAATTTCATAACGTTATGCCAGTTCATTATTGTGTTCTTGGTTGAGCTTTGCGTCCTATGACAGCTTCTCTTTAAGAAAGTGACTTAAAGTACCGTGATCGGAGTGATATGGGCCTCCCACATGTCTGATTTCATGCCGTGAAATTCGCTTTCACCCTCGTGCTAAGCAAAGCAGTACTTTTTTTCGCTACCTGAAACAACGACGGTAATCGGTCAGAAGTGTAGTGCAGCAATTTGACAATCACTGCCCAACCATTCCGTTCAGATGGTTAATCAGGAAAGCTGATATTTGCGGCCAACTACAGTTGCAAACGTCACCGCCAAAGTAAAAACTCCTTCCGAAAGCAGGGCTCGGCTCCGATGAACGCGCTTCTGTCATTTCTTAGTTGACGCTGCTCTGCTCACAACGCCGTTTTCTAGGCTCAGCGTTGTGACATGAATTTAGTATCTTGATTTAGCTGGGAGTCGTGATTAGCAGCATCAGCCCGCCATTGGAACTTGGGTTCGTCTTCACGATTCACTGCGGCTTGTAAAGTATTATTTGCGGCCATGCCTAGGCAATCTCAAAAAAAATACGAATAGGATAAATGATGTGTAGGAGGAGGAATTCTACAGAGAGCTGTACAGAAACCGAAACAACCAGGATGATATCGTAAGAAGCAATAATAGCCCAGAGCAATTCAAAATCTTACTAGTAATGACAGGTGAAGGGATTAGGAATGCCCTAGAAGGAATGTAAAGTGGCAACGCCACTGGTGAAGTTAAGGTAACAACAGACCTGCTGGAATATGGCAGAAAAATTGTGTTAGAAAAATTGCCAACTTTACATACAAAGTGTCTCTTGACAGGAAGGGCCCCAGAATCTTAGAAGAACGCCCAACATCATCACCATCCGCAAGAAGGAAACGTCAAAGACTTGAAAAATTACCGACCGATTAGCTTACTGTCTTTTCTCTACAAACAATTTACAAAAGGTAATAGATGCTAGAATGAAGGCGACACTGGAGCTCAATAGCCCAAATGACCAAGCAAAATTACATGCAAACTACTCCACAATAGAGCATTTTTATACCATCAATCAGGTAATAGAGAAATGCACATAATACAACCAACCCCTATAAATAACTTTCTTAGAATACGAGAAGGTGTTTGAGTCAGTCGAGACATCAGCAGAAATGAAGGCCCTACTAAATAGGCGCATCGATGAACTATACTTAAAATTACTGGAAGAAATCTACAGTGGATCCACAGCCGCCAAAATTCTCATAAAAACGCTACAGAATCCCAGTAAAGAAGGATGTAAGCAGACAGACCTGATCTCTCCAATGGTATTCATAGCGTGTTTACAGAATGTTCTTAGAGCCATAGGTTAAGAACAGTTAGGGACAACAGTTAATAGAGAGCATCTTAGTAACCTGCGATTCGCTGATGACATTGCCTTGAAGAGTATGTCAGGGGACGAATTACAGCTCATAATTACTTAACTGGACACGGAGAGCAGAAGAGTAGGTCTAAAAAATATGCACAAAACAATAGTACTGGGCAACAGTCTCGGCAGAAAGCAGGCCTTTGCGATAGGTAGAGAAACGCTTGACGTTTTAAAAGAATATGTCTACTCAGGATGTAAAACGTAGGCAGGATAACCACTGGTCATCAAGGGTAATTGACTGGATTCCCAGAGAAGGCAAACGCATGAAGGGGGGCAGAAGGTTCGTTTGGCCGACGAGATTAAGAGGTTCGCAGGTATAACGTGGCAGCAGAAAGCAGAAGACCGGGCTGATTTGGCGAATCATGGGAGAGACCTTTGCCCTGCAGTGGGCGTAGGCAGGCCATTGGTGATGATAATGATGATGATGATGATGACGGCAGGCTGCAGTGTTCTCAGTACACAATTGCTGCTAGCACTTAACCACCCGGGGCTGCTCTTGGGCCTCAACTGCAGCATCGGCCGGCGAACACCAGTTCTTTTAGATATGTGCCATGGGTACAATGCATCGAAAGTTGTCTATTGTTACGGTGTTCGCAGGACCCTAGAAATGTGGAAGCTCTAACTTGAATACTCCTGTAGCGCCGAACTCCTCACGTGACCTTAAGCTTGTCATGTGATGCTTGTTTACATCCCTCCTTTGCCTGTCGACCTGTTTGATAGCTTTCCTTAGGTGAGAAGCTCTGCGCCCTAGTGGATGGCGGGGCCCAATTACCTCCTTCCCCATTACTCCTTCCCATCTTTTTACAAACCTTTCCTCTACCATTATCCATGTATGTGCCGTGCTGTTGAGATGATCTCCTTGGAGAAACGGCACGTTCCATTTTTTTTTTCATTTTTTCCTTCTTTCAAAGCCACTCCGTTAATCTGATGCGCGCGTGCTCGGTGGAGCGGCTGCGGATAGTTGAACGATGTCGCTGACAGCGCTTCAGTGGCGCGCGCGCTTGGGCACGACGTCGATCATGACGTAAAAATGAGGGATTTTTTCGCTAATATTGTCAAACATTGGTGCAGTGAAGCTCATTCATACTCAACACGTCGTACTGCAGTCAGATACACAACGGCGGCAGCGATTGGATCCAGCGTGCTTGGCAGAAAAAGTGGCTGCCCAAAAACGATGACCACAGGTATTTAATGGCCACAAGACTGCCACTCCTATTGTGCTGAAATTACTGTCCTCGGGCCGCAGAATAAAATACTGTGGAAGTCGCTCTATCGCGTAGGTACACGAGCTTTGTAATTTAAAGGGTTCCTTTTCTTTGTTAGGCACCATATAAAAGGCCAAGCCCGCTATCAAGAAAACACCTGCTATTCAACAACAGATAATAAACTGATCACGTGTCTCACGCGCTAAGAAAGGCCTATTCGTGTGCACTTACATTATATTAGATGTGGCGCTGCCGGCATATTCTATAATTACGTCACCACAACTATAACCATAATATGTAACTCTGATAAGAATCTGCGGAAAGGACTTCTGTTTTTCAAAAAATATCTGATATAGGTGGCTGCTGGGACAAAACTGTAAATCACTGCATAACTACGCGCACAGCATAAGTGGCTGTGTCATTTATTGGGTTCTCCAATTTCTTAATGATGATTATACAAAAAACATTACCTTTTTACATCATAAACGTTTCATTGCAGCAATTCTGCTATTCGAAACAAGATCATTAAACTAAGCATGTGACAGGCGCACCTTGAAGGACCTATTTGTGTGCACCCGCATATCAGTATACTTGGCGGAGCCGGCTTTTTGTCAATTTACTTCACCACCATAATCACCGAAATATGTAACTTTTAGACAAATCAATCGAAAGGAATTCAGTCTTTTCATTGCCATCTGATATATGCGGCCGTGAAGACATAACTTGAACATCTGCAAAACTGCGCGCATGGCATACCTGTGTCGATTATTGAATTGCCAAGTACATCTCAACTTGTAACTGCAATTGTGCCACATGAATCTGCTGAAGCACAATACTCAGCCCACTACACTTGCAGTGATCTATACTCGATTATGTAGTGAAATATTTTTTGCATTGTAGATGTCCCACTACAGTATAAACTGCATAGCTTTAAACTTTTTTGACAGTATGCCGTCAACATCTTCTATTATATTTTATTATGGCCATTTATTCCTAATATTTGCGACGGGCTATAATATATTCGAGTGCCATCCTACGTTTATGTTAACCCATGTTGCCCATGACCAGCATTTGAGGACATGTCTGCGTGTCCCTATGTCTCGTCAGTGACATCAGGCGGTAGCCTGGTGTAACTGCATTTTAATTTTTAAAAGCCAATTTTATCTGACAAAAAACTAGCTACCAAAAAAACTTCCGCTTCTATAGTGACGGGAACTACAAGGACATTTTTTTGTAAAGTTACACAATTATACTACAAACCACATGGCTGTGAAAATTTTTCATATTCTCAAATGGGGCACCATGTGTTTCCCGTGAGTGGTATTGAAATTTCCTGGTAAGCCACACGTACAGTGGGGCGATACTCAATGTTAGCAGAATCCAGCAAAAAGTACCGGCATCAGATGACTGGTAGTTGTGTTTCATATTCAGTATACTTCTTCTAATATGATATTTGTTTTACTCTATTTCAGATTAAATAAGGCATGACGCTTTTACCGCCGCCGAAAAATGGCATCACGTACGACAAATTCACAGCAAATACAAAAAATTGGTTGTGTTTAATTATATCTGGGTGATCATCTGTATTCCATCGGCACATAATTTGGTGGAAATTAAACTATTGCAATTAAGAGAGTAGGGCCCGGTAAGTGACCACGGAAGTTGCTTTTGTTTTGATTGTCGAAATAGAAGCCATGACATAATCATAAACTCACTTTGTGCACCCTTAAAACACTCCAGTTGATAAAGAAGTCATCAAAGTTTTTCTAGGGCGAGAAAATATTAATAATAAGAAAAATTGGCGTCTTACTTACATTTTCAGCATTTTCTGCATACCAACTCTGCAAGAAAGAAAGGTATAATATTCGGGAACTGACTTACATTAAAATACTAACTACACAATTTGTATTGCTATATTCGAGCGAAGCTTAAAGATTCTTTGCTAATACTAAGAAATCTGAGTGCATATGTGTGTCTTTCTGTTGAGGTGACATGCTGTGTAACCGAACAAACTCTTCATTACCACAATTTTTTTGCAATAGTCGTGTCTCCTCATATATTCTTTTCATAAAATATGGTGCCAATAAGAAGCGCACTGCTGACTTTATGCAGAAAAAAAGTCATCCATCATGACCGTGTTTGTTAGCTAAACCATTTCAATGCGCGCGGCGTTTTACGGCAACCTAAAGTTATGGCAAACTGTGCGAAAGTGATTAATTATATGCCAGAATCTAAAATTACACGCCGAGTGACTTGCTCTGAGATCTGAGAGGCAGACAACCGTTAGAACATTTCTGCCTATCGCTCGCGCCATTGCGGTGGAGCCTATATGAATACAGTGCAAAACAAATGCGCGTATCAGTAGCCTTCTAAAGTTTCATTCTTAAAAACACCTTAAGAGAAGTACAGTGTGTACAATTGATATGTCTCGTATTGTGGGCTATCCCAGTAAACATACAGTTCTCTAATAATGCTTACCGTTTTGTGAAGCAGCATCCATGGTCGTTCACATTGCAGTTTCATACTACAAAACTTCAAAGAAACTTCAAATGCTGATGTTACCATGAAGCAGAACTTAGGGCAGACTGCGGCTGATTTTGACCATCTCTGACTCTTCAGCACGTACAGACATTTCACTGAACGGTTGTGTTGCTTCTTGCATCATTTGAAATGCTTCTCCTAGAACTGAGAACGACCTGGCTGCTTTGTTCGTCGGTAACGAGGCACTGTGAATGCAGTGCACCACCTCTGTGGCCAAAACGTTGGTCAGTGCTACTAAAATAAATACAAATGCAGAGCGAACACTACTATCTGAGTATTATTTACATATATCACCTATACCAAGAAGTAGCATCATCAAAACCATTGGAAAAATAATAGAAAAAGGCCGTTCGAAGCCACCCACCATGGACATGGTGAAAAAAAACTCATTTTTGACATGCGGACGCCACCGGGTGACAGTGAATATCAATTAGGTTTATTAAAATATGCGCAAACGAGGAAGTATGTCGCGAATTTCAAGTTATCACAATTTCCCTTGACCAACTTCTGTTTTTCAATGTTAACATGAACAATGGCCGTCCACTCAATACGCTTCACAGCCTGCGTTAAGCTGTCTATGTTAGACTTTTGATTTTACAGTGGCAATTGGAAACAAGAAACCGCAGAGCACAGTCAAACACGGGAATACGGTGGGCACAAAACGGCATGATTGCACACTAACCAGCGCATACCATTCATGGACAAAATAACCCGATGGTGTATTTTATCATGACTGTGGCATATAGGGAGGCTGACTTGTGGCGGAGTGGGTGAGAGGTAGGTGGTGCTGTTGGCAGAGTAGCGGGCTAGTACTTGCCACAAAGCTAGAGGACCTATGGAGGGAGGCCATCGCGAAACTAAGAATATAATAGGCCTCATCTTGCACACCCATCCTGGAATCGTGAAGGAGTTAGGAGTATTTGGCGAAATACTACAATGTCACGTGATTACGAACAAAACACAACATCTCTTCACAGGAGCACTGGACGTCGAGCCGAACCGATCACCAGAGACACGAGCTCATCATGTAATCTTCTTTTTTGTCTTTACTGATTTCACCCCAAGGTACATACACATAGTGGCATTACGCAATCTCATTTCATGCCCATGGCATCAATAACTTTGAAAAAATCATAAAAGAACATCGCGATGCTCAATGCTGAATAGAAGAAAGAGTAGTCGCGCACATGCACAAACACGCATGGTGCTGCAGTGTTAAGTTTTTCGGGGGTAATGTGGCTTCAATATTGATACATGAACAATGTCCATCTGCTTGGAACTACGGGATCACCGGGGTGTTTCTTCAAGCTTAACTTCGTAGTTGACGTCGCTCAGGCAACGTAAAACTATAAGGACCGAAGTACTGGTAAAGTAACGTTTCCAAGTGGCCCCTTTGACGAATCGGAATCAACAGCCACACTACATCCCCTGTTGGTAAATCACATGGCGATGACGAGAATTGTACCTCTACGAGGCGATGCGTTGTAGTTTTAGGGGCGAAGCTCCTTATGATGTGGCTTGTGCGTCCCCTGTTGTCGTTGCTTAACCACCGATATAGCACTTACCCGAGAGAGCGGATATGTGCCACAGGAGATGGACGGGTTTGTGCCACAGGGGACGGAGTTAGATGATCGCGATGAAAGATGCGAGATGGTGGTACTTGAGTGTTAACTAGATGGACGGATGGACGCATGAATGGACAGACAGAGAAGCAGACAGACGAATGGACAAACGTGCGGACGGACGGCCACGCGGATGAATGAACGGACGCAGAGCCGGATGGACGCTGGGACAGACGCACGAATTGATGGATGCACAAACGGGCGGGTAGATGTACAGACGGACGGATGTATGCACAGATGGAAGGACGGATGCACAGATGGATAGATGTATGGTTGGATGGACGCATGGACAGACGGACGAACACATGGATGGTCGCACGGACGAAAGCGTGGACGGACTGATGAACGTTTCGCCGCACTCATCATCATACACTGATTGTACATGCCGTGCTTTTTTAAATCCGCTCGGCTGCAAGCTTGCGGGCCGCGTCTGCGAGCCGGATGAAGTCATTCGCATCAGTAGTAGTGTAGTTCGTGTCAGGTAAGAGCGTGGTATCCAGCATCATAATTTCTTCTCGGAGTTCATGTCAGGTAAGAGCGTGGTATCTAGCATCATAATTGCTTCTCGGCCGTGAGGCAACTGGAAAGAGGTGAACCCTGTGGTCTCTTGAACCGCAGTGTTGTAGGCGAACGTGATGTATGGCAGAACGCCATCTCAGGTCTTGTAATTGCAATTAACGTACATGAAGAGCTTCTCAGCGATGGTCTTGTTTAACATCCATGTCAGACCGTTGGTTTGTGAATGGTATGCGGTTGTTTTGCGATAAGTGGTTCTGCTAAGCTTCATGACGTATTGCATTAGTTCGGAAGGTTGTACGATGGACAGTGATGACAACTGTTGGCGCTCTATGGTGGAGGAAGATGTTCATAAAAATTATGAACCCTCCTTCGCGGTGCCTCCTTTTAGGGCTTTCATTTCGCATTACTTGGTGAAATAGTCTGTAGCGACTACAATAAAGCAGTTACCATCGTGTGACTTCAGAAAGGGCCCGAGAAACTTCATGCCGATTTGTTTGAAGGGTTGTGATGGTGTACCACTGGCTTTTGAAAACCAGCGGGGCGCACAGAGCGAGGGGGGGGTGCTTTATGGCGCTTGCAATCGTTACTTGTTTTAACGTAATGCTTGATACTGTGGATGATATTTGGCCAGTAGTAGTGAGTAAGAATCCGGGCAAGGGTACGTGTCAATCTCAAATGGTCTGAAAAGGCTCGTCGTTGCAGGCAGATACAATGTGAGCACGTAGTCCTGGTGTAACGACTAGCAGGTATTCAGTCGCACAAGGTTCGAAGTTCTTTTTGTAGAGGATTCTTTTACGGAGACAAAATGAGCCTGAACTCGCAAATACCCGTGGTGGACTTGAGCTATGGCCTTCAAGGTATTTGATGAGCTGTCGACACTGAATCATTCCGCTGTTGTTCGGCCAAGTCAGGTTCACTGAACGGGCCAAGAAAATTGCTGTCAGTATCACCATCGCTTGATTTTTTTGCAAGTGGAGCGCGCGAAAGGCAATCGGCATCAGTGCACCCGCGGCATGACCTGTAGATGACTGTTAGAATAAATTCTTGAAGGCACAAGCTCCATCTCGTGAGGCATCCCAAAGGGTCTTTGAGATTGGCCAGCCAAATAGGGCATGAAGATCTGTAATGAATCGGAACGAACTGCCATACAGATAGGGTTCCATGGTGGAAATTTTGATATTGCCCAAATAACATTAGGCCTTCCTTCTCCGTGGTCGAGTGGTTAACTTCCGCAGATGACAGAATGCGACTAGCATAAGCGATGGGACGCTCGATGCCATTTTGCCGGTGGAGAATAACTGCATCAAGGCTGATGTCGCTTTCGTCAGTAGGCAGTTCTGTGGCGGAATTTCCATCAATGTGCCCTAGTACGGTGTCCATCATCCTTTGAAACGTTGCCAGTGCAGAGTGGCCGCACTTTGAATTTGTGGAAGTCATCGGGAGTTATGGACGCTGTGTTTTTCCTGTCGCATTCATCGACCACGATCTGCCAGTAGCCGCTGCGCAAATTGATTGATGAAAAATATTGGTCATGTCGAAGTCGATTCAGTGAGTCATCTATGTGTGGGAGAGGGTAGACGCCTTTCTTCGTCACTTTGTTGATTTTTCGGTAATCCACGCAAAGTCGAAGAGTGGCGTCCTTTTTTTTAACAAGTACGACGGTGACGCCCATGGACTATTCGAGAGTTGGATGGCGTCGCCTTCGAACATCTGTTTCACCTGACAACGTATCGCCTCTTGTTCTTTTTGCTACACGTGGTAGGCGTGCTGTCATACAAACTATCCAGTGGGGCCCGTTATAATGCGGTTCTTTACGGTTGGGGTTTGCTTGGTTTTTGAAGCAGATGCAATACATTCACTAAACGCATAGAGAAAAATACTATATAAAGAGTGGCCACTCGAGCCTTTTCGTGGCCCAGCAAAAAAGGGTTGGACCAACCGTTAGATGGCGTACCCGTGCTTGCTTTTACTTCTTTGTCAAGACATGTATAAGCCACCTCGAAAGGACAATAAAAACCCAAGATCGGCATCAAATTTCTGCAAAAAAAAATCTGTTGATTTGTGGAATTTTTCATACCCGCTCTACATATTGTCCCCCGGAGGACGTTTAATGCTTTCCAAAAATATCCGTAAAGTCTGACTAGAAAGTGTTGTCTTTCTGTATGTGTTTTGCACAAAGCCTGCAAAATTATGTGGTTTAGATGCACTATACATTTATTCAGTTTGCGGACGCATTGGTATGTAGCCTAGTAATAAAGACACTCGTTTTCGGTTCATGAGGGTACGGGTACGGTTCATGAGGGTACAGCTTTTCTCCCTATTTTCTTGTCCATGGCCGCTCTCCAAGTGTAACTCTGGACGTCTCCTTCCTTGGAGACGTCCTCTGGATCTTAGCAGGCCCTTTGTCCACACAATTTTTGTCTCGCCTCAAGCACTGCCGTCATCTGGCCCGAATCAACACCAACATCTCTCAGGAAGCTCGCAAGTCTCACTACGACTCAACTCACCGTGCTGTCACCTTTTCTGCAGGAGACGAAGTCCTCTCTAGACTCACGTGCGTGTGCCCGGCTTATGTGAAAAATTCCTCAGTCGTTTTATACGACCTTATATGGTGATTGAACAAACGTTCCCCATTAATTACCGTATCTCAACACTTAACGCTCCCTCCGACCACCGTTGCTGTGGGACAGAAATTGTGCACGTTTATAGACTGAAACTGTATACCCGATGCAATTCCTAATATTGTCTCTCGCGCGGCCAAGACGCCGCTTCCAGCGTGACAGAGAATTAGAGCGAGCACAGTCACCGACTCTTTTTTATAAATTGGACGTGTCATCGTTATTTGTATAATTTGCCCACCTGTAGATATCATCATCAGTGTGTGCCAGCTCGAGCTCTTCTCGAATAAAGCTCTTCCTCATAGGGTATTTTTAAGGCAGCCGAGGATTCTTGCAGACCTCTACAGTAGCCTGCACGACCAGGACATTATTGTAATAGCCTAGAGGTAGTAATAACTTACAGTAATTAGATATTCCCCTAGTAAACACAGGGAAGTAAAACATTTTTTCGAAGAAATGGAAACAGGTGAAGGTCTTTGTGAGAATCTAATGCTAGATGTGCTTAAAGACCAGGAGCAGATTCTTTTAGAAAAATTGATGATTATATGTGTGAAGTGCCTTTTGGCGGTGAGGGCACCCGAGTTACAGAACAGCGTTAACGTGTTTTTTTTAATCCGCAATCAAACGGGCGCACAGAAATTTAAAAAGGCAGGCCGCTCAGCATAGTGTCAGTTGTCTAAAGGATAGTTAAAATCAACTAATAAAAGTAAGATGACCAGAGCATTTAATGAACAAATGATGTAGTAGAATTTGTGTGACGCTGTTCAACAATGAAATATTTTAACACTATTAGGCAGCTGATACAGGATTTCGTGCAGTATTATCCACCATTAAAATAGCACTGAGACATTAGAAGAAGGGATATCGTTCGGTCAACAGTTGTGCAGGCATTCCGTCTCAGAGGGCTGACAGTTCTATATATTGTGAGGAATAGCAGGCCCAGTGACAGAACCCATTTTTGGGCAGCAGAAGCTTCGCTCTGGTTGATGACTCAAACGCCAAGGAATCGTGGACTGTGTTCCAGGATGCAGAAGCTCACGTTGCCGATAACGGCAACGCCATGTGCAGTTTGCTTTAGTCATACGGCTGAATTGTCGAACTACGCCATTGTAAAGAGCGAGACCGACACAACAGCGCAAAGTCATAGCTGCTTTGGCCCGGACTCCCTCCCACCTCTCTGCCGCTGCCCAGTTTAACCTCAGCACTACCGAGGATAGACTCAAAGAGGGCTTCCGCTTCGAACTGCAGTTGAGCGCTACAGTTCGCCACTTGAATTCAGGTGTTATGTGAAAATGTTTTGTTTGTTGTACTAGGCATTTTTGTTGTTGTTGAATTCGTTGAGATACGAGCTTGCCTCTAAGTGGTAGAACTGCTTTTAGGCGTCTTATATGTGTTGTGTAGGAATAGTTTTGTAGATAATATAACGTAGCGTTTGTGAAGTGTGTTCGTTATATTTTTTTTCTTGGGCGATCCGTTGAGACTAAATTATAGCGCTGGGTCCATCGCTCTATTTGAGTGTATTATGCGGAGCCTGCAGGGCGCATGGATTTGGTCTCACGTGTTGGGACAATGACCGTGTGGTGTGGTGTGGTGAATTTAAGAGACAATAGCTGCAGGACTATGCCCGGCGCATGGGCCCTGTGTCAAGCTAATGCGAACTGACTGGCCCTGTGGACATCATTCTGAGTGGGTTCTTCGTTGTTGTGCAATACGAGAGTGTTTTCTTTCGGAGGACCATTCGAGCATCATGTATACGTGTCGCTGTGTCTATTTCGCAGATAGACGTGAAAGTTGTAAGGCATTAAATGTCCTCAGCGGAACATGATAGAGCAGATACAAAAAATTGTAAATATTAATAAAATTTTCTTATTTGCAAAAATTGGTGCCAAACTTGGGTATATATTGTCCTCCTGCGGAGGCTATTACATTTCTTAACAAAAGAGCAAAAGCGAGGACGGGTACGCCATCTAGCGGTAGGTCAGACCCTTTATTGCTGGGCCGCAAAAAGGCTTTAGGGGCCACTCTTTATATAGTATGTTTCTCTATGACCGTGTCGTCTTAGCAAAATGTTGGAAACACTTGCCGTTTTGTGCAAGCGTTGGATGGCCAGCGCAGCGTTATAAAAGATACGATCCCTAAAATTATCTATGTATGCCTTTTCTAGTAAAAAATACAATACATAATATTGATGTATTGTTATGGTGCCTCAGATAAGTGCAATAATTGCTTTTTAATTAACAACCGCACAAGTATGAACGCTGAACCTTGAGCAATATTGGTGGGCGCTGTGGATGGGGTCGGCCGTTTGTAGCATCGTTTGGTCACTTTTGTGTCGTGTAAAGTTCCGTTAAGAGTGGACAAACAGGTGGACCAAAATTTTTGCGTCGAAGGTTCCCGAGAAAGACTATCGTCTTCGAAACTGGCGACGCTATGAGCGCGCGACGAGAGCGGATGCGCGTCGCATCGGCTCCCGCTCTTTTTGTGAGGACCGGTGGAACACTGCTTCACACTTCATCAAGATTGACTCTATCTTCTTTGTATAATCGTTCTGCACCAGAAGACACCTCTCTCAACCAGTTGGGCCAATTTTGGGGCAGTATATGTCCACTTGTTGACATGACCTCGTGGGAGCTATGCTCGCCCGACCGAGCTCGGCTATCAATTAGGCCACGTCCGCGAACATTCCGCCCGAGAAAAAGACACCCCGTGTATAGTGGCGGCCGACAGCTAGGCCCCGAAGTGCTGCAGAAGACTTCACCATCGTGCTGAAGCCTCGGGTCACGGTGGATCTCAAACCTACTTTCCAACCAGGGATGAACTAGGTGCCAAGCGCATCTTATACGTGAACGCCACCTCGAGTGACTCTATAAGTGTGTGGCCCATGCGGGAGCAAACTATCATTGTTGCCTCAACCAAAAACATCAACTTTGCAAACCTTCTCTCATAATAATTCTCGCTCGAAACAACACAGTGTTCCTTAACAATAATCAGCCACGACAAGATCAGTGAGGAAGTGTGCCGTGGTGTCATTTCGGTGCACGAGCAGGAGACCCCGCCTCCTTGAAAGCAAAGATTCATTGGCGTGATGGAAACATCGCTTTCATCAACAAGCTTGGCAAGACTTTGGTGGCCCTTATAACTTTCGAGGGCCGCCATGTACCACGTTTTCTTCAATACACCAGTGTTGTGACACCAGTACGCGAATACAAACGCACCATTCCAGCCTGCTACCGGTGTGGGACAATGGGCCATCGGGTGGAACTGTGCCTGAACCCAAACGACCAACGCCGCGGCCATTGTGGTCAAGTTATGGGTGCTTCTGAGGGAGAGATGGCAACGCACGAATACAAGCCATCGTGCCTGGTGTGCGGTAAGGGACACTTCACAGGATCCCAGGCCTGCAAAACAAGGTTTCGCCACCTGCAGCAGCCGGGCGGGCATCATGGCAGCTGCCGCTCGTCGAAGCAGTGGTCAACGCCCAAGACATCTGGCGTCATGCCAGAAGAACGTAAGCCGGGAGTTGCCAACCAAGCCACGAAGAACCCTGTTACTGGAGGGATCAGTCAACAAGCACCACCTCCACAAAATACACCGTCTCACCAGACGTCATCCAAGACACCTGACCAGGGTGCCCCCGTGCTCCAAGGTAGGGACTTTCCACCTCTGACTGATGCCGGCGCCCGGTAGCGGCCGAACAAGAAAAGAGATTCTAAGGTATGCAACGGGGCGAGGGCTGCCTCTTCCCCCTCCTCTTGCTTTTCCCTTCTTGCCTCCTCCCCAGAATCTCGAGCTCAAATAAGAGCTTGCTGCACTGCTGGCACAGAACGCGGAGCTTCAAGCCGAAATTGCCGCCTTGGAAACAAGTAGTCCACCAGTCCCACCCCCCCCCCCTGCGTTACTCTCCGCCAATATTACCATTCCCGCTCCAGAACTGATGCCCATGTGCAACATTTCATCCATCTCGGAGCCTTCTAACAGTGAACAGTGATTTCAGGCTATTGAAGGTATTATGACTGCTTTAATGACGCAATTCACTACCATAGGCAAAAGCCTGGAAACTTTTTCCAACACTGTGGCCTAACAGGTGATGAGTAAGTAACATTAAAGCTTGGCTCCATAGCGTAAACCCTCGAAGCCGAAGGTCTAATCCTCTGAAAGACGTTCATCGACCCTTTAAGTTTTCACACTCCATCAACCTCGCTGAAACCTCAGAAAACTCCGAGCTCCCACTTGCACAGGGCAACGAAATAGGGGTGGAGTCCCTCCCAGCCACCCCAAATTGTCAATATGACTTTTCAAAGAGACTGTAGCGCCTCAATGCGCCGCTCGTCAAGGAAGAAGTTGGCATTTGGGCCGCGCCGCGGGTGCAGCGCGATAATAAAAAAATCAGTTCGAAAACTGAACCCTGTCAGGGCTGGATCTTTCCCGTGTTAGCTCCGACAGTTAATAGTGACCCGATAAAGAACAAACACACAGCCCCGATCATCCCGCATGGATCCCGCCGGCTCTGCCACCAATCCTACCGGTCCTGACGCCCAAGAAGACGCCAGACCTAGCGGTGCTGCAGCCGCTGCGAATCAACATTTCAATCTGCCACCATTTTGGCCCAACAGCCCCAGCACATGGTTTCTGCAGGTCGAGGCGCACTTCCGTCTACGGCAAATCACCAGCCAACAGAACAGGCACTGGAATCTGGTATCCTGCTTACCTCCGGACGTAGCCGACGACTTAGCTGACATTTTAGCGTCGCCGCACCCGAGCCATCCGTACGACACGTTGAAGGCAGCTATCATTTCCCGCAAGTCTGAGTCCGAACACAGCAGACTCCAACAGCTCATCAGGGCTACAGAGCTCGGTGACCGTCACCCATCACAGCTCCTGCGACGCATGCACCAGCTCCTTGGCGGCCCCTCCGCCCCTCAAGAGGAGAAGCTGTTACGTGAGTTGTTCCTCCAGCGCTTACCGCAGAGCATGGTCCTGGTCCTCGTTGCTGCAGGAGATGTCCCAGTAGACACACTTGCTGAAATGGCTGACCGAGTGGCGGACAACTCGTGGGCTTATAGCCTCAACGCTGTTACCACACCGCCACCGGCCACCACTGCAAACCCGGCGCTCGCGAGCATCGAGAACCGTTTGGACGCCCTTGTCAGGCGCCTCGATGACTTTGTACCTGCGCATCGTTGACCGTCATTCAGGTTCCAGATACACAGTCGCTCCTCGACGTCCCCACTTTCTCCGGAACTTCGGCCACCCGACGCGCCGTGGGACGTTTCATCCTCAACCATGTGATGGTACCACCGCCGATTCGGTGCCTCTGCTCGCAAGTGCACTCGCCCGTGCTCCTGGTCGGGTAATGCGACGACCGGCCACTGACGGCGGCAAGTGGTACTGGTCGAAATTCATGCCGCCTTTTCTATGTTTCTGATAAGATCACTGGCGCTTGCTTCCTAGTTGACACAGGAGCCCAGGTTAGCGTCATCCCGGCCTCGTGTGCAGATCGCCGTCGCAACGAACAGACCTGCCGACTCCAAGCGATCAACAATTCCGCCATTCGCACATACAGCCAACGCTCTCTTACACTTGACCTTAGACTACGCCGTACGTTCCGCTGGATTTTCATCCTCGCTGACGTCTCGCAAGCGGTTCCTGGAGCTGACTTCCTCAGTTTTTTCAACCTTGCTGTGGACATGCATGCTCATCGCCTCATTGATCTCAACACCCGCCTCTCCATCAACGGTGTACTCTGTACTTTCTCGCCAACGGGACTGCGAGCTCTCACACCTGCTTCGCCGTATGCAAAAACACTCGACGACTTTCCCAGCATCACGAAGCCGCACACGAGAGAGTCACCGGTGAAGCATTCCGTCACTCACCACATTGTGACCACTGGAACCTCCGTTTTTACACAACCCCGTCAACTATCTGGAGAACGCCTCGCCATCGCCCGCCATGAGTTTGAGCACATGCTTGAACTCGGTATTGTGCGGCCTTCCTCCAGCAACTGGGCGTCGCCACTCCACATGATGCCGAAGAAAGATCCTGGCGACTGGAGACCATGTGGGGATTACCGCGCTCTCAATGCCCACACCTTACCAGACCGCTATCCACTTCCTCACATACAGGATTTCACATCAAATTTGGCTGGGTGCACAATCTTCTCTAAGATTGACTGAGTGAACGCTTACCATCCGATTCCTGTAGAACCCGCCGACATTCCGAAGACGGCCATCACCACCCCATTCGGTCTGTTTGAATATGTGAGGATGCCTTTTGGATCGCGCAACTCTGCAAAGACCTTTCAGCGCCCTATCAACGAGGTCACGCGAGGTCTCGATTTCGTATTTGCCTACCTTGATGACCTCCTTGTAGCAAGCTCATCCGGCCCTGAGCATGAAGCCCACCAGCGCACCCTGTTCCACCGCCTGGATGATTACGGCCTCGTAATTAATCCTAATAAGTGCCTCTTCGGCGTCGCTACAATAGAGTTCCTAGGCCACCTTGTCACTCCAAAGGGTATCCGACCACTCGCCAGCAAAGTGAAGGCTATTCAAGACTTTCCACCCTCGACTTCACTGAAGAGACTCCGAGAATTTCTGGGTCTACTAAACTTCTATCGCCGCTGGCCGGGACTTTTACGTCGTTACAGACCACGAGCCCCTGACGTTTGCCTTCCATCGCAATCACAGCAATTATACTATACGGGAGATCCGTCAACTATGCTTTATTTCCGAGTTCACTGTGGATCTCAGACACGCACATGGGCCGGAAAATGCTGCTGCTGATGCACTATCCCACATCGATGCCTTGTCGACCCAGACACCACTAGACATGGAAGAGCTAGCAGCTGCCCAAAGCAACGATCCTGAGCTGCATCGTCTTCGCTCTTCATCCACGTCTCTATCGTTGACGGAGTGCCCGCTTCCATTTTCTACTTCATTATTAACGTGCGAAATGTCTATTGGTGTCCCTCGGCCCTTCGTGCCTTCAGCTTTTCGTCGTGCAATTTTTGATCAATTGCACAACATGAGCCATCCTGGTATTCGTGCGACCCAGAAGCTAGTCACATCTCGTTTTCTTTGGCCAAGATGATGCCCGACGCTGGGCGCGAACCTGCCTTGAGTGCCAGCGCGTTAAAGTTCACCGTCACACTGTCACGGCAACATCCCCGTTTCGGCCTCCAGACGCAAGGTTTTCTCACATCCATCTCGACATCGTCAGTCCTCTTCCGTCATCGCAAAGAGCCTGTTATCTGCTGACATGTGTGGATCGCTTCACCAGATGGCCAGAAGCTTTTCCCATTTCCGACATTACAGCACCAACAGCTGCCAAGGCTTTCACAAACGGCTGGGTGTCGCGCTTTGGATGCCTTTCTGTCGTCCCCACTGATCGCGGTCGTCAGTTTCAATCGACCCTTATCACCGCACTTGCCAATATTTTGGGCATTCGACACATCCACACAACTGCCTATCATCCTTCCGCCAATGGCATGGTCGAACGGCTTCATCGACAACTGAAAGCTGCCCTCACTGCTCACCAGCCAAGGGAACGTTGGCTCGACCACCTCCCCTTCGTACTTCTGGGCATCCGATCAGCTTTGAAAGTGGATCTTGGATGCTCATCAGCCGAACTAGTCTATGGCGTTTCCCTGCGTCTTCCAGGAGAATTCTTCGAGCAATCATCGCCACCTTCCACTCACGATGCCTCCACGTACATTCGAGAGCTGCGCACCACGTTTCGGGACCTTGCTCCTGTGATTCCTGCCGACCGACACCCCCAGTCTGTCTTCGTCAGTCAGGACCTGCATGACTGCAGTCACGTCTTCGTTCGGCGTGACCAAATACGGCCACCACTAACACCAGCCTATGATGGCCCATTCCCTAAGACGTACACCTACGACGTTCACGCTGGACATCAATGGCCGTGAAGACGTCGTGGCTGCTGATCGACTGAAACCTGCGTATATCGCCGCTCTCGCGGCCGCGGGGTTTCAATCTAAAGTCTGGATGCCAACATCCAAGCATGTCCACTGGGCGACTCCTCTGGTGATTCCTACGGCTCTCGCTCTACGGGGGGGAGCCCTGTAGCGCCTCAATGCGCCGCTCGTCAAGGAAGAAGAAGTTGGCATTTGGGCCGCGTGGCGGGTGCAGCGCGATAATAAAAAAAATCAGTTCGAAACCTGAACGCTGTCAGGGCTGGATCTTTCCCGTGTTAGCTCCGACAAGACCACGTGCAACCAACTCGTGTAGGTAACTCTGTCAGCCAGGACACCTGCCCCAACCTAACATTCACGAAAAACATCAGACACGCAAACTGGTTCAATACCGAGGTAACCTTTGCTAGTGGCCACTGCATTCTCAACACTACATTTTCTACACGACCCCTACAACGCCGCATCGCACAGCCTCAACTACCAAACTGGAAAGCCTTCCAGCAGCCCTTACCTGGCTCTCCCATCCTGGAGATCTGTTATTCCCAGTGGGCTCACTCTGGGCTCGAAACACTAAGAAAACAGTAGACCAAAATACAACTCATGTATAGTCATCCGGATGTAGATAAGCAACTACTTCATCTTTGGGATGCCCGTCGCAGCCTCAGAAAGAGCTGGCGCCGACAAAAACACAACCGCAAACTCCGCATGGGGTTACTGGATCTCACCCAGAAGGCGGCCGAGTACGCTGCCCAGCTCGCGGACTAAAATTGGGTAGAACGTTGTAACACTGCCAGCAAGCACATGCCCAGTCGCAATAATGGAAAGTTTTCTGCACTCTGAATGATCCCTCTCGAACTCAAGGTGAGACATCGAAACAACTGCACCAAGACTTTCACAGTTTACACGGCTCCAAAACACAACTAGCCTTCTCGCTACGGCACTCAGCTGGACATGCAAGGCTCTGCGTATCGCTATGCAGGCAGAGAGAACTCGGCAATGAATGCTCCTTTCCAGTTACACGACTTTCGCGCTGCTCTAGCCAAAATTAGGTGAGGCACGGCTTCAGGGCGAGACAAAAATGCCGTTAAAACCCTGGCAAATCTACCCGATGCAGCGCACCAGTTGCTTCTCGACAAAATTATGCGATCTGCTTCGGAGAAACGCCCCTCCCACTAGACTGGAAAACGTCTCTATTAACTTTTAATTAAAAGTCAAGAAGACCAATGAACACTAAGAATCTCAGAGCCATTTCTCTTACTTTTTGTAATACGCAAATGGTGACCAGAGAACGGAAATAGAGAAGCGCTAACGAAGAACCAAATAGGAACGCGTATATATATATATATATATATATATATATATATATATATATATATATATATATATATATATATATATATATGTATATATATTGCTACTTAGAGTGTATAGCCGGGAAGCCCTAGCCAGCCGAAAATGGCAATGAGACTGAAGAATTGTGTGTCAGCGCTTCGTTTGGAAATACACGCTCGTGTCTTTCCTCCTCGCTGTTCCTGTCTTGTCTCTACGGCTCTTGGTGCGTGACAAACTGGTGGAGGTGCTGGGTAAGCTATGCACCGTAGCCCTCCTCATAGCAAGAACTGAAGCGTAATAGTGGTGGTCCCTCCTGTGCACAACCCCAGCAGAAGAATCCGAGGGCAATCCCCTGAGGTTGGACTGCTCGCAAACAATATGGCAGCTCCGACCAGCCCTACCGACACCAACCTGATCGATACGAACGGCCCAACGCCGCTTCGCTGCACCTTATTTACATCGCGAACGCCAAATTACTTTCATGGCACTGCACTTGAGGATGTCGAAGATTGGCTTGTTCATTACGAATTCTTTGCCGTGCGCAACCAGTGGGACGACGCAGACAAACTGCGGCACGTCTATTTCAGTCTTTTGGACGGCGCACGTGTATGATATGAGAACCGGGCAGGTATTCCAACATTGAAGAAGAATGGCGATTTGGGCTAGTTGGTTTGAATCCATAGTAATAAGGGCTGCAGCGTGAGCACGAATGTGCTAGAAGAAACAGACAAAGTCGAGGCACGGAAGGCAAAGAGGACAACACGAGCGCTGACTACCAACTGAATTTTATTCGCAGCACACATGATAATATATACAACAGGAAACCTTTTGAACAGCACACGTGAGCAACGTGACATATTCTGGGGCATGCTCTGATAAAAAGAAGGTACTAAAAATGGCTAACCTTTATCTAAAAGCGCGAACTCTTTTTTATGCAAGGCCACTGAAGGTTGGCTCACGCATCCGTTACCATTTTTTCTAATAAAATACGCTTCAGCTATTTCCCGAGTTAACTTGTCCATGTGGCGTGCCAGCACACTCACGCCCAGAAAACGAGGCTGGCACTCGCAGCTTTTGCAGTGCAAAACAAGGTTTGAACTGATACCTCTGCATATGTCATTCATATGTTCTCCTAACCTTTTAATAATGCACCGCCCAGTTTGGCCTATATAACAACGACCGCACGTTAAAGGAAGCATGTAAACAACACCAACTACGCATTCTACAAATTTATTTATGTGTTTTACGGTGCATGTCCAACTTTTTTTGGTGATTCCACTAAGTCGCTCATCCGTCATTCTGCAGATCTGGCTTACTTCGCACGCAGCTGATAAAACTACATCGACACCATATCTCAAGCCTACCTTCTTCAAACCATGAGATATGTTGTGGAAGTATGGGATGACTGCAACTCTTTTTCGCTCTTTATTTCCTCCTGCGTTTTCTTGTTTTTGTTTGATTTTTTGCAACAAGGCTTCGCACTCTGAAGAAATTACAGATTTTGGAAATCCTGCTGACAGAAGTCTGGTAATTTGGATTGTTAAACTATCAGTCATCTTGTGTGGGCATGACTTGGATAAGCCAGCACTTACAGCCGACGAAGCAATATATCTCATGGTTTGAAGAAGGTAGGCTCGAGATATGGTGTGGATGTAGTTTTATCAGCTCCGTGCAAAGTAAGCCAGATCTGCAGAATGACGGATGAGCGACTTAGTGGAATCACCAAAAAAAGTTGGACATGCGCTGTAAAACACATAAATAAATTTGTAGAATGCGTAGTTGGTGTTGTATACATGCTTCCTTTAACGTGCGGTCGTTGTTATATAGGCCAAACTGGGCGGTGCATTAATAAAAGGTTAGGAGAACATATGATTGACATATGCAAAGGTATCAGTTCAAACCTTGTTTTGCACTGCAAAAGCTGCGGGTGCCAGCCTCGTTTTCCGGGCGTGAGTGTGCTGGCACGCCACATGGACAAGTTAACTCGGGAAATAGCTGAAGCGTATTTTATTAGAAAAAATGGTGACGGATGCGTGAGCCAGCCTTCAGTGGCCTTGCATGAAAAAGAGTTCGCGCTTTTAGATAAAGGTTAGCCATTTTTAGTACCTTCTTTTTATCAGAACATGCCCCAGAATATGTCACGTTGCTCACGTGTGCTGTTCAAAAGGTTTCCTGTTGTATATATTATCATGTGTGCTGCGAATAAAATTCAGTTGGTAGTCAGCGCTCGTGTTGTCCTCTTTGCCTTCCGTGCCTCGACTTTGTCTGTTTCTTCTAGCACATTCGTGCTCGCGCTGCAGCCCTTATTACTATGTATTCCAACATCATGAGAAGACTTCAAACGCCAACTTTTTGGAACATATGCCAGCCCTGACCGTCGGGTGAGAGCTGAGTGCGATCTGCCGTCTCGTATACAAATGCCGAACGAAGGGGTTGCGATGTATGTTGAGGACACGACGCGTGTTTTTTACCGGGCTGACCCCGGCATGCCAGAAGAAAAGAAGGTACGGTACCGCATGCGTGGGGTGAAAGAGCAGATTTTCGGTGGGCTTATGCGCAGTCCACCCAAGACTGTGTCAGAATTTCTCACAGAAGCCATAACCATTGAAAGCACTCTTATGCACCGGGCCCCGTCATACGAACAGCACGTCAACGCTTCAACTATGGACTACTTAGGAGCTTTTGGTGTCCAACTGGATTTCTTCCGAGAACTCATACGTTCAGTCATCCGCGAAGAACTCCAGAAGCTATCAGTGCCCTCGCAGCCCACTATCTCCTCGTTGTCCAGCATTGTCCGAGATGAAGTCTAGCATGGATTAGGAGAACCGTCTTTCATGTGGGATTATCAACCACCCAGTAACTTTCCCGCATGTCCTATGCTCAAGCTTTGCGGCAACCTGTTACACCTGCAATTCCGCATTCCACCGTAGCCCCAGCCATGCTGCAGACGGTCCAAGCGGCGCCATATTACAGCGCACCTCGCCATATCTCGCAGAAACGAGACGTCTGGCGTGCGCCATATCAACGTGCTCTCTGCTGCCACCGTGGCGAAGCTGGACATCTGTACCGACAGTGTTTTACCGACAGCTTGGATTACGCGGATTTTCGACGAACTCACCACCACCTAGGTTCGGTCAGTGGCCCCCTGAAATTGAATAGTATGTGGCTCAACAGCGCGGAACTTCGTCATCCTTGCACCAGTCACGCTCCCCGTCACCGCAGCGACTTTCTCCTAATCGCCGTATCTATTCTAGCGCGGCGCAGGGTCGGTCACCCAGTACACGCCGGAAAAAATAACCACAACGACCTTCAGGGGCGAGGCCACTCATACTAGACAAGCTCAAGGCCTTCGACCGACGCTTCCGCGAACTGACGATTCCCCGACCGCGACGACACCAGCTGGTTCCACAAAGATTTCATTAGACATTCCAGTGCTACTTAACGGTCGCAAAGTCAACGCTTTAGTTAATACAAAAGCGGAGTTTTCTATATTAGGTGACTAACAGGCTGCTCTCCTGAAAAAAGTGACGATGCCTTGGAACCTCAGGCCAATTCATACTGCTGGTGGGCACATCGTCATGCCACTCAGCGTTTGCAAAGCACGAATACAGATTCGTGGTTCTACGTGCGTTGTCAGCTTGAGCGTTCTCCTTCAGTGTTCACAAGACCTGATCATTAACATGGACTTCCTGAGGGAGCACGGTGCTATCATCGACATTCGACAACGCCTCGTCACGTTTTCAACAAAAAGCGCCACACCAGAGCATAATCTCATCCACAATCGAGTATGTCTGCATGTAATTGACAATGCTGTGATGATAACACTGCGCTCATGTGTTATTGTTCAAGTGGCGTGCAACAAATGAGCTCACGGTGAAATGGTGGTGGAGAGCAATCGATCCCTACTCATTTTTCAAGGTATCTGCGTAGCACGAAGCTTAATAGACCACCAGGCTGGTCACTGCTGTTCTTGTTACGAACTTCAGCTACGAGCACCGACACCTTTTTCCTGGTAATGTCAATGCTTATGCCTACACAGTAACCATAGTGACTGAGTGTTTTGCTTCCGAGGCAACCGTTAATGCCGAAGCACCTCTCCGGGGCGTCGACATACATCCAACGCTTTCTGACGAAAACAAACGAAGGCTTAACGACCAGTTGATAGAATTCTATGCCTGTTTTGCATGTTCATCGAGAATCCATCAGACATCGATTACCCAACACCGTATTCTCACCTACGGCGACACGCACCCTATACGGCAACAGCCTTACCGCGTTTCAACAACCCAACGACATGCGATTCAAAAGCAAGTGAAAGAAATGATTAAATACGGTGTAATGCAGCCATCAAGCAGCCCACGGTCATCGCCAGTGGTAAAGAAGAAGGATGGTACAATTCGCTTTTGTGTCGATTATAGGAAGCTAAATAACGTCTCAAAGAAAGACGTGTACCCGTTGCCTCAAGTGGACGATTCTCTTGACAGGCTGAGGCGAGCAAAGTACTTTTTTTTTGAATAGACCACAAAAGTGGTTATTGGCAAATTGAAGTCGTTCAACATGACCACGAAAAAACGGCTTTTGTAACTCATGGCGGTCTGTATGAATTCCGAGTGCTCCCATTCGGCCTCTCTTCCGCTCCGGCCACATTCCGACGAATGATGGATTCCGTTCTCGCTGGCCTCAAGTGGAAAAGTTGCCTCGTCTATCTAGATGATGTTGCCTTTTCACAGACTTTTGATGACCACCTTCGCCGCCTTCGGAGTGTTCTTGAAGCTGTACGATCCACTGACCTTACCCTCAAGCCTGAGAAGTGCCATTTCGGCTACAAAGAACTTAAGTTCCTGGGTGACGTTGTTAGCGCTGCAGGCGTTCGGCTCGATCAGATTGCCGCTGCGGCTGATTTTGTAGCTCCGACAGACAAGAAAAGTCATCTACGATTTCTGGGGCTCTGCGCATACTATCGCCGCTTTATTGAAAACTTCTCTAAGAATGCGGAGCCTCTCATCAGACTTCCGCGTGACGACACCCCATTTCTGTGGACTGACGAACCAGTGACTGCCTTTGCAGAACTGCAACATCTGTTGTCTACTCCTTGTGTACTTGGTCATTTGAATGAGGACGCTGACACAAAGGTGCGCACTGACGCAAGCAACATTGGTCTCGGAGATATCTTGGTGCAAACACAAGATGGAACCGAACGTGTGATTGCCTACCCGAGCCGCACTCTATCACCTGCCGAGACCGACTATTCAACGTCAGAGAAGGAATGTCTCGTGGTAATATGGGCGATTACAAAGTACAGGCCTTATCTCCATGGGCGCCCATTTAAAGTTATGACTGATCACCACGCTTTATGTTGGTTGCCCTAACCTCCGAGACCCCTCTGGGCGATTAGCACGATGGAGTCTGCGACTTCCGGAGTTCGATGTCACCATCGTATACAAGTCGTGTAGAAAGCATGAAGACGCCGACACGCTATCACGAGCACCTCTAGAATCCGACCATACAACTGTAGAAGACAACAGTGCCTTCCTGGGGACTCTCAGTGGGACGGACCTCCTCAGAAAGCAACGAGCGGACCCCGAGTTAAGGCCCATCATCGATCGTTTAGAAGGCAGCACCACGTCTGCTCCTCGTTCACTTTCTTGTACGTTGCCGTCATTTTGCTTACGACACGGCATATTATACAAGAACAACACCGGTGTTGGCAGCAGCTTTTATCTTCTAGACATTCCTCAAGACCTTAGGGATGACATCCTATTAGCCTGTCACGATGAGCCGACATCCGGCCATCTGGGATACTCACGGACGCTCGACCAGGTACGACAGCTATATTTCTGGCCAAAACTTGCAGCTTGTGTGAAACGCTACGTGAAAGGATGCCGCGAATGTCAGCATTGCTAGTCACCACCTTTAAAGCGTGCAGGCCTCATACAACCCATCGACCCACCACGTACGCCATTTAACCAGGTTGAGATGAACCTCCTTAGATCGTTTCTTTTGTCTCACTCTGGAAACAAGTGGATCATTGTCGCAACTGATTACATGATGTGTTACGCTGGACGAAGTCACAGCCATGCGGTACAGCATCTGAAGTCACACAGTTTTTCATGCACCACATTTTGCTTCGTCACAACGCCCCGTCATTCATTATCACTGACCGAGGGACAGCGTTTACGGCAAAACTGTTGTACGACATCTTCAAGCTCAGTTACACGACCCACTGTAAGACAACCGCATACCACCCCCAGAGTGACGGCTTGACAGAAAGGCTAAACAAAACGCTGGCGGACATGATTTCTATGTACGTGGATGTGCAGCATAAATCGTGGGACGAGATACTGCCGTAAGTAACGTTTGCGTACAACACTTCAACCCTGGAAGCGACAAGGTTCGCACCATTTCGCCTTATTTACGGTCGAGACGTGCAAACCATGCTAGCCGCCTTGATTACTTGTGATATTGACCACCACGAGCTGATAACTCCTGATGTCGAGGATTACATTCAGCATGCAGAAGAAACACATCAACTTGCTCACGTTCACTAAGATTGCAGCAGTGTGAAGACGTGCGAAGGTACAATATCCACCATTGACAAGTCACCTATCAACCTGGCGACCAAGTGAGGGTTTTGACTCCTGTTAGACAGCGAGGTCTCAGTAATAAACTCCAGAGCAAGTACTTCAGACCCTACAAGGTGTTACGGTGGTTGAACGAGGTTAACTATAAAGTTATTCCAAATGGAGGCTCGCCAACAACCCAGCGCCACTCACCACGAACAGGGATTGTGCATGTCGTCCACCTAAAACCTTTTTTTACGCAGGGATACTCGGCTTATTGTGGCCGGGCATCAAACATTTACTTTTTTAACGTGGTTCGTTGGGTATCGAACTGTGAACTGTGTTATTGTTTTTTTTTCTTATGACCAACCACAGACACTTTTTTTTGCACCTGCATATGCTCTGTGCACTATATCGTTTCTCTTTTTTTTCTTATGGGCCCTTCTGTCCCCTTGTGTATGAGCATCAATTCGATGCTCTAATCGCAGGGGGAATAATTCCACCAAGAGTTGTGAGCCGGCAAGCCCTTGCCAGCCGAAAAGGGCAAAGAGATCAAATAAGTGTGTGTTCGCGCTTCATTTTAAGATACACGCTCGTGTCTGTCCACCCCACTGTTCCTCTCATGTCTGTACGACTCTTGGCGCGTGACAATATATATATATATATATATATATATATATATATATATATATATATATATATATATATTGAGTTAGATGTCAATAGTTCTGTCTGGCAGCCATAGGCATATCTTTGCAAGACGCGTCATTGATGTAGGGTCGTATCATTTGTGCATAGTTTGTTACGGGATTTATTGTAGCAAAACTTGAACAAGCTTCTGTTTTTTTGATCTCATATATATCAAACACCGCGATCATAAGTAGGGTTACTAATTCACTGCGAGAGAAAGTATATGGACAGTGGAAGTGAAATTGTGTTGTCGACTTTTCCAAAGCAGTCACGCTGCGTGGAACGTCCTAACATAGGACATAGGCCATAGGCCGTGAATCGTATGTTGCATGGGAAAAGTAATGCTGTCTACATGCGCGCTTCTAGCCGGCTTCATCAGTTTAGGAATTATGCAAAGGGGACGAGAGGGAGAGAGAGTGACAAGTGCTCCGGCAGTTATTCAGCGAATTCTAACTCAAGATAACTCATAACACGTCTCATACATCAGTGTATGCCACTATCTGAATGTGTTACGTCGCGTTGGCACGACAGACAATGCAAGGATATCATCAGGCAATCGATTGGCCCCATTAGCTTTTGCTGTTAACGCGGAGAGATGAAACACAATAGGAGTTTACTGCTGGCCATATTTTGCGCAAATTGCAATTCATAACAGTCTGATCCCATGATTCGTCCTTGCGGAGAAACCAAATTTTGTCAATCACGCATACCCTAACGTCGGTGTGTTCACTATTTCCTTACTAAAAATTCTGGACAATTGCAGTTGTGGTACCGAGTTCCATTGATTGCTGCGAGATGAAATTGTCTTCTGCGTAACATTAAGTCGCAGCAATAGGAGCTGTGCTAATAGAGACATAAATAACATGGGTGGTCACGCTGCCATACAATTCGTTATTACATGAAAGTGAAACATCCCTTCACAGAGGTAATTGACTGATTTATATGAGGGGTTTACCGTCCCGAAACCACCATATGATTATGAAAGTTGCCGTAGTGGAGGTGTCCGGAAATTTTGCCCACCTTGGGTTCGTTTACGAGCACCCAAATTTGAGCGCAAGGGCCTACAACATTTTCGCCTTCATCGAAAATGCAGCTGCCACAGCCGGGATTAGATCCCGCGACCTGCGGGTCAGCAGCCGAGTACCTTATCAAGTAATCTACTGAGACGGGGCTATTCACTGAGGCAGCTGTGTGCTTAATGTGCACACTTTCTTCACAATGGTGAATGAATATGTCTATGTCACCAAAGCCTAATGTCCCGCGAAAAACGCCCAGCAGCTGGAGTTATGCAGCGAGCTCCTCAAGCAAAAACGCCGCACGAAGCAAACATATACTGGATGAGCGTGAACAACTACTGTCACAGCTTGACATTTAAAGCGTGCTGCCCAAACACGTTGAAGGACGCACGAAATGAACGAGTTTCGGAGTTACGTCTGTATGTGTGAGCAGCGTGTTCCTTTCCAAATGATGTGTTGATATGTGGGGTTTAACGACCCAAAACCCCCATATGATTATGAGAGATGCCATAGTGAAGGAATTTGCAAACTTCAACCACCTGGGGTTCTTCAAGTTACATTCAAAGCTCAGCACATGGACCTACAGCATTTTAGCCTGCATCAAAGGTGCAGCCGCCCTGCCAGGACTCGATCCCGCGACCTGACGGTCAGCAGCCAAGTACCGTAGCCGCTGGACCACCGCGGCTGAACTTACTTTCGCAAATGCGGGACCCTCGGTGACCGAAGTTACCTTAGTGAGCTCTGTAACTTTAAACGAACACTTGCGGTGAAACTACGAGACGTACAAAACACCCCCTCACAAGGTAGAATGCTCGCATCCCGCAAAAACGAAGCGATGACTTTTAAGGTGCGACTTCCATGCTATATCACCAGCAATCACAAGAACACACTAAAGCCCCCCAGCCTTGATTACCAGCAACATAAAGGTTGTATGTTAATGGCTAGTAACCTGACGAGTGTACTCTACTTGACTGTATCAATGCGCGCCGTGCCCTGCGTAGTGAAGGATCGTAGATCTAACTCCTTGCCACGAAACTTTTCTTGAGACTTTTGTTTGCAATCGCTCAGTGTATATTTAGCAACATCATACCAGTGATGGATATACGTCAGTTCAGTCGAGGTGGAGTTTGGCTGAAAACAGTTTCGTTTTAAGAAAACATTAGATAGGATGATGCTGAAAGAATTTCGAAAGAGCTAATGATGCTAAAAGTTAAATGGCTGAAAAATCTCCAGGAGTGCAAAAAATGACGGCACACTCAACTACAAGTCGAGAACTGTGGTAGCACCAAGAAGAAAAGTAATGTCGCGTGTTTGAGGTTTGCGGGGCGTAATAGTTGCTGCCGACATGGTTACTTTGTGCAAAAACAGTGATAAGAGAGCTCGCGGTGTCGTATTTGGTTAACTGTGTGGTAAGCACGCAGTAGAGTACTGAACGTTTAGAAAAGTAAAAAATGGGAGACCTCCATAATTTGTAAGTATATTTACGCACAACTTAAAAAGGTTGTAACTTCCATACACCATATACAAGTGTGTTCAAAGTAACAATGAATGAAGGTATACGTACATGCCTTGTAGCTTTGGTGGAGCGCCACTGAAATAACCAAAAATAATTTTCCGTACCTAGTGAAGCATAGTGTAAACTTATTGAATTTCAATGAAAAGTTTATATTGAATAGTACAGTGTTTATTATAAATCTTGGGTAGATGTGAGGCATTCGTACTTTACGGTGATTTACCATATGTATATCTTTAAAACTTCATGGTGTTACACCAGGTTTTAAGGTAACAAGAAAGATGTTAATCTTGCACGTTTAGCGAAACTTTCTAAACAGTCACATTTTAAACAGACCCTTACTGTGACTTTATATGACATCTTTCTACCAAAAAAAACACTCCCACTTTTACACTGCTCATTCTTTCATTATTTATAACTGCTAATGTATAAGCACCTGTGAAACTCGGCTCCAGGTGTATTAAATACGCAGCCCGAGCGATGTATCGGCCTGAAAACGCTTAGGGACTGGCCTGCCGCTTCATAAGCATTAAACTTTCATGACACTGTAAGTGGTATACGCAATATTATCTCATCTATTGCAAACAATAACGCCTTGCTTGTAATAGCTACCGAACCGGTATTTATCTCCAGCATTTTCTGTTTTTTCAAAGGTACCCAAGGTAGTCGCTACCTAGTTGAAACATCATCGTGGAATAAAACTTTCTTTCAATCCTGTAGTCGTCAGGCAGATCGGTGTTGCTATGTTTCACAAAACTTACGCCCTATTACCTGCGAAGGTAACCTAAACTGGGTGTTTCAATAAATGTGTCCAATATCCTTAAAAATGAGGAGAATGCAGTGTATGCTCGCTGTCTTCACCGTTGCTTTTATTTACTACCAGCCATCCAAGCTGGCTGAAGACATCAAGTGGTTCAATAATTAGAAAATTTTAAATTATTAGCTTTCGATTAGTGAAGTTAGGCGGCGAAGTCAAATGAGAAAACATGAGGCCTTCATGCGAAAAACCCATCACAGCTTTAGGATTTGTCACATTAGTATTGCTACCTTACATTGTTAATCACTCATATTGAGTGTATCGAATGTATATTATCCGAAATATGAGTCCTCATGTTTGGAAATATTACTATTTTGCTGAAAATTTTGTAAGGGTTCACGAGGGTTCCCCATGAGAAGCCCACACTTTCAGTTGACCGGAAGCATTAGAACTAAACAGTGGGCTCTGCGGCCACACATTCCCCAATATGAGTATTGAGTTGTTGCAGTCCTTTTTCCCGATCCGCAGCTCTGATCATGTTTTCCTGACTTGCAAAGCCATCTGACCAAATTTGCAAAGAATTTCAAAGAACAATGCTTGCCTTTATAGTACTCTGCAGTTGATCGAGTATCCCTGAAAGATAAGGTCGTAAAGATGTGACTAGCTTCTGTATTTTTATGAGTGGGAAGCTTCCTCTTATAGCCAACCGTCATTGAATATATGCGTAGGGTTTTCAGAAGCACCCTCTAAAAACGTGTCAATAAATACGCATTATTCTGAAAATTGTGCTTTTTTCTGCTTTGAAAAGTAATTTCATGCCATGCGACACTTTGATGAGGTGAAATGGACTTTCAAGACGCGTTCATGCAGCTGAGGCGTTTGTTCAAGCTGATTGTCATTAATGCACTCACCATCGCTACCGCTTTTTTAACGAGCACATTTTGCATACCACTGTTGTAATGCTCACTGCCTGGCATGCCACTGGTGATGCGTGACACTTCAGGTATTATCAACAACCTTCACTTTTGTAGTGTGGTGATATAGGGATCTAGTTTCACACTCTATACACAGAATAGCTCACAAGCCATCTGCCAAAAAAAGAATGTCGTCACTCTGCACGCGACTTACCAAGAGCTCGCTGATTCCTAGTTTTATAAAGGACATTAGTTCGATACGATTAAGAAACAGGATAGCGGTTGGGGCAATCGAATAAAAATTTTACAAGGCTAGATCCACCGCCACTCTAAAAGTGCCTAATACTAACTCTAATCTTCCTCACAACAACAACAAAAAATCGAGACTACAATGCGATCGCTCGCCTGTTATTGTAGCATTTATGTCATCACGTCTGCGAAAGCTCATGTAGAAACAATATCACTTGAATGCCATGTGTGCCAAACAATCCAGATGAAGCGTCAGAGCAAGCAAGTTGTGATGTTTGATTCAGGCACTCTATACTAGAGGCACTGGGCTCGCCAGAAAAATGTCCACTAAGACTGATTTTGAGAGTTTCGTTGTCAGTGAAGTGTTTCATCGGCAACTATTCAGCCTGTGTCAACCCGAGGGGTGTAACCTCAACAAACGCCGCTATGCGTGTTGATGCGGCACCCTTCAAAGACGTTAACGCCACTGTGTTAGGCTGGACAATTGAATACTCATTTAAGCCGGTACTTGCTGCCTTGAAGTTACCGAAATCTACGTCAGCATTCACGTTGGCACCTCCGTGCATCCAAGTTATTCAGTTCCGATGGGAAAGATTGTGCACGTTCCAGGTACACCGATAGTGATCGCGGGGGGTGCGTATTTTCGTCAAACTAGCTAAGGGTGGCTGTGACGTTAAAACATTTGAATACATAAGGAAGCTACTATGACAAACGTGACTCTTAATATGATAAGCTGTTACAAGGTTAAGTGCATGCGAAACATGTATTCTTTGCGCACCATGATGTACTGACCTTATTTTGCGATAGGCGTAACATTCCACTGTCCTTTCGGCTCCTTCAATGCCAGCCGCAAGAAATACAGACTTCATGCATATACAGTCACCTTGTACCCATGTTTCCTCTGACATCATCAACAATTCTATAGTGGAAAAGCTTTTAAGCAGCTGAAAAACAAGCGTGGTGAAGCGTTTCATATTTGCTATTATGACCTACTTGGAAGGAAAATGAAAAGATTCATCGAAAAGAAAAATAAAACACGATTTGTTGGTTGGCTTCTTCACAGATATACTCTTCTCCAGGGGTCTTAAAGACGCCGCCCACAGACCCTTCTGTAGCGGCCTCCTCCCGCACGTTTGTTTCCGTTTATTTACCCTAGGGGCAAAATGACCTTTATATAGGGGTAGAGGAGAGGGGAGTAGTAACAACTCATGTGAACATCCACAAAATTCAACGGAGAGAGAGAAAGAATTATTTTAATGGGGAGCTGGAGAGGTATGCTTGGTTTTTCAACTGAAACTAAAACAGACAGGTACAATACTACAATTTAGGTAGTACGATATTCATGTCAAGTTGCAAACATGCTAGTTGGGAAAGATAAATAAACATATTCTTAGTAATTCACTGCTGCTTAACTTACATCGTCGTGCAGGAACACATTATACAATACAAAAAATAGACATCATTCGTCCAGCTTTTTAAGGCATCTTTAAAACATGACAAGGTGAAAATGTTCGTAACAAATAAAAATAATTGTAAATGCTTCAGGGCTCCCTTTCTCTCAGAGTACTCGTGTAGAGTGTCCTTAGATACAGCGTGGCCATATATTTCAGCTTTATTAATTGGGAGATGATTTCATTCAAAAATAGATAGTTGTAGGCATCATAATTGCCATAAGTTAGATCATGCAAAAGGTTGTTCAACCATATTTTTTTGTTGAATACCTGGCGAAATCTTTTTTATTATAATTTATCCTTAAGAGACAGCACTTGGTTGAATAAAATGTGATAAAGAAATGTTATTAAGCTTATTTTTCTTCTGCTCTACAATCGAATGCGACATAGACATTTATTTTTTAGATGTTTCATTGCTGCGAGCAGTTACCTATACTGAAACGTGCTTGCTTGTTTTGCGATGATTCTAATTGGCCTATAAGATATTTCTGGTGGGTGTTCCATATACCTTCGACGCACTTCAGGTTCGTACGAAGTATGGTATTATATGCGAGAATTTGAGCACTACTGTGAGTATAACAAAGTATAAGTTAGGAGAAGATAAGATATTTACAAGCAACGGGAACAAAAAAATCTTCATAATTTTTCCACAACTTTCCCACGACAAGGCAGAGTGAAATAGTTACTTTCTCGGTTGACGGAGCTTGCCGGTGGGCTCAATTTGGATATATGTTAATATTTAGCGAAAAATAGCTATTGCTTTTAGAGAATATATAGACATACACTCAAAAATGCCTATATAATTTAAACGTTTACGCAAAAAAACATCGAAGTCATATAAGCAATTATGCACATAAGATTTATTAGGTGTTACAGCACACCTACTGACGGCTTAGCAAGCTGCACAGTGATACACTAATCACAGAGTATACACATAGAGCTATCGCATCTTGACATCCCATGTAGCTTCAGTGTGACGCTTCAAATTTGTCTCATTAAACAATTATTATATGAGATAAATGCAAACTTAGGTGGACTTAAATTGCCTTGATACACTGTTATCTCCTAATATCAGCCTGTCTCATATTGAAGACGTTGTTAAATATCAAGTTTCATTATCAGCTAACTCTCTGTTGTATTTGTCAAATTCTCCCTAGTAGTATGTGCGCAGTCAGTAAAACTAACATATTTAAACAAAACAACGGGCAGCCATGAACAAAAAATCAACAAGCTACCACATTCAAGTTTGCGACGCGGCTTTTGCTGACGCCGCACTTAGACATCTCCCAGGAGCATAGCTACACAATGTGCGACCACGTGCGATTACAAACCAAATGATATTCGCCATCGTTCTTTTATGAAAAAAAAACTTCGGATGATACCACGTACTATGACAATAATTGTCCCGCAAAGCACGTGGAGGTGTAAAAACTTTTGAAACTGTAGCCACTTGCTATAAAGATTACACCAGGTGATTGGTGTGATTGGCGCGAAACGTTCCCAACTCACGCTACACGAATATTGAAATCTTGTTCATACAAAAAATAAAACCAACAGTGGCATATATTTTATATAACCAGTCTATGGATGCGCAACGATGCCAACAGCAAAATAGGTATTACCAACACCAGAAGGAATAAGCTGAAATGTACGACTTATGCTTCGAGGTTGATAGCCCCGGATAGTGATACGTAGTCCAACTTCATTGGTTGCTGTTTAGGTATAAAATTGACGCTAACCTTACATAAGCCTGTGCCGTATATAGAAGGCAATATATAATGTTTATTTACTTATATTTCTGCATCAACTGTGACTGACCCAAATCCTCCGTTGACGCTCCCTACTAATAGGAACTTGCTGGAAGTGCATGTGGACAGCCTTTGCCGGCCTGAGTTGACACTGGAGCTCAGGTGTCTATAATGAGTGCTCGTCTCTGTCACCGCCTCAAAAAAGTTCTCACGCCTACCGCAACACAAGCCGTCCGTGTCGCCGATAGTGGAACTGTGGCCGTCATTGGAATGTGTACTGCTCGTATTAGCCTTGCCGGCCACCATGTTCCTGTTTTATTTACCGTGCCCTCATGACCTCATCTTCGGGATGGACTTATTATCGACGCATTCTGCCCTTATCGACTGTTACGCCGTCACTCTCTGTCTAGAACTTTTTCTTCTTCCTGATTCTCGCTTCGAGCTGCCGAAAAGCCTCTGTACCACAGACTTCAGTCGGATGCTGCCAAAGGCCCTCAAATTCATTGAATTTGCAATAAGTTCACCCGTTGTTCACGGTTATTATGTCGTCACGCCTATTCTTGATGTTCTCCTAGCGCGCGACATCACTGCGCCACACTCTATCGCAACCACGGCCTCGAACCGAACATGTCTGCCCATTATCAATTTCGGTTTCACGCAGCAAGTACTCCCACACGGAATTCCGGTCGCTACGCTTCGACCCTTAATAGATGCCCACGTCACTGCTTTTGCGGAAGACGCATGCTCCGATCTTCCATGTCGCCCTCAGGATACCACATGCCTCGATGCGGCTTTGCGCCCCATGATCGACCCGAAACTCAACCTGAGCAATCCGACGCCCTATTCCGTTTTCTGGCTTCCTACCTCGACATATTTGACATCGCCAGCAGTCCACTCGGTCAGACTTCCCTCGCGAAGCACCTCATTAATCCTGCTGATTCTCCTCCCGTTCACTGCCGACCATACCGGGTGTCTGCCACAGAGCGTAAGGTAGTCCAAGAAGAAGTCAACAAGTTGCCAGCCAAAGGAACTATTGAATCCTCCTCGAGCCCTTGGGCACCTCCTGTTGTGCTCGTTAAAAAGAAAGATGACATGTGGCGCCTATGCATTGATTGCCGCCATCTTAATCAAATCACGAAAAAGGACGTTTATCCTTTGCCCCGAATCGATGACGCTCTCGATTGTCTTCACGGCGCGTGATACTTTTCTTCGATTGACCTACGTTCTGCCTATTGGCAGATTGCGGTGGACAAAAATGATCAAGAAAATACTGCGTTTGTAGCTCCCGACAGCCTATACCAATTCAAGGTGATGCCGTTTGGGCTATGCAACGTCCCAGGCACGTTTGAGCGTATGGTGAACTCGATATTACAAGGGTTTAAGTGGTCAACATGCCAGTGCTACCTGGATGATGTTCCTGTATATTCGTCTACATTTGAGATACACCTCCAGCATTTGTCAGCGGTTCTCGACATCTTTTGCACTGCTCGCCTTCAACTAAGCTTGTCGAACTGTCAATTCGACCGCCAGCAGATTATGGTGTTGGGCCACCTTGTTAAAGCATCAGGTGTGCAGCCTGACCCGGAGAAATTGCGTGCCGTCACGAGCTTTCCTGAACCCCATTCTGTCAAGGACGTCCAGAGCTTTGTGGGACTTGGTTCCTATTTTAGAAGGTTCGTAAAAGATTTCGCAATGATCACTCAACCACTCATGGACCTTGTGAAGCAAGACTTGACTTTTACGTGGGGCTCAAGCTGCCGCTTTTTCTAACCTCATCAACCTCCTCATGACTTCACCTATATTGACCCACTTTGACCCGTCCACTCCGACAGAAGTCCTAACCGATGCAAGTGGTCACGGGATTGGAGCCGTCCTAACCCAACGCCAGCGGGGACACGACCGAGTTATCGCCTACGCTAACCGCCTTTTCACAGCTGCCGAGAGCAACTATTCAATAACTGAGCGTGAATGTCTTGCTCTTGTTTAGGCAGTCACGAAGTTTCGCCCATATTTATTTGGCACAAATTTCTATGTAAAAACGGACCACCATGCGCTATGTTGGCTTTAGTCACTGAAGGATCCTACTGGCCGGCTTGGCGCTGGGCTCTGCGACTGCAAGAACATACCTATACAGTCACGTACAAGTCGGAACGCCTACATCAGGGCGCAGACTGCCTCTCCCGCTACGCGGTCGATGAACTGAGCAGCATCCCTGACACCGACACCGATACTTAAGTCTTCTCCGTTTCGCAACTGACCCGCATCGGTGACGAGCAACGCCATGATGCATCCTTGTCCGCTATATTTGAACATCTTGAATCACCATTTTCCAACAGGTCCCAGCCCTCATTCGTCCTCCACGATGGAGTCCTATACCGCCAGAACGTCTACCCAGATGAACCAGCTCAGCTACTCGTCATTCCAAAAGACCTCCGCTCAGCAGTTCTCCACGAACTCCATGACCTTCCAACTTCCGGTCACCTTGGTGTGTCACGCACTTACGACCGGATTCGCCGACGCTTCTTTTGGCCAGGGCTTTCACGCTCAGACAGAAAATACGTTGCGGCTTGTGATAAATGTCAGCGCCGCAAAACACCATCGACGCTTTCCGCCGGGCACCTTCAACAACTTTACATTTCGTCAGAACTTTTCTTCCGCGATGGCTTAGACCTCCTGGACCCTTTTCTCTTGTCTTCTTCTGGCAACAGGTGGATAGCTGTGGCCACAGACTATGCCACGCGCTACGCCATCACACGAGCACTTCCAACAAGCTGCGCCACATATGTCGCTGACTTCCTCTTCAAGGACGTGATCTTGCAACATGGAGCTCCACGTCAGCTGCTTGCAGACCGTGGCCGCACCTTTCTATCAAAGGTCATAGCTGATATCCTTTAGTCATGTGAAACGAGGCACAATCTCACTATACCTCGTACCACCCTCAGACAAATGGACTCGTGTAGCGTCTGAATCGAACACTTATAGACATAATTGCGAAGTATGTTTCTTCCAACCACTCTGACTGGGACCTTGCTTTGCCATACGTGACATTTGTATATAATTCTTCTCACCGTGACACTGCCGCTTACTCCCCGTTTTTTCTGTTGTTCGGTGGAGAACTTACATTATCCCTAGATACAGTTTTTCCATCTACCGCGACACCGACCCGCGAATATGTCCTTGACGCTATCACTCGGGCTGCCCACGCACGCGAAATCGCCCGCACTCGCTTTCTGGCCTCTCAAGAGAAGCAGTGGCGTTTGTACAATCAATGTTACCGCGACGTGCACTTCTTACCCAGTTCATTGGTGCTGCTATGTTCACCGACCCGTCAAGTCGGCTTGTCGGAAAAACTTTTTTCCCGCTACACAGGTCCATATGCAGTCCTTCGTGAGGTTACTCTTGTGACGTTTGAAACTGCCCCTACTGCCTCATCACCTTGAACTGCCCCACAGATCACCGATATCGTACATGTAGCCCGCTTCAAGCCTTACCACTCTCCCGCTGACGTTGACATCTAGATGCGCCGAGACGGCGCTTTTGCCGTTGGGGATTATGCTACATGGATGTTGATATTTTGTGGGACGATGCGCGTGTGTGCCGGACGAAGAGGGTGAAGAGTGATCTCCACTCGGTTTCTGGTGAACCGGTCACGCCACTGCTGCTGGTTGAAATATATTTCAACCACAGCCTCGTCGATACGGTGTCTCTTTTTTTTGTAACAATATACTTGGCAATGGAATGACAATGAACGTTCCGCAATTCGCGTCTGAAGAAAAGGGTTTGACAATGTACGCCATGAGATATCCGTGTTATTCATACAATGACCAACCAGAGATATTCGTCAAACTTTCTTGCTCTCTTTTACTAATTTTTCTCTACCCCAATTTAAGGAAGCAATAACGTGAGCACCCAGACTTAGGGGGCCTATTAGATAGATAGATAGATAGATAGATAGATAGATAGATAGATAGATAGATAGATAGATAGATAGATAGATAGATAGATAGATAGATAGATAGATAGATAGATAGATAGATAGATAGATAGATAGATAGATAGATAGATAGATAGATAGATAGATAGATAGATAGATAGATAGATAGATAGATAGATAGATAGATAGATAGATAGATAGATAGATAGATAGATAGATAGATAGATAGATAGATAGATAGATAGATAGATAGATAGATAGATAGATAGATAGAAATGGCAGAAGTGCCTGCGGTTTGCTACGAAATACTTCGCATGAAACGGGTGACCACTATTTTATGGTGCCTCAGCTACGAAACGAGTTGACGTACGAGGAACTAGGCGGCTCGTATTGTTGGGCAGTGGATTGGTGGTTGCATTGTGATTGAGAATGCCCCGTATTGGTGCTGGCTATCGTGTTCATTATGTCACGGCGTTGGCTGCAAGGTGCAAGGAACCAAATAAATGTTATATATTCGAGCAGCCTTTATTTTCCGGTAAACGTAGCTTTAATCAGCATTATATAATAATAAACGCAGGTCATTGACACCCTGAAACCAAGATATCATTATGAGAGACGCCATGCCAGAGGACTCCAAAAATTATGGCCACCTGAGGTTCCTCAGCGGGCACCTAATTCGAAGTTCAGTGTTCAATCATTCTTGCCTCCATTGAACATGCGGCTGCTATGGCCGTGATTCAGTCGAGAAATTTAACCGCTAGACCTTGTTGCTGAGTTTGCCTCGACTGAGAAGTTGTTGCAGCAACCACCGGTAGAACAGCCTCATGCTGAATTCGGGATGAAGTCTTTGACTGAGCTAAGTGGTGGCTGGCCATACGCCGGAAACCAACCTCTGACAGCGTGCAGTGTGAGCTCACCGACGACTGGTTTTACACCAACAATGCAGCAACGCCTTTCTTCTTACCGCCCTGATAAGGAGTCAGTGACCCTCCAAGAAGAAACTGTCACCTCAAGAAACCGTCATTCTCAGTTCTGAGAACATCGCCACCGTAAGTGTCACCTTGGCCACCGGTCGGTTTGGTATTGACGACGTAGCAAAAACTTTTTTGCACTGCCTCGAAGTATAGTATATAGCCATAAAACTCTAAAACCAGTCAGTGACATTCATAAACAGCTTACTTTTCTCACTGCAGAAGGTATGCTTCGCATTCCTTCATATTTTAGCTCGTTAGAACAAGGTATTTCAATATGTTGGATGGTTGCAATCATGTGCGTCGGCCTGGCCGCTCGATGGGAGAGTAAACAAGGAAGAGCCAGCTTGATATGATTGCAGTCTAAGGCATGGCGGGAGTTAAACTTATGCCTATCCAACATGATTCAGAGATGCAATTAACTCAACACTCATGGATTGAAACAATTTATTCATGAACCCAACCTGTTCTGACAAACCACATATCGGCCGCACCAGCAGCTCGAAATATTTGAGCTTTATGCGGGTGCGCTAGAGAGACGCGCGCAATTACACGCAGTAACGCATGCTCCGCGCTGTCAAAAGTGGTTATAAAACTCCCGCGGTACGCATGAGAAGGTCATGTCTTTTTGATACGCCATCGTTTATGAACTGGAGGAAAATGATCACATATGGGGTCTTTCCTGCGCTACGAAAGAGTAAGTAAATTTAGCCTAGAAATGTTGAGAGTTCATAAACTGCTAAAAGTCACGTCTCGAATATTTATTCCTTACGATGTATTTTGCACACAACGTCTATTAGATGAATTTAAAAATAAGAGGTAAGACAAACAATTAGAAAAGTGTTATTTTATATAAGGAAATCAACAAACGCACCACCTTTAGGGATCAACAAATATTTTTTGTGATTACTGTTATGTGATCTGCAATACTCATTATGTTAGGTGAAGTGGTGGCTCGTGTGGCTCACCCTGTCACGAAACGTAGTGCTGCTGCGCAGGAGAGATTTTACTCTAATCCAGGTCACAGTGGCGGATTGAGGAGGACGACGGATTGCAACCCCCCCCCCCCCCCGTTGCCATGTAATAAGTCATCCAACACAGTGGCGTAGCCAGGAGGTAGCACACGCTGCGGTGCTTGACCCTTTCCGAATTCGTTTTATGACACTCGATCGTGACTTGCTGTCTTGCCCGCACTCCAGATCATGAAAATACCTCTCCCCCCTCCTTCATCACCATAAAACGGCTCATGGTTGGTGGGCAAAGCACTGCTGATTGTTCTAACCGTAAATTATACGTGACATTAGCCACACACACATGCCAATGAGTGACAAGACGTGTTTAAAGTACAAACATTGTGTTTATGCAGTTCACCTACCTCTTTTCACATCCTGAACTCCCACACCCTCGCCGTTGTCGTTCAGCCACCACTTCCCGAACCATCGCCTCCAGGTAGCATCACGTCTGCATAGACGTTAAGCCACCGTCTGCCGCGCTCTTGCCTCTGGAGTTATAGCTGGTTGTCAGTGTTCTCATTTTGCCTTTCGTGAGCAATAGCGCCTTCAACAACGTATTCATCCGTGGCAGAATGTGTGGTCTGGAACGCGCTTGTTCTCTGCGATCAGCGTCGTTTTCATCGTCATGGCGTATAGTGGTATCCTTGCATGTGCCCTGCCGAACAAAGTGCACAAAAGAAAAACCTAGAAGGTGTTTGGCCCCTAAATCTTTTTTGCTTTAACCCCTGGCCTGACCTTCAATGTCACTGAGACCCCTTGGAGGCAGGTGCTGGTCATCAGGGACGCCTAGTAATGAGAGAATTTGGGTGGGATCATAAGGCCATATTATGGAGAAGGGGAAATGGAATTCAACCTAGAGCTATTTTCAGAAGGCTTATTGTACCGAAAAAAAGGTGCTGTTTGTTTCGAGCACTAGAGACGTGGAGCCTCCAAAATAGCTTCGTGAAGCCCCATTTTAAAACCATTGATTTTAGAAATTAACACAAATGATGAAAGAAGTTCCACACATAACATAATTTTACCAGCCTAAACATGTGGTCATGCCGAGTAAGATCCTTTGGTGAAGCAGTGTTCGGAGGTTTACATACCGATATAGTTTTTTCGTAGTTGTCAACTGGTAGAAGCTGGGATGTATCCCCATATTTCCTTCGTGATGGGGGTGGGTTTGCCTTTAGCATGGTGTATTTCCCTGTCACAATTGAAAAAAAGAACCCATGATAATGTCAAAGCTACAACCCATTGGAGAATAAGCAAATGCAAGAAGTATGAGCGATACAAGTTATATTACCCACAGTGACATGGTTACATTACCACATGGTTATACTACCTACAGCGAGTGAAAATAGTGTCTCGATTCATATGCGAGCACAAATTGCATTAAAATATTAAAACTAGTCATTTCGTCACCCCTCCCCCCCCTCATTTTATATTCGTCATGTGTGACACCTGATTGCTATTTCACTCTTCTGAAATGATGATATATTTCACATGCTAACGTGAATCCTTCCCGTCATGAAGCCTGCGTCGGAACTGTTAACAAAAAAATTTTTCAAGCACCACCTTGGATTTATCGTAGAATAAGCGGCTTTACGCAGATGGCGCTGTTTGTAATCACATTCTCCCCTCAATATACCATTCTTATTTGTTTTTGTTTTTTGTTTTTTTTTTTCAAGTGACAACAGTTGTGGAGAGTGGATATTATAGCGGCCGTTGTAATCTCACAGCAGCTTTTGCTGTAGACGAAAACTTACTAGGCTACAATTGTGCTACGATGGCTGCAAAAACAACGTGTGAGTGCTTTCATAGTTGCATATGCTGTCTTGCATGCTGCCCCCTACAAGAAATCCGTCACTTGCGCCGCCGCAGTGGTAGTGGCTAAGGTACTCGGCTGCTGACCCGCAGGTCGCGGGTTGAAATCCCGGCTGCGGCGGCTGCATTTACGATGGAGGCGGAAATGTTGTAGGCCCGTGTGCTCAGCTTTGGGTGCACGTTAAAGAACCCCAGGTGGTCTAAACTTCCGGAGCCCTCCACCACGGCGTCTCTCATAATCATATGGTGGTTTTTGGACGTTAAACCCCACATATCAATCAAGAAATCCGTCACTTAGATTATTATGGTAAATTTTTTTAGGTAAATGCATTCATAAAAACGCCACACGAGCTTCCGATTCCACCACTCACTTCCAGTGAGTGCTCGTGACTCCAGCACTCACTGGTATCACCAAAGGTGGAAGCAGTATGTTCCTCTGAAAATGAATCTTCCGGTTCACTTCAGATATCACAACATAAACAACAAGCGATGGAAAACAGGATAATACATGTTAACAATGACATGCATTTATCAAAGCGTTTCAGATTTGGAAAGGCTTCGTGATAATTTTGTGCTTACCGCATTGCTCCTCACGGACGCATTTTCCATTCATACTTCTGCGAAGTTCACCACTGCACACACACCTTATTTTCTTTCTTGGTTTGCAAGTCCATTTATTCACTTCTATATCCACACCAGGGCAGTATAATTGCGGGAAATTAGCCCCACCATCGCAAACACCTAGTTCCTCATTAGCTGGACACGCTGATGAATGAAACAGTGAAAATACTTGTCAAATTTAGCGTAGAATTTTCAAAAAAATGTCAAGAAATATAGCATTTTCTGAAAATGAAGTTCAATAAACACATTTACACACTACTGTAGTTTCAAAGGTTGCTCTCTTATGCATGCTGATTGATTCAGTAGTATCTGATGATATATCCTATTTTCAAAATTGAACTTCAACGATCTTCTCTCACACAAATATTTCAAGCTGATTACCATATCTTCTGAATGCTCCCGTGAAGGTCTCACTTTGCATATAAGAACAATGAATCGTGAGATCATGGCTTGGTGTCGTTAGAGCAAAATGAAAAAAGGCTTTTCAGTAAGGGATTTGGTCAGTTCTCTAAATAAAGATGCGTTTGTTCCTCTGCGCAAAATATGTTGTATGATAAATTGTGGATCACACAGCATTAAAGCTTATACAGCGTAAGGCGAAAGGTTTGAAAGAAAAATCAACTCTAAAGTGTTCAATCGAATATGTATAGATGCCACTAATTGGTAGAGTTTCGCCTGGTAAAGCCACATAACATTGGATAGTGGGATAATCAGGTCGAACAGTATAAGTGCCTCAGACTGGCTGGCCGACGTTTCGACATGAGGACCTATCTTTTTTAAAGGCACTGTGTCATCCTTGGCGTGTTAGTTTTACAAGGGTTAGTGGTGACGTCATCTCCCGGTGGTGGCGCGTGTCCCTGTTGATTAGCGGCGTCTGATAAGCACAAAAACTATAAAGCAGAAGAGTGCAGTCCTCACCTCACTTCAAGTAAGGCAGTAATGATTCAAAAATGTTCTCGAAGAAAGGGGCAAAAAAAGGAAAAAAAACGCCAAGTAGGAGTGATGTGCTCCAAACTGGTGGCCGTTTCAGACACGAACAAACGCAAGAGATTAAAGCTTCGGAGCCGGCAGACGGTTGCCGCGTCTGGCTACCACAAAGTGGTGCCGACGATAGTTGTGCAAGCCTGTTCCCGAACACCTATGAATTTCGACTACCTGGGTTTTTTTAACGTGCGCTCAAATGTGAGCATACGGTCATACAATGTTTTTCCTTCCATCGAAAATGCAGCCGCTGCAGCTGGGATTCGATCCCGCGAAGTGCGGGTCAGCAGCCAAGTACCTTTGCCACTAAACCACCGCGGCTGGGTCATCATCACTACACATTCCACGCTCATCATGCGCTCGTGGCCCTTTCGCTCGCTTCACCTATACCAAATTCAGTACTACGTGACGCGAGCGGACTACAAAAGTAATGACACGTCAAAACATGATAATCATGACATGCATGTCATGTAACAACATGACTACGTGCCACACTCATTATGCGCTTGCGGCCGTTTTGCTAGCTTCACATATACGAAAGTTGGTGTTACGGGACGTAAATAGATGACGAAGGTATGTGACTGGTACAAACATGATAATCATGAGATGTTTGTCATGCAACAACATGACTACATGCCACGCTCATGATGTGCTGCGGGCGTTTCGATAGCTCCACATGTACCAAATTTTGTATTACGGGACGCGAACAGACGAAGACGGTAAATGACACGTCCAACAGGATAACCATGGTATGTGTGTCAAGTAAAACATGACTACAAGCCACGCTCATGATGCACTCGCGGCCGTTTTGCTAGCTTCACATATACCAAAGTTGGTGTTACAGGACGTAAATAGATGACGAAGGTGTGTGACTGGTGCAAACGTGATAATCATGAGGTGTTTGTCATGCAACAACATGACTACATGCCACGCTCTTGGTGCGCTGTGGGCGTTTTGATAGATTCACGTATACCAAAATTGGTTTTACGTTAGGCGAACAGACGCCGAAGCAGAATGACACGTCCAAACATAATAATCATGACATGCGTGTAATTTAAAACATGACTACGTGCACTCTAAAAACTAAGAGGGTTCTGGGCACTTTCTTCGGACAGTACTTTCTTGCCCTCTTCTCCAGAATAAATCACATCTTCTTGAAGCAGAGTACAGTGACTCCCGCAAAACGAGTCAAAGCACACCGCCTAAACGGAGTACCATATAACGCTGCCCGAAGCAGAGTAGCATGACCCCACTGAAGAGAGTAGCAGTACACCTCAAAAAGGAAGAAAAAAAGCAGAACTTGAGCCGAAATTGGCTTTTCAATTGTTCTTCACGGATCTCCGCGCTCGTATATTGTCAGGTTGGTTATACGCGAGCACTACGACAAAAAAAAAAGAAAGTAAAATCTGAAAACAATTCCTCACTGAGTTGGACTCGAACCTTTGATCTCTAGACGCACTGCACGTTGCGGTCTTGACACGCTATCTACTGCACCCCACTGAAAGACGGCGAATGAGTGTTTTTTTCTTCATGTCATAAGCAATGTTAGTGCCCTGCCACGGTGGTCAATATATATTGGCTAAGGTACTCGGCTGTTCACTCGCTGCAGGTCGCGGGATTGAATCCCGGCTGCGGCGTATGCATTTCCGATGGAGGAGGAAATGTAGGCCTGTGTGCTCATATGCGGGTGCACGTTAAAGAACCCCAGGTGGTCAAAATTTCCGGAGCTCTCCACTACGGCACCTCTAATAATCATATGGTGATTTTGGAACGTTAAACCCCACATATCTATCTATCTAAGCAATGTTAGTGATATGTCTGTACTTTCTTCCTTAGACACGAAGATTTCATTGTCTTTACGCTTCTCAAAACCAGCCGCAATATAGCTAACGTCTTTAGTGTGTTTGTTTATTGCTTCATGAGATCAGAACGTCAATCCGACAAGTTTTTTTTTACAATAGAAAAAAGAAGTTTAGAGCAACCGATTATATGAACGTCGTTCGCACGAACTCATCATCATCATCATCACCACCATCATCAGCCTGACTACGTCCACTGCAGAAAAAAGGCCTCTCCCATGTTCCGCCAGTCAACCCGGTCCTGTGCTTGCTGCTGCCAATTTATACCCGCAAACTTCTTAATTTCATCTGCCCACCTAACCTTCTGTCTCCCGCTAACCCGCTTCCCTTCTCTGGGAATCCAGTTTGTTACCCTTAATGACCAGCGGTTATCCTGTCTACGCGCTACATGCCCGGCCCATGTCCATTTCTTCTTCTTTATTTCAACTATGATATCCTTAACCCCCGTTTGTCCCCTAATCCCCTCTGCTCTCTTCTTGTCTCTTAAGGTTACACCTACCATTTTTCTTTCCATTGCTCGCTGCGTCGTCCTCAATTTAATCTGAACCCTCTTTGTAAGTCTCCAGGTTTCTGCTCCGTAGCTAAGTACCGGCAAGATACAGCTATTATATACCTTCCTCTTGAGGGACAGTGGCAATCTACCTGTCATAATTTAAGAGTGCTTGCCGAATGTGCTCCACCCCATTCTTATTTTTCTAGTTGCTTCAATCTCGTGGTTCGCCTCTGCGGTCATTACCTGCCCTAAGTAGACATAGTCTTTTACAACTTGCAGTGCACTATTACCTATCTCAAACGCTGCTGTTTTTCGAGTTTGTTGTACATTACTTTCGATTTCTGTAGAATAATTTCAAGACCCACCTTTCTGCTCTCCTTGTCTAACTCCGTAATCATGAGTTGCAATTCGCCCCCTGAGTTACTCAGCAATGCAATGTCATCGGCGAAGCGCAGGTTACTAAGGTACTCTCCATTAACTCTTATCCCTAACTGTTCCCATTCTAGGCTTCTGAAAACCTCCTGTAAGCACGCGGTAAATAGAATTCAGGAGATTGTGTCCCCCTGCCTTACACCCTTTTTGATTGGTATTCTGTTGCTTTCTTTATGAAGCACTATGGTAGCAGTTGATCCCCTGTACATTTCTTCCAGAATGTTTATATATCTTTCTTCTACGCCCTGATTCCGTAGTGTCTGCATGACGGCTGATATTTCTACTGAATCAAACGCCTTCTCGTAATCTATGAAGGCTATGTATAGTAGTAGGTTATACTCTGAGCATTTCTCTAGTACCTCATTGACAGTATGAATGTTGTCAATTGTTGAGTAGCCTGTTTAAAATCCTGCTTGTTCCTTTTGTTGATTGAATTCTAATGTTTTCTGTACTCTGTTAGCAATTACCTTTGTAAATAGCTTGTATACTACAGAAAGCAAGCTTATCGGCCTGTTTTCTTCAAGTCCTTGTGATCTCCTTTCTTATGTATTAAGATGATGTTAGCGTTCTTCCAAGACTTTGGTACTCTTCCTGTCAGGTGACACCTCGTAAACAGGGTGGCTAGTTTTTCTAACACAATCTGTCCTCCATCTTTCAGCAGATATGATGTTACCTGATCCTAACCAGCCAATTTGACTCTTTGCAAGCTCTCCAAAGCTTTTCTGCCTTCTTCTATCATTACTGGAGGGGTGTCATCTGGGTTACTGCTAGTTATTATAGTATTAGGGCCGTGGTTGTCTCGCCTACTGTACAGATCTCTGTAAAACTCATCCGCAATTTTAACTATCCTATACATAATGGTAGTTATTTTGCCTTGTTTGTCCTTCAGTGCATACATCCGATTTTCGCCTATCCCAAGTTTCCTCTTTACTGCTTTGACGCTTCCTCTGTTTTTCAGAGCGTGTTCAATTCTCTCCATGTTATACGTTCTCACATCGCATACCTTACGCGTATTAATCAACTTCGAACTAACTGCACTAACTCGCTAAGTTGTTAATCCTCTCAGCGTACGAAACATGCTGCGTCGGAAGGGCACACTAAACAATGTAGTTTTTTTACCCCCTCGGACATATTTTTGGTAATGCTTGCTCACGTTCTACGACTAAAGCCACAATACTTCACTGTAGCCGTACGGTACGTTAGGCTTACGGCACTGTCTCCCGTGTGCGATGGTCTAAGCAAAAACAATAATATTAATATAAGGAGAATATCATAGTTGTATGCGTTCAGTTTCAATTGTTGCCGATTGAATGAGAAAGTATTCGCTTATTTCACTACACAGGCAGAAAGCCTACGTGTATATTAAGAGTTCCAAGTGCCTTCCAGTGCACTGAAATTCACTGGCCCACGCTGGAAACGCTGTTTTTTTGTTAATCGTCGCTAACGCCTCCACAAACAAACGCAGTACGTTTTACTGCATATATGCGTGGTTATTACGTAGTGCTAAACAGTCGCGGTGTGCCGACGCATCTAAACATAATCAAGAGCACCAGTATAAGCCCATTTTACTCTCTCATGCCTGAAGAGTATATGGGCATTTCACTCTCTCAATGAAATGTAGAAAGCTGTTTCACTCTCTCGTTTCATGCAGAGTGAAAATGAATTTCACTCTATCTCATGATTTGCGAGGGTAGAACACTGTGAAGATTAACTTGGCCTCTTTACCCTTCGGTACCCTCCGCAGTTTTATGAGTGTGCTACAGTCATAGTGTGCTCGCGGCCGTTTAGTCAGCTCCACATATACCAAATATGGTATCACGTGACGTGAAGAAACGATGAAGTTAACTGACATGCGCAAACATGATGATCATGATGTGCGTGGGAAATAACAATATGACTACATGCTATGCTCATAGCACGCTCGCGGCCGTTTCGGTAAGTCACCATATACCAAATTTGGTGTCACGTGACGTGAGTAGACAACGAAGGTAAATGACACGTACAAACATAATATACATACCATGCGTGTCATGTAAAACATGATTACAGGCTACGTCATAGCACGCTCGCGGCCGTTGCGCTAGCTCGATATATACCAAATTTCGTATCCTGTTACGTGAATACACGACGAATTTAAATGACACGTCGAAGCATGATAATCATGATTTTGACGGAACAATTGACGTCCGCCTGGTAACAATTTGCTGATTTTAAAGTGACATATCAATCTTCCTCATTCGTTCTTCGGATATCATCGATTCCCACTGTACGTGGGATCTGCCACTTTTTTATTACTGGAGTGTATGTCTATCTAAACAAGTGTTAGTAGTAACCCCTGCTTTCAAAAGCTGCATAATGCTCGTACAGTTTGGAAACCATTTATCCCATTTGGACACCAAACTTTATCGCCTCTTGCAGTGTTTATTCCTAGTTATTCTACAGTTGTCTGAATTGGTGCTTGATGTATCCTGTACACCCAAAAGGAGCGTGAATGCCAGCGGCAACGCATACCTGGAGGAAGCTGCATGTTACGGGCGACATCGATGTGCGTTTGGTATTAAAGCCCCTGTATTCTGAAAGTTGCGACACTCTCCTCCGCGTGCGCGTCTTCCTTCACGTTTTTCTCAAATTTTTACCCTCTCCTCGCTAACGCAGCGTTGTATCCTCCACTGGCTCGCTGTAGCCCTCTTAGAATCTAATGCACGCTTGTTTATTCGGCTTCTTGAAGCGTTATACGATGTTTTGTCTCTTGAAGAAAAAATGTGGACTACATTAGGCTTCATGTAGAACACAGTGGCCGATATATTTTTATTGGGCTTGGATAAATGCATGCAGAAGCACTTAAAGAATAAGTACCAACTAGCAGCTTATCGTTAACCCATCTACGCTTCGGCTATCCTTAACGCGGAGGCGTGTAATACGCTCTAATGTAAGCGCATATGATTTACACTGAATTTATTACTGAATTTATTGTGGCCCTGGAGCTGAGCTCCAAAAAGGTAGCCTGAAAACAATGTGGCGGTTTACCGAATGCGTTAACCGAAATAAGTGCACCCGACGTCTTACTATACCAACTCCTACGTGTTTCGTTACGAAAAATCCAGAATGGAGTCAATGCTCGTGCCTGTGATTCGTCCCAATGAAACGACGATATATTGTATGCCATTACGTCTACTACTCACAGTAGTCTCCTAAAAAGAAAAACAACAAAAGAAGCTGGCATGCTCATGCAAAAGCTTCCAATACTATGGTTCCTTGTAACTACAGGTCAGACGTACACAAACGCACGTACACGCTGGCGCATATGCACACAAAAAATGCGTGTGCACACTCACGTGCAAGCTACCGCGTGAATACATACACAAGCGCACGCAGGCGCTCTTGCACATGCGCACACGTGAATACAAGCATACCCAAACGAACGCACACGAAATCATACACCTACGCAGACATACGTGCGTGCGCACACGCACGTTCACACACACACCAGCGCTAATACTTACATACACAATCGCAAGCAAAAGCAGGCGCACACGTGCGCAAAATAACACAAACGTGCGCACGTACACATACACACGCATGTGCACATGTACACACATAAATGATCGTACACACATACATGCGTTCACAACTACAAGTTATGAATTACACATGTTAGCTTAAAAAGTGCATAATTTGAAAATTAACGCAAGTGCGAAAACACAACACATCTTTGTGAGGGCACAGAGAAAAACAGCATTTCATGTGCAATGACTGACTTGGAAAAGGCTATATTCACATTTATACATTCTCGTTATTGAACTCGACGTACAGTCTTTATGCATAAAATCTCCATACAACTGCATACAGACATCAATGCATATGTAAGAAAATTGCTAACAATTACCTCTCAATGAACGACGTGCTTGGAAGATGCTAGGTTCTTTCTCCTAATGTTTTGAATCCGCTACTTCCTACGCACGGCATTTGTTTAGTCTCGGGTAATATAAAATGATTTTACTCCTTTCTCTGACCTTCCGCTACAATGAAACGCCCAGAAGTCAGGCAGCGCCTCGAAGAACAAAGCTCGGAATTGATCTCTGAAGCACATTCGGAGCGAGGAGTCTGGAGGGTTCATGGCGTGCGCGGTGATAAAAAAGCACGCGAAGTTTGTTTGCGCGCGTTTCACGTGACTCCAGGATCACCTGACAAGCTGGCAGCGCTCCTCGCAGCCATACAGCGCTGCGGATGTGCCGTCCCCGCGTAGGAGATGGTGAAAAAGGAGGAGGTCGATAGCACGGGGAGAGGGAGACGGCGTAGTTCAAAGAGTGTCGCTACTTCCCAAACTCTAGGGGCTTTATTCAGTATTGCGTGACTGTCATCATCAGTTTGTTGTTTTGTGTTCGATTCGTGACATGAATAGAGTTCTTCGACCCCTTCAAGCTATTGCAAACAACACTCTGCCACTCCCCTTTCTCTTTTCCCCCTTCGTGTTTCTGTCGATTGATGTAGCTATGGTATAGTTATCCATATGTGCACCCTTTAACCTCTTGCACTTGCCTCGGTTAAGTTATAATATAAGCCTGCAAAAGATACCAAACCCACCTGCCTCGGTTAAGTTATAATATAAGCTTGCAAAAGGCACCACACGACTCTTTTGCCCAAGCCACCGGTCGTCTGCGTATGTTTGATGTGGCTGAGCCAACGACTATGTAATAGTGGGGAAGAGTTCAGGTATTTCACCCGTGGTACCTGAGGAATGCCGAAGATCCTGCCGTGAAAAGACCTCAGAAAGGCCATCATAGCCCACTTGAAGTTGCCGTATTACAACGAAACTAAAGCTGAGTGAAGTCTTACCTCGTCAGAGCAGAAGTGCATTTCGAGGAAAACAGCGTAACGGTGCCATCTAAGACGAGAGTACTATTTGTTTCGGTCTCGCCTAGCAAGATGGTCGACGTGCTAGCTGGTAGTGTAGCCCCACGCGCACGAAATGAGCTTACCTACAAGGAAGCCATTTAGAGCTTCAATGAATACTATGATCCAAAGAAGCCTAAGATAATGGAAAGCTACAAGCTCTTCAAGCACTCACACTTCCAGGCGATAGTGTTTGCACGGTTCCTGTTCCTATTCGTCAAAAGCAGACAAGCACATATCCATCACGTCGCTTGATCGCATGCCTAATGATCGCATTGTCTGTGGACTACGCTCCATCGCACTCAGGAAACAAATGTTGAAAGAAAAGCTCCAACTGTCGAAGAAGCCAAAACTAAAGATGACGATAGTGAAGCGACACACATATGAACCTCATCATGAGCCCAATGAGGCCGCTTAGAGCTACCTATACAGCGCAATTTCACGTGGAGTGGTATGCAACTTACAACCGTAGTAGATATACTGCTTCATCTGTCTGCTGGACCACTTCCACTCGAGGGAAATTAAAACACGTGTGCCAACACAGGACTGTTTCCGTAAATGACCCAATCTACTCAACTGCTCGGGACATAATTTGTGTGGCCGTGACCTGATTTCCATGTTTCACAGAGTGGGGATGCCAGTTTTCCACTCATCACCACAAGACTCTCCACGCTCAATTCAAGAGTCCAAAGGAGTCGTTACAACAGCATCGGAAACTACAGCAACGTGTTCTCCATGGAGCTCGGCCTGATCAAGGAGCCACCAGCCACCTTGCATCTGAAGGACGTAACCATGCCAAATTTTCTGTAAGGCAAGATTCATACGTTATGCTCTAAGAGACACAGTGTCGCAAGAACTGGACCGGCTCGTAGCAATTGGTGTACAATTTTTTAGTTCAAAATTCGGATTGCGCTGCTACCATTGTGCCGGTACTTAAGAAAGATGAAACAATAACAATTTCTGGCGACTTCAAAACCACCTTGAAAACAGCGTACGCAGGGGAGCTATATCTCTTTCAGTTATTGAAGACATATTTGCGTCTTTGGCTTTAGCGTTACTTATGACCGAGGACAGCTTAGAAGAAATGGCAACCCCTGTGTACTTCTTGCTTCAAGAGTAACATTGTTAAACATTGCTTCACGAGTAACATTGTTAAAATGGTAAGTAAGAAGTTCATTTAGGCCATGAGAAATGCGCATGTCTGGACCTGATATTTTCTTTCGAAATCGGCTTGATTTGGTCGAAAACTGTGCACCCTGCATTTGTCTTCTGCTGCTATGACAGCGCGTTGAACCAGTTACTAAGCCACAGTGAAGCGAGAGGTGTACGCTCAACTCGCCGTACTCGTTCTTGTGATGCGCCGAGCCCCGCTTCAAGTGTTGCAGGGGAACTCATGACTCTCAATAGTGTGTCAGCCTGCAGCCTGAAGACAAAATTCTGCACTCAACTGGAATCGTGCCTGCAGAATGAAAAGTCAAGAAGTAAAAGTAGATGCATCAACGCAGCACATTAGTAGCAGTGACTAGAGCGTCAGCCGTCACTAAGGCAATCGTGATTGGAAGCGCCTCTTTCATAAATAAGTCATCGAGCCTTTATTTATTTATTTATTTATTTATTTATTTATTTATTTATTTATTTATTTATTTATTTATTTACAGATACTACTGTCTCGATACACGAGACATAGCAGGAGTGGGTACATTAGGAAAAGGAACGGACATACATTAAGCAATACCAAAGAAACATACAAAGCATTTAACACATATTACAAAATATGGTTAGGCAGTTCTTTCAAAAACAGTTCAATTGGTTTTTCGCGTAGGGAACCATCTAGGTTGTTCCAAATCTCAACAACGGCTGGAAAAAAAGAATGCTTAAAGCAATTTACAAATGGCTGGAAGGGAACAATGTTGAGTGGGTGAGATCGGCGCATGACTCGTCGTGCTGAATCACAAAAAGTAATTGGTGCTTCAATGCAACTGCGGCTGTGTACAATCTTATGTAGCAGAGTGATACGGTCAAGTGTGCGTCGGAAAGCAAGGGGTTCTAACGACAATGAGCATGCGTGAGATGAGGGAGAAAAATTGCAGTCATGCCGGCCAATTATAAATCGTATTGCTTTTTTCTGTGTACCCTCGAGCATATTTATGTCAAGTGCAGTATAGGGTGACCACACCGCTGAGGCGTACTCTAGCAATGGTCGGACGAGCGATTTATACGCCGTTAATTTGCAGTCCTTGGTAGAGTGCTTGAGTGTTCGCTTTATGTATCCCAGTTTTCGAAGTGCTCTAGCGCAAATTGTTTCAATGTGATGGTGCCACTTTAGGTTTTGAGTGTAGGTAACACCAAGATATTTTAATGTATTAACAGAGTTTCGGTAGTGCCCATTGTAACTATAACTAAACCTTAGCGGCTGTTTTTTGTTAGTAAATGTCATTTGAACAGTTTTTTGGTAATTAATGTTCATTTGCCACGTGGCGCTCCAACCACAAAAGGACGAAAATACTTTGTTCAGAACATCTTGGTCATGAGCATTATTTACGCTAGTATATAAAACGCAGTCGTCAGCGTACAATCGCAGCTTCACTGGTGTGTCCCTAATGATCTGTGTGACATCATTAATATACATAATGAACAATAGGGGCCCAAGCACCGAGCCCTGTGGTACCCCGGAAGTGACTGCACACGACGATGACTGCGCATGCTCAAACGTAAGAAATTGTGACCTCAAACGTAGCCAATCAGCTATCCAGCCTATTATTTTGTCATCGTTAATAATACTTCTGAGTCTAGTAAGAAGTTTTTTGTGACATACTACATCAAATGCTTTGCTATAATCTATGAATATGGCGTCAACCTGTCCTCGAGTATTAAGAGCCGAAGCGATGTCGTGAGTGAATTCAATAAGCTATGTAGTAGTAGAAAAACCAGAGCGGAAACCATGCTAATTACGGGACAATAAGTTGTTATTAGTGAGGTGCTGAAGTACATGTTTATGAATTATGTGCTCTAAAAGCTTGCAACAGATACACGTTAATGAAATAGGCCTGTAGTTTGGAGCATTATCTCTTGTACTAGCGTTAGCTTTCAAATAAAGTTTTGTATTTCCGTCCCTTTGCATAAAATCAACATAAATTATCTTAAAAAATTGAGGCAGTTCTACAGCATTGAGGTGTCATCAGGGTGTAGCGTTGCTGATTGCTTTTGTGCCTGAAATAAGAATATGCCTGAAACAAGCTTTACGGGCACGTGGTTAGGCAGCTCTGAGAAGCATGAACCCGATACCAACTTTAGAGCCTACATGTTTTTAAAAGTGTACACAATAGGAAGAAACAATAATAAAGCAAACAATTACTAGAGTTCTCCGCATTCTTAACGAGCATACAAAGGTTCAGCGTGAAGCAAGGCTTACGAATTCGATAACATTTTGTGGTTAGTATTGAGGGACATTATTGTCAATGATATCGTAATTTTTTCTGGGGTTGTTACAATATGAACCTTAAAATAAATGTACGGAAACTTCGTATCGCTTAGCCCATCTGGGAACTTTGTAAGTGTGGGCGTATTAACACAAATATTGTTCGATTCTTTTGATAGAAATACGATGCTTTCTGACAGAAAGTTCCTGCCACTAACTGATCTGAAGTGAAAGATCGCTGTTAAGATCACTAAGGCCTAAAGATTTACAGCGAAGCTGAAAGTTCGGGACTACGACATCTTGGGGAACGACAAACCTAGCGCTACGGCGCAAGCATATCACATCTTCAACGGTGATTTCCATGAATCATTCACGACATGTCGGACCCCGACCTAATCAAAGAGGCGGCGTCATTAGCGCTGCTGTAGCAGATAACTTGGTGCACTCAGGGTGACAGCACGTTCATTGCGTCGCTAAGGAATAACAATAGCTACATGCTCGATGTTTGAATAAAATTCGATTGGCGTTTGCTTTTGTGACCATTCACATCTCTCTTCAAATTAAGATAGGATGAAATGGTCCCTACACGCTCTGATGTCATTTTTTAAGAGTGATTTAGCTTCACCGTAGCCCTACGACTTGAGCAATCTCGTGACATGACCAGCAGGTGTCGCGGAGGGTGATTTTGTGGCCCGTCGGGGACAACCTTTTAGTTGAGTGCGCCGAGACGTAAAAGTAACCTATACTGCTCAAATACCGTCGAAGAAGCTTCTCGCAATTTTTTTCGTTGGCGTTTAGGCATCCAGGCCCACACATGGTCCCGGGTTGGTATTTTTTGTGGTGCCGTAGAGGGTTGTGACCGTTTTTGAGCCTCTGTCGGTTCTTGATACGCATTCGAAAGAGCTATGGATCTTTAACGCGTGATAAATAGGTAACCATCGCTTCAGTTTTCGCGGTGACTTCAATAGTTAAAGCGCGCATATCCAGCCGCTCCCGTGGGCGTATTTCACTTCGCAGAGCTTCTTTTGGTTTTCCACTACCTTCTTGTGAAAGTAGCCGCAATATCAAATGAAGACATAAATTAAACCAGGCTGAAGTATTACGGGTGTGAGGGCTGTCCAAGATGTTTTTGCCAGAAATTTAGCCCGGCAATGGCGCACGTGTGAGCACACGCAGCGATACACCACGGCTACTCATCTGCGCGAGTAGAGTTATTTTGTGAATCCCTTCCCGGGGCTCTTTTTCGACGTGCCACCTATTTAATACTGGTCTCCCATCAAAGTGAGCGTAGAAAATATCTTCGTCAGCTACTGGCATCGAGCATCGTTAGAATTGCTGGTGCGTATTTCCAGTGTCATAAATTGCAGTTGCCTCCGAGCAACGTTTCTGAACCATTTTTGATGGGTCATACCGTTCTTGTTAATTGCCACGTTCTTGTCCTGAAGACATAATACATTGTGCGTGTATTTGTATTAAATGTGCGCCTTTAGGCCTGTGTTGTTCATAAGGTGTATGCGTCCCCAACTGGAAAATGTGACTATTTTTATGACGATACAAAAACCAGTGTAAGGGCCACCCCTGTCCGAAGCCTCCTAAGCACGACTTCTTTGGCTCTGGTAAGGTGAAATGCGAGAGCCGACACATAGACGGATAAGAGCTCATGAATCCTGCCGGAGGACATTTTTATGAGCACGGAGTTCTTGGCCTTCTTGCGGATGACGCTCGTGATGGTGATCAAGAACCTGGAGACACCACTGTCCTAAGTTATTAGCGTTTACTCTCGCTTCTCGAACCACGTCCTATCAGCTTCTTTAAATGGGCCTCTAGGACACTTGCCATAGCTTGTTGTGTCAGTGGCTGAAACGATGACGTGGTCGCATCATGCTATACAGGTTTCCTGGGCTTCAACAGATGATATGTTTGGGGTTGTGGCGTTTATTTAAGCTCTAGACGCGCGGAGCACGACTGCTGTAGGCCACACAGGGGTGGCCTCGATTCCAGCTGTCCAGGTCACGGTCCTAGACTGCGTGCTGTTTCCGGGTAAGAGCCAGTGCATTGCCTCTATTTCCGTTTACCTGCAGCTAGAACAACAAAGCAGATTGTTTTGAGCCGTTTCTTAAAGACACGCCCCTTATACGGGTGAACTTGTGTCCGAAAAGTGAAAAAAAAGCATACTTCAAGCAATTCGCGCTGGACATGAATTAAGACGAACAGAACTTCAACTGTCAGTAATTTAATCGTCGGGAGAACGCGGCATCGTGTATACAGAACCCGTCAAACTTTCCAGCACTTTCGCTGGTGCTCGCGTAAGCACTCGAGTATACCTAACCATTTGCTATCTTCTTCTAAACTAATTGATATAAAAATTAGCGAATCTTTTCAAGCTTGTGGCGTGCTCTGCGCCGAGCCATTCTCACTGTCCTAATGCGAATGCCTAAAAAGCTCACTGAGTGGAAACGCTGGTGTCGGCGTCAATGTATTCGATTGAAAAATAACTGTGTTTGCAAGTCTGAAAATTCAGCAAATTTTAAACCATATATAAAAATCTTGTTTTGCGTGGGGATCGAATGCGAGTTGTTTGCCTGGCAAGCGGGTGTTCCACCACGCAGCCACGCCTCTGCTGTCAATGCAGTGAAAGTGACTTGCTCTGCTTGGAAATGCAGTGGATAAAACGCATTCTTTACCACACACACGCGTCTTGTATACGTGCTTCACGATACAACATAAATTAATGTTGCCGTAACAATGCGCGGTACAAGCGTACATTAACATCGAGTGTCAGAACATGGGATTTTCATAATGGCTTCATAGATAAAAGCCAGTCACCCACTACAAAAGGCAAACTCGTTACTGCATCTTTATAACTACGTAGTGGGTGCCCAGCAATGTTAAAAATATTTCATATATAAGTGCTTAGAGTATACGCACTAGGAACAGTATAGTGCTATTTCGTTCAACTCCTAAAGGCGAAGCTTAAGGGTCCCCAAATTTTCTGTTTCTGAAACCTGATTACATCACCATTAGGCATTAAAAGCGCGTGTGAATAGGACTTCGCCATTGATTGATATGTGGGCTTTAACGTCCCAAAACCACCATATGATCATGAGAGGCGCCGTAGTGGAGGGCTCCGGAAGTTTCGACCACCTGGGGTTCTTTAGCGTGCACCCAAATCTGAGCACACGGGTCTACGACGTTTCCGCCTCCATCGAAAATGCAACCACCGCACCCTTCGGGTCAGCAGCCGAGCACCTTAGCCACTAGACAACCGTGGCGAGGCAGGACTTCGCCATTGTGCAGCGTTATAGAATAAGCCGGCCTGAAGCCCAAAATGAAAAGAAAAAGATTATTGCACTGATGCGACTACGGCCCACCCAAAGAGTGGCATCGGTATATTCTTGGTCTAGACTGGTCTCTTTCCCTCCGAATTCCAGATTTCATACCTATCTTTATCGCAGAATTTTTGGCTGTAGTATTCGCCCATCGCAAACTGCCAACATCAATGAATTCCGCCGTAATAATATTGAAATCCTTGTCAATCTGCAGTGCACTCACGGCATCCGGGAATTCGAAAGCAATAAGCGATACCGAATCACTTAATTCAGATGCGACTAGTATGGGTACCAGGAAATAGAGGAATAACTCTAAATAAAACAGCTGATGCACTAGCGAAAGTGGCGTTAGACAGACCAGCTATCAATATTTTCCCTAAAACAACCTGTATAGTAGCGTGTACATTTCGGAGGCCAATTATGATGCGAGAATACTCTACAACATATTTAAAAAAATTCTCTGGACATCAACCATCTAATAACACCCTGGAAAACTTCTTCATGTCATAACCAATGCCTGAAAGTTTTAATCACTCGATTACGCTGTCGTATTTTTTCATTAAATGTTTATTTGTTTAGAGCAGACTTGACTCCCTCTCTGCAATTTTTATTTTGTGGTGAACAGGGAACTGTGGAACACTTTTTGATCTCTTGTAGCACGTTTTGAACATTAAGAAAGGTATCACTAGAAATACCGTTACTAATCCTTGCATTAGTTTTGACAACGTCAAATTTACTATCCCTAAGTGCACATACCCTACGGCACAGCAACGGGAAAGTGTGCGAGGCCGTGCAAGATTTCATTATACAGTCGAAGAGATTTACTCAATTATGTCAATACCACAAGTTTCTCAGTTAACCAATGTAGGCTGGAGAAAATTTTTCTTTGATATCAATAATTTACTGCTCCTTCAGTAGGAAGTAATTGATCTAAAATGTTTGAAGCATATATTACAAAAATATTATTTTTGTTAATTTCTTGTCGCTAATAGCTAATATTTCAATATATATATATATATATATATATATATATATATATATATATATATAAGTAAAGCAAGTGTATACTTTACTTATATATATATAAGTAAGTGTATACTTTACTTATATATATATAAGTAAAGCAAGTGTAAGCAAGTGTATACACAATAATAATGAGATCTAAAAGCCAATAATGCCAAGGAAAATATAGGGGAAGTTATTAGGCCAATTGTAATGAAAGTGTGAAGAAAGAAAAGTGGGTGAAAAGATAAGTTACCGTGGGCAGGATCTGAACCTGCAACCTTCGAGTAACGCATTCGAAGCTCTACCACTGAGCTACCATGACAGCTATCCCCCCAGCCACTTCATTGGGTATTTATGTGAATTTAAACGTGGGAGTGTAAGATACGCCATAGCGGAGTACTGTGCAAACTTTTAACCCTCTGGTGTTCTTTAACATGCGCTGACATGACACAGTGTACATGGGCCTCTGTGATTGCGCTTTCATCTGAATATAAATGCCGTGAACGGGATTGAATCCGCAACCTATGTAGATGTAGATGTTGATCCTAAACATGTGGATATATATATATATATATATATATATATATATATATATATATATATATATATATATATATATATATATATATATATATATATATATATATATATATATATACCAGCCGCTACAAATCTAGATAAACACGACCAAATAACATGGAAAAACGTCCTCCTTGAGGCATCTCTTAAATTAACAGAAATTGCTCTTAATCATAGTGACAAGCAGGTAACGAAACTGGTCGCTATGACCGACACCATTCTCCGCCAAAACACTTTATCGAACGAAGAAATCACGCGATTAACAGAATTTGAGCAGAATAAATACCAAGCCATCATGACCACAAAAATTCATAAACTCGAAAGAGACCATGTGCCCAATCCCGCGTTCCCTGATACAGTGCCTTATCATTACAACACCACCACCCGGGAAAACACTAATGGTACAAACGAGCACCCATCTAGGAACACACCGTGTGACACTGTGGTTGTAAACTTATCGGACACGAGCTTGTCACCTGACGAAGTAAAACTGCTATCTAAGGGGCTAAGCTTCTGCGCGACCACAAAGTTTTTCGATGAATTCCACTTACTCCGAGACCTCGACAACTTCGCTCGAAGCTTAAGGTTGCGCGAATATTTCTTGGACAGGCCTTCTAACCACGAAACAATTCACCGTCGTAAATCAAATGATTGGACACCGAACAGTAATCGAGACAAGTGCTTGGACCTTTATATCACCGCAGTACAGAAAGATATAGTACACGAATACCACAGACAGAAAGGAAACCGAGAAAACTTGACCAAATCTGAAAAAAATAAGTATGAAAAATTTGGCATCTAGGACAGACATAACAATAAAACCCGCTGACAAAGGAGGAGCAATTGTAGTGCTGAATACAACCAACTACTTACAAGAAGCATACCGCCAACTAGACGACTCAAGATTTTACGAACGCCTCCCAGGTGATCCGACAGACGAATACAAACGTATCGTATCAACAGAACTAAAGAAACTGTTGGACGCAGAAAAGATAACCAACACTGACCACAAACTGATGCAAGCAGCATACCCTCGTCCAAGTCGCTTCTACATCCTCCCAAAAATTCATAAACCCGGTAACCCAGGTCGACCAATCATATCAGGCATCGATACAATAACTGAACCCATATCAGGGTACGTGGACAAACTGATAAGCCACATTCCATGCACCCTCGCGTCGTACATAAAAGACACCACGCATTTTCTTCGAGACATTGCGGGTATCTGTGTGCCGAAAAACTCGTACTTGGTTACTCTTGATGTCTCTTCATTATATACAAATATTCCTCACGATGACGGCATAGCTGCATTACAAAACATGTACACAAACCACAGACAATCTAACACCCCCGATTTCTCTGCCATTGCAACATTGACGAGGATGGTCCTCGAATTAAATTCATTCGAGTTTAACCAAGAGTATTTTCGACAAATCAGCGGGACCGCTATGGGCACCAAAATGGCACCTAATTATGCCAACATATTTATGGGAAAGTTAGAATCTGAATTTCTTGCACAAAGTTCCTTGAAACCAATGTTATACAGAAGATACATAGACGACATCTTTCTTATTTGGACCCACAGCGAGGACGAACTTCTCAGCTTTATAGACACTTACAATGCTGTACATCCGAACATACACTTCACACAGACATACTCGCAAGTTACCGTAAATTTTCTTGATGTTACCATAACGATAGAAGAAGAGAAGCTCTCTACAACCCTATATCGCAAACCAACGGGTCGACAACAATACCTTCATTACCAAAGCGATCACCCACGCCACTGTAAAAACAGTATTCCATACAGCCAGGCTCACCGGTTTAAGCGAATCTGCTCTAGAGACGCTGACTTTGACACGAGCTCACAGAGGCTAAAACTTATGCTCGAGCAACAAAAATACCCCCCACATGTAATTATTGACGCTGTTCGAAAAGCGAGAAAGCTAAAGCGTGAAGACTTACTTATGAAGCGACCACCACGAGAAGACCCACAACGAACAAACCTCTGCTTGACTTACAGCACAAACTTCCCCAATGTACACAAAATCCTTAAACGACATTACAACATTCTGGAACAAAGTGAACGTCTGAAACGCGCATTCCCATCCGCTCCAGGCGTCGTTTACCGACGACCACGTAACCTCAAAGACACCCTTGTCCACTCCCAAGTTAACACATCACCCCCCAATAATTCATGCCGCTTTTGCTTAAAGCCACGATGTCTTGTATGTAAGGCGATGCGAGAAACAGACAAAGCAACCAGCACGCAATCCAAGTTTTCGATTAACATACGAGGAAACCTAACATGCGATTCCTCTAATGTGGTGTACCTACTCGAATGCAACGTGTGTGGTATGCAGTACATCGGACAAACAGAAACACCATTTAGGATTCGCTTCAATAATCACAGAGCCCATGCGAAATCAGCCCCAAGTCTGCCTCTA